>JARYHS010011408.1:97623072-97705780 GCA_031002005.1 Vandiemenella viatica
AGAAAACAGAAGTTATACGAATCGCAGACAGATGGCAATACTTAAGGGGGCATCCATAAATTAAGTGAGGTGTTTTTACGGATTTCCGGATTCCCCCCCCCCCTCGGGTGAGGCTTCGTGAGATCTGGACCGACCCCCCCCCCCTCCCCTCTGGTGAGATTTGGTCCGTGAGACCCCCCCCCCTAGAAATCGCCCTCGCAACTTTTTGAGACCTTTTTTTTATGTCTCACCATTCCAAAAGCCGGTTACATCCCCACTTTTCGACGAAATAACCCCCTAAAATCGACTTTCGCGTCATTTGTAGACTTTTTTTTTATTTAGCTCAACAGTCCAACAATATTTCAAAACCTCACGTGAGGTCTCCGTGATGAGAATTCGCTGACTCCCCTCCCCCTTATTTCATCTCACGTAATTTATGGACGTCCCTTAAGCTCCCCTATATGTTCCAGGAACTGACAATCTCTGGTTCTATCTATTCTCTGGAAACTTTGGACAAATTCTTAATTACAAGTCATGACGAAAATCAAGGCTTTGCATAATCGTCCATTCACAAATAATAATGAGACCTTGTATTAGTTCACTAATTCTTTGAATACTTTTAAAATATTTAAATCATTGTCAGGATTAATTCAGGTGTTCTTTTGCTAATTTGAGTTACAGAAATACGAAAGAAATCATTTAACCGTATACCTACTTTACATGCCTATAGGTGTCACCCTCGCATAAGGCCAACTTTTGTAAAAATTTGGATGGTAAATTAATAGAATTTATTAAAACTGGAATGAAATAGCTAATTAAGATTTAAATAAGTAAAACATAAATAAATGATAAGAACTTGCAGACAAACAAGAACAAAACAAAAATAGGAAATTAAGTTCTTCAAAAGTTTAAAAATCTTCTAAATTAAACATTCATATTAATAGTGTAAATGTATTTGATACCATTTCAAGAAAGGGCACATAGTAAATAAAAATAATATACTTGGATTTCTGATGATGATACAAACTGGCTAGATTAGTACGTTCATGTACGATATTATTGAGATAAACATAATTCGCTTAAGAGAAATAAACATATTATTGATGTATGAAGGTACTCATCCTCACCATGAGCAGCTCCCAAAGGCACTGTATAGTTATCTTGTGGTAGCAGAACTTCATACTACCGCGCATGCCACCTGTATCATGGTGGGACTTGCGGCCTAAAGCTGAATCCGATACCATCAAACAAAATTTGTGATGAACCTTACTCACACTTTCTATTCATTTTTTGTAATTCAAGAAAACTGGCAAGAACATGGGACAAACCAGTCCATATTCCTTATAGCCAAAAAATCTAAATCTCTAAAAAATAACACAATTACAAAAAAAAATTCTAAAATAGTTTACCTGCAGCTGGCTTCTATCTACATTTAGTAATGAGCTTTAAATATGTGGGACTGCTGATGTTATATATCGGTATATATATAAAGCTGTTCAATTTGTGTCGACCAGCATTTATAATCTAGGGAAGTCTGGTTGCTGAGGTTTTCGAGTGTTAGGCACTTCACAAATTAAAAGTACGAAAACACCTTTAATGTTTTACAGTGGCCGTTATGCTGCAAATCCCTTGGAAGTGTTCAACGGTAACAGTGATGAAATGCACGAAAATATGAGTCGTGTCATCTAAAGGTCACATATTCCACACAGCTTACCAAGAAAAAAATTTTAATCACTGAAGATATTGAGATAGGTTACAACTTCTTCAGGAAACTGTACAAATATTGATTTTGCTAATGTCAAGAGAGTGTCGAGAGAATGTTCAGGGAACTTTTTAATTTTGCGCTAGAGCAGCGGTGATGTGTTTTTGATATCACGATGTGGTTACTAAGCCACTTTTCATTACCAGCGCTGCTGTTTCCATTGTTTTCGTCTGTTTTTTTTTTTTTTTTTTTTTTCATACACTGGTGTGCAAAACTTAAGGACGAAAGTAAGTTTCGTATGTTGTGTCACTGCCAAGTAACATAGCTCGATGAAACTTGAACCATACATTGAATGAACTGTTACAATGTGGTACAATAGGCAACTGAAAGAAATACGCAACAAGACGGACAAAAATGATACTTTTGTACGGAGACAATAAGTTAACTGAAATCCTTGCTACTCATTATGGTCCCCTGGACATTACAAAAAGGAGAAACATGGTTCTTAAAATGGTGTGTGATCACCATAGACAACAATTCATGCTTTTCAACGTCCTCCAATACTGGCCACAAGATTGGTAAAGGGTTCTTGTTGTAGGACGTTCCTGTCTTTCGCCAGCGTGGTTGACAATTTCTGGATGGTCATTGGAGCATATGGACGTACTGTAACACTTCTCCCCGACACATGAGATTTAAGTCGGGGGAACGGGCAAGCCATTCCACTCGCCGAATATCCTCTCGTTCCAAGAGCTCCTCCACCTGCGCTGTTCATTACAATCGCGAACTGTCATCCATAAAAATGAAGTCAGGGCAGAACATAACCCTGAGAAGACGCACCTGTGGAAGAAATACAGTGTCACAAGCACGTTGACCGGTGAGTGTACCGAATTAAAAATTTGGAAGCCTGTACGCCTACGCAGCACTATGCCTCCCCACACCGTAGAATACGGACCATCAAAACGAGCATGTTGGACAGTAGTCCAGGGTGCATTCGGTGTTCCCACCTCTCGCCAGATCATGGTACGTCCAGAAGCACAACTCAGACTGAATTTGATCTCATGTGAAGAGAGCACGCGACACCATTCGTCGTCAGTCTCTTGGCTCCATCGCAAACAGTGCCGCCGATGTGCGAATGCCAACGGAAAAAAACATAATTGTTCCTTCAACTGACTCGTGTTACGAGGCCAGACACCTCTGGCGTTATAGATGCGCTGAACTCACCCATTTAACGCGGGCCTTCTGCGCACGTATGGGAGACTTGTAGCAACATGATCCACAACTTTCATACGTTTCCAACGAGTTGTTAATATATTTCATTTCTTTATGTATCTCGTCCCTAAGTTATGCACACCAGTCTATGTAACTAAATAAGTGTCTCCAAATAGTATACAAATCGAGTATTAATAATAAATTTGTACTGTTCATGTGGTATTAGACCATCGATATATCACTGGGAATTCTAAAATATCATAGCGTGTTAACAGCCTGGGTGCGGCAGGTATGTCGCAGACTACCGGAGAAATTATCAGGCACAAATAGTGCTCTTAGTCATCAATGTCATGATACATTTTATCTACAATGCTATCAAAGGAGAGTATATTAACATTTTGTTGTTCCTGTTTGATGCTACGCTTTAAGGAACTTAAAGATTCGTTTCGTGTTGTTAAGTACCTAAAATTTCGATTGAAGTCATGCGCCACTGTCTTCAGTTACGGACTCACTATTAGGAGATCACAGTTTCGAGACAAACGAAGTATCAAATATAACAAAGCCATCTTCCATTTGAAGTTGTTGATATTATTGGTCTTAATGATCTGGTGACAGAGATTCTTATCGGCAACACAATCCGGTTATGTCATAGCCGTTTAACCTGTTAGGAAAAGAGAACCTAGTCAAACGTGCAATACAAACCACGGAGAGTCCTGACAAAGCTTTTACAGAGTTGGAGGTCGGCTGTAACGTGTATAAAAATTCCGGCCGAGATCAGTATTCGACCATCCACATTCTTGTACCTTCACATAACTTAACTTAGTCCACAACCCGAAGGTTGGTTGGATCCTCCCGAAGGAGGCATACTAAGCCATTGTGTCAGAGGTAGGACGGCCAGTTCCTTTCCTCTGGGACCTACAGTTTAACGTGGAATCAGAACCACGGAGCGTCCTGGCATAGCTTATATGACCAAACACAACTCTCAAAATTCCTGCGCCTGCCGGGATTCGAACCGGGGACCAGAACAGCGAAAGTTTTGAAAGCAAGCGCCTTAGCAACTTTTTTTTCACTTTTTTTTATCTTTACTGAGAGAATAAATATTACATATTTACATTAATGTATCTTACTTGATAAACTTTGAACATTTGAGAAATACTGTAGCTCAGGTTCACTGATTCCCGGAACCGTTCATGCTCTCGGCTCAGTTCCTTTCTTGGCTGTTGGATGAAGCGCATATCTGCTGAATATTGCCTGCTGTAGCCCAGCATACATTCTAACACTTTTTTTATTTTACAATAACATTTTTTTTAATCAATTTGGTTGTCAATATGGCATTATTACCTGCAGGAATCTAGCAAAATTGTCCTTATACGTGTTTAGTCTCAGTGTTCTATTATGTTATACTATTAGGTAATGCCAGTAGTCTTACAGTTTTGCCCTTCCTTGATTTGTTACAATGTAATAAGTATAATTTCCTATAAGCCAAACATGGGCGTTTCTTTTACTTGATGGAAATTGCCTCTGATCTGGTAGCAAGATGCTATCGGGTGTGTACATGTTTGGCACTGATCTGTTTATTAAAGCTAGCTTTACCCTCATCTAATTCCAAATTTTTGGTTCTTCACAGCACAGAAGTCGATGTTCTATCGTATCCTGTAAGTTACATTTTACGCACAGCGGTGAGGCACAGAGGTGGATTTTATACAGCTTGCTGTTTGTGTTTATTGCTCTATTTACTACTCTGTACCATACTGCCCGAAAATTTGAGCGCAGTAATTTGTTCTGTACGTTCTCCCATATGTTCTTCCAGTCCATTCTGCTATACATTTTTTCCGTGCTGTTGATGTATTTGTTGAGTGTCATTAAGTTATAAAGCGTTTTTGCTGTAGGGTTGCTGCTCTTGATCTCTCTGTTTATATAACTGTATTCAACTGAGCTACCAGACCGCTCTACTTTTCTTTAAATTGACCTCCTCCTCCCCTTACAGCTACTAAACTTCTTTGGCTTTGGCATCTCCCCCAGTTTCTTCTAAAAAAAATAAAGTTTTCTTCTTTTCAGTAAAATTTGCATCAGAAAGAACATTCTTCTTCTCCACTTCGCAACTTAATTATTATAATGTAAGAAAGTAACTTTTAAAAAAACATAGTTCTTTTTTATTATGTAGCGCGATTATTTTGATTATTGTAACTCTTCAAAATTAATGTTTGTTTATTTTATTACGGCATACTAAATTAAATCATTCAACTGATAATTTAAAAATACAGATCTTTATTTTCTTTATTCGTAGAGAGGTGAATATACTTTGAATTTCTTGTGTTCAGTTTACCGTGGGATCTTTACTGTTGTAAGAACTAAGTCTACCCCGGCGTATAATTGCAATGAAGTCTTCACGGGTGTACCACCGGATTATGTTGTGAAAACATGATATTTCAACTACTAGCTCCATCGTCTTCCTCAGGTGCGAAAACATCTGTACTGGTCGGCTGACCAGTACAGATGTCGAGTCTAATGGGGATAGTCACTGCTCGACGCGCTGGAGCGCGCCACCCCTTCCACCGCTATCTGAGCGCCGCAGCGGGAGTGGAGGGGATGGATCGGACGGTATAAATGCCAACGCGGCCGGAGCGGACCAGCAGTCGCGTCCTGGACTGCGCGCCTCACACCGACCAGCAGACGCAACCTGACAATGATGGCACGTTACGCCGTCGAAAATTCGTTCATCTACGATCAACTGACCCGGCAGCTTGCCCGAGAGATTTTTAAGCATCAAATTCCCGGGAAAACTTACGTTTACATATCAGTACACAGGTGTTTTCGCACCTGAGGAAACCGATGGAGCTAGTCGTCGAAACGTCTTGTTTTCACAACGCAATCCGGCGGTACACCGTTGAAGACTTCATTCCATCTTTAATGTTGTTTTAGTTGTCTTTGGTTATTGTTTTACACGTAGTTTGTAACTAAGTGGACGCCGCCAACTTGTGTAAAAATTGAATACTTATAAAGTAGTACTGACGCGTCTGCCAGCTGCCCGAAGACGAAGCAGCCGATGACGTCAGCGGCCCTGCTGATGGCGAACAGGTTGGAGACGAGCAGCGCGTCTTGGCAGACCCACGACTGCTGCGAGGGCGCCGTCAAGGAGTACCACGTCTCGTCGAACTGCCAACCGTGTGAGCAGCCTGCCGACACGTCCACAAAGTAACAGATATTGCGATAAACGGGCATCAAGCGCCTATTGAAACAAAATGTGGATGCTGTATGATTTCCAGCACAGATTAAAAATGAAACTAACCTCTTCGGATTTGGATAAACAGCTTCTCCACGTCATAGTAAAGCAGTTCCTCCAAATCTGAAGAAGTCAGTATCACGCTTTGATTGGTGCTGGAGATGTGTCTTATTTGACCCGTATTTAAGGCGGATTCAACTTAAGTGAAAGACATAAATTCATAGCCGTATAACGAAAAATTAGATATCATCAATCATTGCTTCTTTGGCTGGGTATCCACAAGGGGGATAGTTCGGCCGCCTAGTGACAGAGTTTTAATTGCCCACGTCTCCCGCCTTTACTTCGAGCGCTACACTACTGGAGGGAATGAAGTGCTGCCATCTGTCTGCGAAGCGTGTATCTATGTTCTGTGTGTGGTTGGTGTATTTTTGTTTGTGAAATATGTAGTTTATGAGGAGAAGACTGGGGACCATCCGAGCATTCACCTTGATGATTGCAGGAAACCGTCTAAAAACCTTAATAGGAAAGGGGGCGTCCATTAATTACGTGAGTTATTTTTCCGGAATCTAGACTCCTCCTCCCCGTGGTTAGAGTTTGTGAGATCTGGTTGGGCCTCCCCCCTTTGATGACGTGAGATGTTAAGGGGACACCTCTCTCCTTGTTGACCAGCCTAGTATTTTTTTGAGACCTCTTTTTTCTTTTTTTTTAGCTCTCCTGCTTCCTAGAGCTCTACTATTCAAGAGATTAAAAAAATGACGTGATATTTCCGTAGACTTCCCCTCCCCCCCATTTCACCTCAAGTAATTAATAGACACTAGGGTGTCCCTTATAAGAGCAAAAAAAAAATAAAAATTGTTTTTTCGAATATTCAAACACATACCGGCTATTTTTTTTTTAAATCTCTGTAGCTTCCTTTCATAACAAATTTTATCCTCCTACGATTATGTTAATCTGTGCCAAGTAGACCCGAAAGTTTACGTAAAAATGCTTATTTTGACTATCGCTTGATACGTGACTACATCATTAATATTTTGTATAATTGTGGGTTAACAATGAAATCCAGACAGCAAAATAATACGTATTTTCTTAGTAAGTCAGACGTATTAAAACTATGAGGGGTATATTATTTTTAGGATATCTTTTTTATGGTGCGGGTACAATTTTCGGTGTTTTGCATGAAAATTGTTTCCGTTCTTAATCGGCTGTAATTAAACAATGAAACTCCTACATTAATTTTACAGCTCTTTCAGATAAAAGACCTTTCTTTTAGCCTGTACAAATCCCACAGTTTCTTTCAACGAAGAAACGCTTTCCTTTAAATTTTCAATTGAGAAAACAAATATTAGCTCTTCGCCGATAAAAATTCATCGTGTTTTTAGCTAAAACAAAATATAGGTAAGCATTAATCAAGTTGCAAAAAAATGTACAAGACAGCTAATTTTGTATACCATACAAAATAGAGCTGGATATTTCTGCCATCAAAAGTGTGTACCTTTCTACAAAATCAGATGTACTCTCTCTTTCTAAATTACGTACCACTTTGCGTTCCTTGTTCAATTTAAGTTGAAAACTTAGGAAACGTATCTTGAGTGAATAAATGGCTTTTGCAAAATATCACGCTTGATTCACTGCAACGAGGATGCCTTATTTTCAGTTCCTTGTAACTATCTCCATCCAAAAATATAACTCAATTAGTTCTCTGTGGTCTTCTCTCAAGAAGGACTTTTTTAATCCAGCCAAATATAAATGCAAGAACTATTCAATTTGTGTGTCATTCAAATTTTTTTTTTTTTTAACAGTTTAACGTCCCTTTTTAACAACGTGGTCTTTAGAGACGGGAAAGGATGGGGGCAAGGAATGGGAAGGAATTCGGCCATGGCCTTTTGAAGGAAGCATCCCGGCATTCACCTGGAGTGATTTGGGGAAACCATGGAAAACCCAAATCTGGATGCCCGGACGGGGATTCGAACCGCCGTCCTCCCGAATGCGAGGCCAGAACGCTATCCGTTACACCACCACGCTCGGTGTCATTCAAATGTTTTTCCCGAGTGTTTATATCAATTTGAGGCCCTCATGCAAAAAGTAACAACTTTCTTTCGAACATTTGCTCCAGAAGTGCCCAGGCACCATTGAGATGTCCTATTATAAATGTAATTGTGTCGCAGCTCATTGTCTGCACTTTATCACTTATTCAGAGCATTTAGAACAATTACACCTTCGTCTTTATCACAAGAAGTTGTTCCCAATTACAAAATGTAATTATGAGACAGATTGACAGTCGTTCTTCTTACGCCCAGACCAGGCAACAACTCGCCATTCCACTGAAAGGTCACGACCTGGGTCACGTCATTTTAAAATCGGTTATTATAGCTTCTGCTCATTCCTTCCTCATTTGTGTCCTCATTCGTTGAATGGAAGACTTGTTTAAAGAAAAATCATCAGTACTAAGTCCAAGTGCCTCCACGATAACTTGAAGAACGTAAACTTAATCCTTCACCCTTAACTGGCATCTATCCAAGGCAGATATTAATTTAGGAGTATTGATATTCGTTTTTCTGCGCTTTGCTGCAGTTACTGATTGAATTAATTCGGCTGGGTCTGTTAAATGCTCTTCCTGATGTTCTCCAGAACTGGAAGATGTGTCGTTGACTTCTTCAGATACCAGGAATATATCATAGGACTCTGAAGAGCTTGACTACCCGCTGGACCACATATATTTAAGTATTTTTCGCTTCATTTCTTTTACCATTTCTTCCTTTTCAGCTTGTTTTACATATACACACATCAAGCAACCTGGTCTCCCTGGCTCTCTCTGTCGCTGCAAGATTTTACCCTCCTTTGTTTACATCCTTTCGAGGGCGTAAGCGTGTGCAATCCTATAAAAATTATCCAATTCACGTTGCAAATCCTCTTCCATTCGCTTATAAACATCCAGAGATTTGCTTTCACTCTTTTTCTACTGTCTCCATAATATTCTCCAAAATATTGCACTCATGTACAGTGACATTAGGGCTTTCACTCATAATCAATTTATAAGCTAGGCTTAAGAACTCCTGCAATCGGTAGTTTGCCTCTCATAATAAAAATATTATCTTTCTAGCACTTCGTAATCCTAAACTCTTGTATTAGAATGAAACAATACGTGATACCTATTCAAGAACTGTAATGACAGTAACAATTAACGTGGGCGCGTGCCACTACTCTCGCGTAACTTATATAAAGATGAGTCGGAGCAAGCGGCACGGGTTACAGTTATCCGAGTGCGGTAAAAATTTATTTGTATGTGTTTTAGGGTAAAATGAAAAAAGTAGGACCTATGCGTTACAAAATTTTGATTTTGAAAACTAAGGGACACCCTCATGGATGCCCCCTCGGTCGGGCCCTGCCCATTGTGCGGTCCCTTAGCACTGAGCCAAGTAAGAATAAACACTGCGTGTTTGCTGATATATCTAATATTACATAAATGGTATAAACGTTTTTCACAGTTATAATGAAATTTTTATGAAATTACTACAGGTGAGTCCTTTTGAACATTTCAGTAGGTTCCTGTGAACAAATAAAAGTTTCCACAGCACTATTATTTTCTCCAAAGTAGTGAAACTATAAACTTTTATCAAAGGAAACATACAATATATAGTAAACAAAGTATCACCAGAAAGCAGTACAAATCCATTTTGTTCCTCTAGTTCAAACACAATATTACAAGAAGTTGTTACCTATTTCAGTAAAATACACGTCGTAATTTATCAGAATCAGCATATTCACGTTGTACACTTGAAAATATTTGTTAGATTTTCTATTTTTTTGACAACTAGTCTCTGAAATTACTCAACACACAAGTGTCCATGTATGCACGGAATTCTTTCTTACCTTGATACATATCAGACAGCGGCTAACTTGGTACCGTAACAAAGATTGTTTTTAATTTCTTGACAAAAAGTAATTATAGACCGACAACAGTGACAATGAAAATAAGGAATCATAGGGAAAATAAACCTACCACTGATCACTCACTCTGTGCTGAGTAATATAGATCTCCGACAGAGTAACGAAATTGTTTATCAAATAGTATTAATATCAAAATTTGTGAAAAAATATAATTTAAAGCAGTTCTAAACGCTGATCTATTTCGTGGGACTAGTGCACGCTTACCTGAGAACTATAAATAATAATATATACGATTTCCATGCATCCTCCTCGTCGAATCTTCTTTTAGGTTGCTGTTAGCCACTCACCCGTGGTTCTGTTGGTAGAACTGGACAGCAGTGTAGTCGGCCAGTCTGCGGAACTCACATTAAAGTCGTACATCTCGCACTTGCTGAACGAATCTCCCTCCCTACAGAACATACGAAATAATTACCATCAAAATTAACATTGAATAAACAGCGTAAGGGATATAGGGTGGCTGGTGGTGCACAGTGAATCATGGGACGTAGGGATGGCGGAAAGGGAACCTCGCATTCGAGAGGACGTGGATTTGAATCCGGCCATCAAAATTTGGGTTTTCCATGGTTTCCCGAAATCACTCCAAGCGTATGCGGGGATGGTTCCTACAAAAGGACATGGCCGTATTCCTTCCGTTCCTTGGCCCAGTACTTTCCCGCAACTAATGGCCTCGACTTCAGCGAGGAGTAAAGTGACAAAGAAAAAAAAAATATTTCCGAGCAGCCTGAATTTACTGTCGCAGGTTTTACGTTTACAATTAATTAATTCTCGACATCTTCAATCCATATAATTGAGATTTATGAATGCCTCATCCTTTTAATCTGTTGTTAGAAATAATGAAATCTCGAGGCAGCCCGAACTTTGTTATCCAAGTTTTCGTATTTAGTTCCTCGCCTTGACTTTGTATATTCATTCTCGGCTATGACCGTTCATGAAGAAATAAAATTTTCAAAATTGAGCTTGTAAAACCAGTGACGTAGCTAGGTCAACAAGGGCCCCGGTGCAAACAATTTATTTTGGGCCCTCAGGCCAGATGGACGACCTTTTTTTTTTGTTTTGTGTTGCTGGTAGGGTCCCCCTGAGCTGAGGATGGGGGCCCTTAAGTTGTGGTTGGGGGCCCCCCTGAGCAGTGAGGGCCCTTAGTGAGGGGCTTCCTATGTCTCAGGGGCCCCCTTAGACGACTGTAGAGCTAAAAAAAAAGGTCGCCAGTTTGCCCATGAAGCCTCGTGGGCCCTCTCAACAGCGCTTGGGGGCCCCCTGAGCGTAGGGGCCCCGGTTAACTGCTAGCCCCAAAGTAGCTACGCCCCTGTGTAAAACGGATTCCTTATTGGTTCTGGAAATCGTAACTGTGTGCCTTTGAATGCAGCTACAAGCGACTGGATCCATTAAAGAATAATTTTCATAAAAAAAAGTTTCCGAAAATACGTCAAAGTAAGCTAGTAGTCACAAAATTTAAAGATCCGTTAAAATCTAAAAATTTTGCATACAATGATCGAAATTGTTGTGTGTTGAGAATTTAAAAACCAATAAAAATTATAAACACTGAATATAGCAAGTGATCGCAGTGTATTTAGTAAAAGCTTTATATGAATAATGACAAAAACTATGTGCCCAGGTAGCACCGAGGCTGGGGGATGAGCCGTGACACTCGGGGGACGCGGATTCGAATCCCCTTCCGGCCAACCAGATATCTGTTTTTATGGTTTCACGAAATCACTCCAGACGAATACTCTAAAAAAAGGCCATTCTTCCATTCACTCCCGGCTCTTATGATCGCAACGTCGACAAGACGTAATGCCTGAAAAAAATCCTAGTACTTAATTTCTAACAGTATGTACCATTAAACTTAGTTTTACCCATGCTAATAAACATCAATATACTCGTATGAACACATGGATTCCAGACTTCGCGAACCATGTTGTAACATTTTTTGCTACGTCACTGCAAGTTATCTTGTCCTGATGCGAAATCATGTAATACTTCCCTTTCTTTTACCACTGATAGCAAGCTGGTTATCTACAGTTGTTTCGTAATTATTCACTCAAAGCTTTTAACATGCATAATTACTGCGGCCGTCATAATCTCACTGAGTTTAATAGTGGATGGTGACAGAAATTATGGAAATAAAATATTTTAATAAAAGTTTTCACAAATATCAAAATTTATTGGAGTAAAAAATTAACGCCACCACAGCCTATTTAAATATGATTTCTGAGTTATTTTCCAAATGTTTAAATCCTACGCTACACCAGAGTTGTATCATGGAAAAGTTTGGAGTTGCTTTTAAACTTTTCTCTCCTACTCGAAATGCAACACTCGTGCACCTGCTATTATCCTTTAATTATGTCGTTTTCAAGAACTGTGCAAATATTTTACAACTGTTGCACAACGTTGGTTCATTCACGCTCGTGTATTTTGCGTGACTTGGTATAACTCGTCCTGCCTTAGGGAACGTCCATAAATTACTTAGCTCCATATTAGGCCCTGCCCCCCCCCCCCCCCGGCGTAGCACGTAGCTTTTTCCCGCTATTGATTCGAGAAGACATTTTATACTATCTTCTCTTGCCAGACTATCGTAAATTACATACGGAGATAATTAAATCACGCAAATAAATACTTATACATTCTGTTGTGTGTTCTGTACCTTATTTTGACTGTGACAAATAATATGAATGAAAAGCTACGTGGGCTGGCTCGGAAATCTTCCCGCTCTCCCCCCCCCCCCCCCCCCCCCCCAAACCTCACGTAGCCCTGAGTAGCTTTCCAGCCAACGCCTCCGCCCCTAGGCCGAGCCACGTAGTGTACATACGCTTCCTGACGACTGTTGACTTTCCTTACCCTGTTCCTTCACGAACAGACTACTGATTCTAACTAATTCCTTCCTCTTGTAGTTTATTTTCTGGTTTTACGGGCCCTGTAACATTTCCACGCCTGTAATACAGGTTACACGTTCTCCATCCACTGGATGTTCCCATTAAAATTCTTTTCTACATTGGGATTTACGGCTCATTGAGGTCGAGGCGGGAATGCAGTGGGAACAAAAAATAAATAAAAAACAAAAACAAAAAACAAAAAAAAAATGTTCGATTACGTTCTTTTGACCAAAGCATGCGGGCATTCGCCTAGAGTGATGAGGGATGTCGTCAGTCGTTCATATAAACTGAGGCTTGATACATGACCAAGAACCATTAGCGTCCCAACCCATCCTTTCACGACAGTAGTCAACAGATATCGCTGTGCGGGTAACGCCACGTCTAAACTTAAAGTTCCGACGTTTGGTCAGACATGTTTTAGTTTTGTTCTACTCTGAAGAAGGCCATAGCATGTCGGCTGAAATGTCTGTATTTTACAGTAAGACGCGGCGTCACATTGACAGTCAAGAAATTACATGCAGATCAATTTACATTTTCCCTATCAACTTCTCAATAACCAGTTTTACCCTTCAGATTGATGTTGAGTTCTTTCGACCAATAACTGTACGTATCGTTATCATCTGTCCACGAAGACACTGACTGGTTGCAGTTTCAACATCAAATGCAAAATTATGAAATATCTCTACATACGACAAATTGGTTATGGACTTTAGTTGCTGCACCACTTTGGATAGTAAAGATTCAAACGATTCCCCTACCATTCGGAAAGCTATTTGTCATGCAGAATGTTTAAGCGTGACCTGGGTATGGTGAGCTCCTTCCACTGGTGGGCTGTGAGGTTGGTGAGCTCGCGTCCAGGCACCAGGCACCAGTGGTCGGGCACGGTGAGCGCCAGCACGATGTTGAGGTACGGCATGGCCGCCGCCACGCAGAACACCAGGTTGTAGTTCATGTTGAACAACCGCTGGAAACGGCCATCCGTGCCCACCTGCATAATCACAACAGCACTTGATAACTCTAGGAAGTTGAAAGATATATCCACACTGACTATCGAGAAACATATCATTATTTAATAGGTCATTTATAAGCAGCATTACGTGTAAACTTGTCAGTTATTAGGCAGAATTATTTTAAAAAATTTTAACAAAAATGTGGCTGAATACCATTTAAAACAGACAAACTCACAGAAATTGTATAACGACAACAAGTCGTAGAATTATTGTCTTATACACTAAAAACGCGGTATTATCATCTCAATAGATACCACTGAAATCTTCATGAGGTACACATTCAAGCGCGTTGCTTCTTACACAGCACTCTCTGAGCCGAGAAGAAAGTTTTTACCAATCTGGTTAATTGCAGCACAACGACGATTGTCAGCTGATCATTCATGAATATCTCTTTGTAAAGGATCACGTTTTCTCATGTAGCTAACTCTAAAGTAATTATAATCGTGCTTTGCTGTCACTGGTGGATAATTGGGGACTTCTTAGTGTCTATGGTATTAGAATTAGTGAAGATCTGAACGCATCTCCAAAGGATATGCTACCGAATCTGGTGAGTAAGCGGCTGTTTGGCAATGGCATCCGGTAGGTCGTGAGCTAGATTTCTGTTTCGTTCATCCAGACTTCAGTTTTTCGAAATGCCAAGACATTTCCTTCAGAAGGCCATGATCAAATTCCTGCACATTCGAAGTCAGCAGTATTTTTTTGAGTTCTAAAGAGTTTGAAGGTCCGATAACTTCTTCAAATATTGTAGCTGATGCATCGTATAGCTGATCCATCGACTACATGAGGGAATTCATCCCAGGGCCGGCGTTAGGGGGGGTTAAGTGGGGCAAAAGTACCCCGGACCCGGGCCACCAAAGGAGGATCCAAAGGCCTGGGTGCCTAAATAAATAGAAATCAAATATAAACTTTTTAATTTTGAACATTTCTGTATTAAAATTTTCTGAGAGGGGGCCTAAGATCTCTTACCCGGGGCCCGAGAATCCTAGCGCCGGCCCTGATTCACCCTCAAACACTCGGTTTTCTTGTTTGATATCTTCCAAGCTGTCACCCGCGAAGAGAATTGCAGCGATTGTGTGGGATCTTCTTGTTTGCTTGTATGCATTTACATTTTCTTCATACAGCGTTGACATTCTCAGATTAGGGGAATTACCGATCCTAGACTGTCTTAACTGCTCCTTGCATGCTTTGGTGTGTAACTGTAACGTGGAAAACTGAAAATGCTTGAAGCTTTCTGAATAGAGGCAAAGACAAAAGATTATCTAAAAGAATACTGCGATGCCTGTAGCTTTTGTTTCGAAGCGAATGCTCTTTGTAAACGGCTATATCTTACCGTCACACGTGGCAACAGAGTATAATCATTCTTACGGTTATTGTTTGTGGCCTCTAACCGGTACTTTAATAGGTATAGAATCCAACAGTTACCTGAGCCATGAGCCAGTCGAAGACAGCATCCACATCGTCCGGCGTGAACTGCTGCTGGTCACCTCGCCTGAATAGCGGCTGATCCGCCGTACAGCCATCCTCTTCCAATAGGAGCTTCGGCTCGAAAACTTCCGCTGGCGAGACCCTGCGGAAACCCTCTTCAACTGAGTATTTTCTGGCTGTGAAACAAGTTTCGTCAGTGCATAAACCAATTACATTTACAAAGACAAAAGAAAAAGTGGTCAATAATGATGGTGTAATCTACCCTTTTTTTAAAATCAGCTAATTAAATGCTTGGACGAACGCCAGAAACTCGTGATAACTTTGTATGAAATTATAACTAATTATCCTAATTAAACTTTAACGGTATTTTTAACGGTATTTTATCTATCCCTTATTTGATACATTAATCTGCCTACAGTCAAAGGTTTAGAAATACGCACAAAAAGGAATATTAAACAGTTTATAAATTGGAATATATTCACATAGATGAGTTTCTGAATTCACTGTCAACTTAAAACAGAATTCTTTGTAAAAGGATAAATAAAATTTAAATATTTTTTTGTACTCAATTATAAAAAGTACTTGTCTAACCGTTTTTATTTTACAATTAAAAAAACAAACCAATTACTCAAAGAAATTAAATGTCGTTAATTGGGGAATGCTGTTTATATTTTTATGATAGTTTCCGAGAAAGAACGTTTGCTTAGAAGTTAAAATACAAGTGAACTATTATCAGACTCTTGCTGATCAAATAAAGAACAGAGCGTCTTTCTTTATGCGTTCTGCGTGCAGGATATCGTGTATAAAGTAACATACAGTTGAAAATTTTCGAATAGTGAAGGAACTTGATAGTGGTCCAAACATTCTCCCTCCCTATACTTATTATGTTTGCCGTAAGTCTGCGTGGCTGTGGTAGGATTTTGTGAATTCGAAAGACCGTTAAGAAATTCCAAACAAAAGTTTATGATTACGAGCTCTTTAGAGGATAAAAATTTGTTTTGTTCATGAATTTAAGATATTTAATTTAATCTTTTGTTTCGTAACTTGATAATAAAAAAAATTTGACAAGTTTAAACGAAAATTTAAAGTACGGTGTTACAAGCTAAGAACGGGCTCAATAGAATCTGCTAAATTATTAGATGCATGTAATGGTAATACAGTTTCAAATGACAACTTAATTTTTTTCGTGGAGTTTCACATTTGAAAATTCATTCTTCTACTGTATTCGTCGCAATCAGCTGTCTCGTAGCTACTTTTGTCATCATATTTTCGTTAGTCGCAAAATGTGTGCTTTCTCGGCGATTTCATCCATGTTCGAAATTAACAAGCCTAAAAAAGTAGATTTGTCCGAAATTCTGTGTGAAACTACAAACATAGGTATGTGGACATGTTGCCAATCATTACATGCATTCCTAAATATTCGGGTCGGGTACTGACTGAGCCTTATCATCATCATCATCTACACCTACAGAGTCCCCCCTCCACCATATTTATTTTTTATCTCTCTCGTAACACCACCCATCCATCTTACACTCGTTCTTCTTCTTGGATGTTTTCCTAAACACTGAAAGTCATTTCTAAACAAGTAACTTTACTTACTAACCTAACGATACTTGTTTCTTCCTATTCTCTTTTTCACACCATCCACTTCAGTTTCCTTCCTCCATCTCTAAATTAATTAGTCTCTCTCTTAATTTTTTGTCCATCATAACTTCTAAGAACTCTCATATCTTCAGGATGCATCCAATTCAAATCTTCCTTCTGGTAATCCATCTTGCTGCTGCGTTTATTATTATAGGGATGTAACAGAATTTATGTCATCATAACATCGGGATGGTAAGTTTTTGGGAAACAAGTTATCAAATCAAATATGCCCACAAATTTGAATTAAGGAGTCTATAACCAGTGCATTCTTCACGTACTTCCGGCTGTGAGACCAGGGTGCTAAAACAGCCCAAACAGGTATGGAAAAGTCAGTGATGCATTTTACTTGAAAACAGTAAATGTGGGCAACCGAAATCAGGTCAGTTACAAAGGCCACAGACATCCTGGAGAAATCAGCCTCTTTGAAGTGACACTGAGCTGCCTATATTGCTTGGAGCAATATGGACAAAAACTGTGTTGGAGGGGAGTCCAAGAGATCGTCTGAGACCTGGAGGAAGACCACCTGATCCGTTGGACAAATAAACACGCGGAGTCGCTGGAGTTCAGAGAATCTCACAAGACCGTTCTATTAGGAGAAAATTGTTGAGGTTCTATCTGGATTGGAAGTCACATCATTTCATGATCGAATTGGTTGGTGATGGTGGTGATAATGATGATGATTATAATGACGATGATGATGACTCTGAACACGAAGGATGACACGGAGGTTGTGTCCCCTTCCACCGCAATGCACTCTGTATCATGCTTCCGTCACAGAGTGGCTAATGCAAGTTCCGTGAGGTATGGCGACACCTGATGACATATGGGCAAATCGCTTACTGGGTTCGATAGCACACGGGTATAATGTCTCATATGCGACTCCGAGCGACGTGGGTGATAAGACGCGTGATATAGATTGGGAGTGGGAGGAGGTGATTAGTCCCAAATCGTGATGAACTGTCAATTTTCTTCGTAGAATCCGTACTGGAAGGTAATTCTTCCACGTTTCGGGACTATGGTCAAGATGAATTGTAGTATCAGAGGGGGTGGGGGGACAAGGTTGTAAGAACTACTCGTCTAATATTTCCTTTACCCCCCCCACCAAAGTTAGTAGCCACAATTGTACTCCAATGTCCAATGTCTCTTTTATCTGCCCCAGTGATCTGGTATGTGTCGATGGCGAAAGTCAGATACGGGAATAGCGAACCCGGTGGACCTGAGCTAACTCCTCTTCGATTTCCTCAGGTCCTTAGGGTTCTTCTCGTTCAAGCAAGGAGGAGAAAATTCAGGCTGTTGCGTGAAAGTGATGCGTCCCTAACGTTAGAATGATCCGGTGCCGGCTATGCGTGGCATGCGCAGATGAACTGAAGACTTGCCAGGAAGGTGACAGGGACGTTGGGGCTCTTGCCACCGTATTACACTGATGTGCCCAATGGGATGGAGGGAAGTTCAGGATCATGGTAGGTCTCTGAAGAACGGCAACACATGCTTATACAATAAACCCAGTTGAACTGGGCTCGTTAGTGCATGAGGTCCAAGGTAGACGTGCATTGCCTTAGATCCGCCTCTGGGCACAATAAGATAAATGCTACATGGCCGGGGAGTGGATATCTTTATCCGATCGTAACTCCGCGTGGAAACCTATTTGGTGAGTCCCATCCCACTATATCTTTCTGTTTTGATCTAAGCGAGGAGTGCCAAGCGAATGATGATGTAGGTTTGGTAATCAGGATAGTAAGACAAAAAGTCAGGCATGCCTACAGTTATTTTCCGGTTCGAATTATCTTTCACTACGAATTTCTTCCACAAAGAGAGACAAACAGTCAGCAATGAAACCTGTCGGTGTTGAAATGTCTTCGTGAAACAGTAAAAAAGATTAGTCGGATGTCTGAACTGTATGACTAATTTAAAGTGCACTCTGGGAGCATTGACTAATTCCAAGTGAAATGTGCGAGCATTTCTGAGACCGGGTTCAACTCCGCTAGGAATTATTCCCAAACTCCCAAATCTTTCCTCTTTTGAGGGTATTGCTTTAACCGATAATAGAATGAGTTAACGCCGTCATATTCTAATAGCTGGGGATTGACGTTATGTCGTTCCATTTATAAATTAGTAACATTCATTCTGACTCGCTAAAATCTTACAATCGATGGATTAACTCGGCTAGTTATCCGAGAAAATGTTATTCATTTTCAACGCCGAGAAAATCTTCAGTCTTATTTAGAAGAACAAATGTTAGCGTTAAGATTCAGAAAATGATCGGTGAAAGGCAATGGAATATCAACTGCTTTCGCTTTTCCAAATATAGCAATGCACGAAACTTTTTGGCCAATTCTTTTTTAAAAAATCTCTCTATAGATATCATATCTCTTCTGATATTTCAACCTAAAAAATGTAATGTCGCTATCAGGCACAAGGGATCACGAAATGTTGGAGTTTCCTGCGGCACTAAGGGAGGATGTGATACGCCAGTGCCATGGGTCGACCGACTTTTATTTTTCCGAGATATTTCGAATCCGTTACTCATTTGATGGGATTGTCGAAATACTCACTATCCTTGGTTAAAACTTTGATTCTTCATTAAACTTATAATAGTTTCAAGGGGCAAGCTGAGTAGCTATGGAAAGCACTTCAGAACGATCGGCTGCCAGGAAGATTCCTCAGCTGTCCTCTGGTAATTACAAACTATTACTTTTCGCCAGTTGTAACTACTCTGCCAGGTAAGTACCGTATGATGAAAATTTCTTACATTCCAGGGACTTCAACGGTATAACATTCATTTCACCAATCATAATACCATGCTTTAGGGATCTGTCACAGGGCAGATGGCTGATTTCAGTTTAGACGGGAACACCCGCAGAAAAGTTGTTAGAGTGTCACATTTCATTTCCTACCAACCACTCTCACTGAACCTTTCAGGGTAAAAGTTGAAGAAATGTTTAGAAACTGCTTGACTTACCGTCGGGGGAGTGAACCGCCAACTTGTTCTTGGTGGTCCTGTGGCAGATGGTTGTCTTCCGGGGACATGGCCCAAGGTTCGCCTGTGCAAAGATCAAGAACTTTCTTAGAGCTAGTGTACTGTGATTCATTTTGTATGGGTAATATTAGCCAATATGCACGGAACTTTAGTTTTTCCCCAGAGGAAGAGGATAAGCCTTCTTAATGCACTTATTTTAGGAACCATTCAGACATTTGCCTGGTGTAATCTACGACGGGCGGACAGAGACATTTGGGGCGAAACTCGAAACAACTGACTACTTCAGCCCATTTCATTCCTTCAGAACCCCCAGTACAAAATCAGTGCAGGCAAATATAAATATCAAACGGTATTTCCCAGCTTATTTCGGTTTTCATCTCAGAATAGTTTCAGTAGCTTTGATGTCAGTGTGCTGAAGAGAAACAGTGTAGCTAATGTGAGGAATGACATGAAAATTTAAACTCAGACAACGCAGCATTGCTAGATGAGATTACGAAATAAATCTCTGCATGGAAATAGAGCTTAATAGTTTATTCAAAGTATACCTAATAGAAACTAAATACAGATTAGCTTGTTAACACACTTCTGGAGAATACACATATGAGAACCTCGAGGCTATCAGCTTGATCTCTTATGCTTTGATATTATTAACTACATTAATAAACATTAAAATGGAAGAAAAAAGTATATGTATATCAACATGAAGCAAATTTTTAATTGCTATTAACAATAGAAGGGCTTCTTCTTGCTATGGTACCATGCCTGATTCTGGGAGTACGCGGTTACGATGAAGGTTGTATCCGTCCATGG
Organism: Vandiemenella viatica; assembly: GCA_031002005.1. Taxonomy (NCBI): domain Eukaryota; kingdom Metazoa; phylum Arthropoda; class Insecta; order Orthoptera; family Morabidae; genus Vandiemenella; species Vandiemenella viatica. Next base: position 97,643,870 of record JARYHS010011408.1, read on the forward strand.
AAACTCTCTTAGGAAGAAGAACTGGGATGGTTTACCGTTGCCTACCTCAGCTGATGTTCGTATATGTTACGGTAGGCGTGGATGACTGAGATAGTGTATTGTTCACTATACAGTTGTTGTTTGTGTAAAATGAGAGATGAAGAAAGGAGAGGGAAATCCAGAGCTGGCTCATTCAGGCCTAACTCCCGAAAGACACCAGCGAATTAACGTTCGCATTCAACTGACGAATCGCTATCAACAGTGCCATATGTACCCATTCCATACGCACTGCGATGAGATTTAGGATTTAACCCAGTACATCGCCGCGCAATCTGTTGATTAGGAATTGTGCACGACTACCTCTCTTGGCGGACTAGTCCAGATATTGAAAATTTCTTCTACCACCGGGACTCGAATTACCTAACCACGTGTCAGCGCCTGACACCATTATGGCGTCGCAACCAACTGAGACATCGGAGCGGGCTTAGTCTTAATAGCAGAATAACTCGAACGTTTGTAGCGATATCGAATAGACTGTGCAAACGCATAGTGCAAAAATGTGGGCGGGCACCTTGAATCTTGACCTCTTTGCTATATTCCACGACTGTATTGCCGCAAAAAGTCACCTTGTGCACAGGCTGCAAAGATATGAGAAAGCAATTGGGATGAAAGGGAGCAAGTAGGTTCCTCAAGCTCTCTGGAAGCAATGGAAACTTGCATCAGTGTTGTAATACTTCGTATTTGCTGAAATTGATCAAATAAACTGGCGAATAAGAATTGCTCAACGACCACGCATCTAAAGTATTAGACCTAGCAGTAAAGGATACCTACAGATTAAGGTGAAAACCAAAATACGGGGCATCCTAGAGTATTTCACACACACACACTAAATACAAGCTTTGCCAGAGGAACCTATCCGGCTAGGAGTTATTAGCTGCATTCTGAAACGTTGTCACTGAGTAATTAATCTGTTAAGGGACTTCTAGCCAAACTCAGCTGTTTTTCACTGCTTGCAGTGCTAGAAAGTCGTTAATAAATCCAGAAGTATTTGTTACTCCAAACTTTCAGACTCATGCGTAAATTGAAAATATTCAGGCGTAATTATATTATAATTATGAAAATACAGATGTTATAGTTTAAAACCTACTCCAACACACTTTAAAACAGTAAACAAACTTAGAAAAAAATTATATGGCATGTATGTGAGTAGTCCCCTAATAGGAGAACTGCGAGTTTACCGTTATTCGTCGGCCCAGGTTTCCAATGGCGGCCGCCAAGTGTCAGCACTTGTCGGGCCGCATCGCTCACGAGCCGCCAGGTGACCTCAATCTGCGCGGGTACTTCAACAGCGTGTCTCAGTGCGCTATTTCGGTCTGTACCGCTACACGTCGTATATCAAGAATATTTTCAGCGTACCATTAGGGACGTCACAATCCGCTGCTCGTTAAGTAGGACGCGCCTACGGCCACCTCGTACTATACCGCTACACGCCAACTATCAAGAATATTTTCAGCCTACTATTAGAGAATGCGGCGCGGTTGCTTGCTGTTAATATTCGTTATTCCCAAATCTGTAATTTTCTTCCTAGGACCTTCGAAGAGCCTTTTGTCATGTCTTATTGATATTTCGAACTATTATGATTCATTAATTGTTTAATCGCCATAAAATTAACTTCTAAAATTACTTTTTTCAACTGACTGTCATCACTTTCGATCAATAACACTGAGCTTATATCCCCCTGATTGGTCTATCATAATGGTAAAGTTATTTTAGAGACTGTCCTGTAAGCCCAGAGTTAATTTATCCAAAAACATGAACTTACAAAACAACAATATGATATAATATATTTATTTTGTAATGTGTGGTGGGTGAAATTAAACAAAAATGAATTAATTACAACGTATTTTTATTTATACTTCTCACATACAAGTAGTACCATCAACACTCAAATTTTTAATTACTATATTATTAACCTCATCAGATACTAGTAAATGTTTATACGCAACAAGTTCTTGTCTTAGAAGCATATAGTCCAAAGATGAACTTGGTGTCTATTGAGCTATACGAACATTATTCATATGCATATCAATCAGTGTTTGCACTGTAGCCATATGATAGTTACGAAGCACTTTGTTCACTAAAATGTCCACAAAATCTATATAGTATCTCGAAACTAGGTAGCTCAAGGCGCTGGTCACTGCGGGCTGCGCGCTGATGAGGTTCCTCCAAAACGAATCGCCTAATAATACACCGCTGTTAGGATCAGTATTTAGGTAAAAACTTACTATTTTACGATACGACGGGTAGCGATTCGAGTTGAATCTTGTATGCCTGCCAAACGTAGAATGACTCTATAGGGTGTAGCAGTTAAGATTCCAGGGAAAGAAAAAAAACATAAATGTCATGTTAAAAATTTCATTTCTTTTGGCTAATTTCTTAATTCCGGTGTTGCTCCAGTAATCAGAAAGTTCTAATCGTTGTTTTCTTGTATACTTTGATGTGATCTCATTTTGAAACATCAAAAGTTCATTAAGCTACGTTAAAATTAGGCATTTATATTCGACGTAAACTTTGTTGTTAACGTAACGAGAATGTATTTTATATTCTCAAAAAAATATAAAAAATGGAGGGAGTGATAGAAAATTTACATCATTTCTTTGTATGAGATATCTGCAGAATCCCTTGATATTTCATACTGCAATGGTTCAATTCCAGTTGGTTTTTCTCTCGGTCATGCCTTGCGAGGCATACTGGACAGCCCTTGCTGGACGCCTCTTGGTTTTAGTGAGGGAGGGACCTCTCACACGGCACTACTGGAAAAAAACTAGTTACTAACTCAAATCATTAATCAGTTTCTGTTCAGTCACTGCACTAGTATTTGTATGGAGACACGCACACGGGGTGATCGGTTAGTAACCAGTCCCTAACGCGCCCGTGATTGGTTCCAAGCTACGTTGCGTGCCAGTTGCCGCGCTAGTAGTTACCAACTAGTTTCTCAAAAAAAATGGTGGATCAGACAATGAATTTAAAGCTTGTTACTGAAATCGAGAAACATCCGTGTTTATATAACTACCGAAAGATGGCACAGAAAAAGCATGGAATGTTATCGGACAGAAAGCTAATGTATCTGCTATGTAAACGTATACTCTTATATAAAATGCGTTGTCTGGATACTGCGCGCGTCGTCGATAGCTATTGGCTACAGGTCGGTGACGTCAAGCGCTCCGTCTCTAAAGACCTCGCTGTTGAGAGAAGTAAAGCAGTTAAAAAAAAACGCCAGCCGTCACTGGCGAATCAACATAAAGTTACAATCTTCCCTTCATGTTGCTTTTTGTTTATTTACGACAACGCAGAAATTCATCTAAGGAGAAGGGAATTCGATGTTTACGCTATGTTAAATTAAATTAAATTATCTGTGTCAGTTATAAGAATTAGGTTAAAGCATAATCTAAGACTTTTTTGGCAGAAGATAAGAAACAATGAAGTTTATTAAAAACTCAGAGAAATTTTACACGAAACATACGTAATCGCGATATGTATCAGTCGAATAAATAACAGTTATACTCTCCGTCTTTTACAGTAAAATGCATTTATTTTTTAAAAAAGTCCTAGCCAAATACTCTGATAATCTAACCAGCGTAAGGTACTCATATCACGAAAAATATCATTAAAAATGATTCTTATTCGTTTTTCCTTTTCTAGAATAAATTCCTACTATCATCATAGATTATACCCTTAGATTTCGATACACGCGTTACCTCTTAAATGAGATTTGAGTTTACCTATTTATGTAGATTTAAAATATCATGGATATGACTATGTACAAGCGATGTAAAACCATGGAGGAAGGAAATATATGGAGACGACGCAAGAGACCTCCACCACGCATTGAAGTGAAGCAGGGCGGAGGAGCAGTGGGGGGGCATGGCCGGAGTGGAGGGGGCATGGCCGCTTCCATACAGACACGGGGAATATGTACAAAAACCTCAAGGGGACTCTAGGATAAGCGTAACGCCGCAATCTGGTGATCGATTATTATGTAACTAGATGAGACAAACAAAAAATAAAGAATGAAATTTTTTGATATCATGCTTAGTTTTCGAGATATTCTGTCTCAAACGTGAAATGTTTTTGGTTGAAATTCAGAAGAAAAAATTGGTCAAAGTCAAATTTATTTACGGATACTTATTTAAAAAGACGAGACAAATAAAAAATAAAAATTTTCGATATCTCACCTAGTTCTCGAGATATACTGTATCAAAAGTGAGGTGTTTTGAGTTGAAATGCAGAAGAAAAATTTCGCAAAAGTCAAATTTAATGATCGATTCTTATGTAACACGATGAGACAAATCGAAAATAAAGAATAAAATATTTCGATATCTTGCTTAGTTTTCGGGATATACTGGGATTGGGTTAATATGCGGCCTGGACTAAAAATTAATTCTGCCAAAGCCACAATGAATTACAAGGTGGACATGCAGAATGGATATTTCAGTTTTTTACTACCACTTGTGGTTAGATTGAAATGCGGCCAAGACCAGAATAAAAATAGTTATCTTGTTACCATACATCGTAATCTTAGTTGGAAATAGCTGGAAGTGGAAGTAGTTTCCACCGCGATACACGTTTTCTCACTAACTTGTTTCTCATGAAATTACTAACAGTAATAGATAAATTCTTTGTCCCTTATAGAACAACAAAACCATTCTGGTACAGACTGCATTTAGAACTAACTACAATCTCCATTAAATTGTCGCTACAGAAACAAACTATATAAACATACCCACACACGCGTATTTGAATCGCAAACTGTATTTGCGGTAACAACATCGTTTGCTTCATCAAGTTTCCTAGATTGCATAGCATAATTTAACACATTTAATTTCATCATACACTGTCAGTATAAACTGCAACGTGACGAAATAAAGCTCAATACTAAATTAACTGAATCGCGATGTAAAACACACCCCTTAAATCTCATTTTCAACACTCGTTAAAAAGTAATGCTAGTCTATTATGTACAAAATAGCAAGGTATGCTGATTTTCTACACCACACCAACAAAAATTTGAGAACAAAGTCATCCCATTGAGAGCTATGACTAAATATTTATAGACAGGCACCGTAGTTTGCAATTCCCACCGCCCACTTCAAAAACGATCATTAGAATTCAACTTACTTCTGAAATTATATTCCAGGTTCTTTCCTCTCTTGCCTATTTGTGCAACCGTATGCAACACAAGATGGCATTATAAAACACTTATACACATTACAAAATGAAATAATCATAGCTTCTAACATAATGTGAACATCGCATTTGTTTGGGATCGCAATATCGCCGCTGCCGCCACTGCGCATGCGCGAGAGTTTAGAGCCTGCTTCACAGATTTGACGTCACTTCTCCTCCATATATTTTCTTCCTCCATGTGTAAAACTCAATTTAATAAACGCAATTTAACGATGATATTCTTGTTGCAAAGTAGCGACAGCTATATTAGATATTAGAAATAAAGATTATGTTCACAGTTTAGTACATACGCGACTGTTATAAAATTAATTTCCATAATAGTCATAAAGTTTGCATTATTCTTTTAAAAAAATTGGGAAAAACATTTCGGCTGACAAAATGTGGAACTACGACTTTTTTCAGTAACACGTCGCTAATTAAAGTAACATTTCAGAACTTTTAATTTCCCATGGTCTCTGCTATAACATAACTGCGTTGACAGATAAAACGTAATAGTCTGTTGTGGAAGTAAACATAGGAAGAGCAAGGATAAAAAAATTAATGCGAGGCAATCATACGTTACAAAGTTACAATTGTTACGTTCATTTAAATTTACATGTTGATTTTTGCTTATTTACGACAACTAGTGCAGAAATTCATGTAAGGAGAAGGGTATTCGATGTTTACGTTATATTGGAGGTTGTGGTTAAATTGACCAGAATTGCAACAGGTAAATTTTGTTACAGCATAATTCATTCTGAAATCAGTTTTACAAATCATTTAAACTGCTTTCATAAGCTTCATGTTACTGAATAAATTAAGACGTATTTTCATATTTATAGTGCTGAATTGTGCTTGGACCAGGAATAAAACTGATATTACAAGGATGGCAAAAGTTTTTGGGATTCCTAATTTGTTTTTAATTTCACTGGTTCTATACTTCCGTCGTCATTAATTCAGTAGAAGTACTACTGTATTGCTATGTGAACTGCAAATGAAATATGAAGAACATTACAAAAACAAGGCTATTAGCATTATGCAATAATAATTCCGTATAATTAACCAACTGCAAAAAAAATATTAACTGTCAGAATATTGTGTTCAAACCGTCATTTTTTACGGGCTCGAGGCTGGTTTTTAATAAAGAGTAATGAACAATATTTTATATAAACACCTTAGATTTATTTTTCTTAAATTAAATTACATAACATAATTCCATTCCCAAGGAAGTACTTCTTGTGGAGTAACAAAATAATTGGCGAAATAATTTCTGGTATCATATACTGATGAAAGAGAAGTTATTTTAAGTTGTGACAGCAGTATTATGTGTGGTGTTGAATTTACATGTTTTCAAATTTAATTGGACTGTACGGGACTCTTTCCCCACTCCTGGCATAATTATGCACAATGCAAGCTGATTTTACTATATTTATCACATTTTGTTGGTCATTACGTCGTATGGGACTGTTAAACACTTGAAATTTTTCCATCATGACAAATTTACATTCTTCCTCTACTAAGTCTATAATTAAATACTCTTTTTGTGTTATCATGAGCTCTATGTGGATATGGTCTCATTAAATATCGCATAAGAAGGAACACTTCATCGCTAACGAAATAGAACGGGAAATCGTTGGTATTTCATCACTTCGTAGCTTTGCAGGCAAAAGCTTTTATTTATATATTTAATTTTTTTTTAAAAAAAATCTCCTATTCCTTCTTTGAATAATATAATATAACATCCTCATCCAAATCAGAAAAAATCGTCGCGTCGCTCAAATCACACGTGTGACTGAAGTTCCAGAGATTTGAGTAGCGTCGTGTGCGAATATTAGTCAGTAACTAGTTAGTAATTTCATTCTGTGATTGGTTCCGTTTCCTTTGAGAGGGGCCGTAGCTGGACGGCTGTGACGTGCATTCGAGAAGGGTGCGTGCGAGGGCTGTGAGACATTCGCAAACAACACAATGCGATGATAACAGCTCGGAACGCCGAGTAGAAGAGTTTAATGTGAACATCTTGCAGGAGAGGCAGCCTGTGATCACATTTGTTCATCGCCTGATATCGCCAGAAAAGGTACAATCGTCGATTTGAATGCTCTTCGAATCCAGCGCCAGTCTCCAAAATTACAAGTGATGAATCTACATCTACATCTATATTCTGCAATTCACAAATATTGTGAGTAGCAGAGGGCGCCTAGCACCAATCCTAATTCAGTGCATTCCAATCCCGAACAGAACGAGGAAAGAAAAAATACATAAAAGTATCAGTACGGCATCTTATTTCTCGAATCTTATCCCTCCTGTCATTGCGACCTAAATAGGTTAGCGGAAGAAATATTTCATTGCACTCGTAAATTAAAGATTTTCGCATATTCTCCAACAAATTCAAACGAAAACGACGTCGTCTGTCCGCCAAACAATCCCAGCCCAACCCACGTATCAGCTCTGAGAGACTTACATAAGGACTGTAATTAGCAGTCACGAATCGAGCGGCTCTCTTCTGTACTTTCTCTAACGTATCAATCAATCCCTTGCAATACGGATCCCAAATTCCACAACAATAATCCAAATGCGGACTCACAAGTGTTTTGTACCCTATTTCCTTTGTATGAACATTACAACTTCTTAAAATACGACCTATGAATCGTAGTTTAAAATTAACTTTACCTACGACGGAAGTTATGTGTAAGTCCTACTTCATGTTGCTTTGTACTGTTACGCCTAGGTACTTCAGGGAATCCACCGTGTCAACAACTGAATTGTTAAATTTGTACTAGTGAGAAAACAGGGTCTTTTTATTACTTATTTGTATTATCTTTCAATTTTTGCAGTTAAGTATAAGCTGCCATTTACGGCACCATTCCGAAATAACATCCAGATCGCGTTGAATTTCCAAGCAATCGTCAGAGCATCTCACTTTCCTAGTGATAAGTTTATCATCAGCAAAGAATCGCATCCTGCAATTAACGTTGTCACCGAGATCGTTTATAAATATTAGGAAAAGAAGTGGTCCTATTACACTTCCTTGAGGAACGCCTGAAGTAACATCTAGCTGAGAAGAGGCTTCCCCGTCAACAACGACATACTGTGGCCGACCAGTTAGAAAATCGCGTATCCATTCGCAAATCTGATCCGATATACCGTATGCTTGAATCTTCGCAAAAAGTCGGTTGTATGGTACAGAGTCAAAAGCTTTCAGAAAATCCAAGAAAATTGCACCAACTTGTAATCCTGCATCGATAACTTTCATTACCGTACGTCATACGAAAATAGGGTCAGTTGCGTGTTCTTCCAAAATCCGTGTTGGTTTGCTGTAAGTAACTCGTTTTCATCCAGAAACTTCATAACATTAGAGCATACGACGTTCTCCAGAATTCTGCTGCAGATAGATGTTAGAGATATGGGTCGATAATTCCTAAGATCTCTCCGATCTCCTTTCTTGAAATCAGAAATCACCTGCGGCATTTTCAAGTCAGAAGGTGCTTTTCTTTCTTCTAAAGATTTACGAAATACATCTGACAGAAATGGTGCTATTTCTTCCGCGTATTCCGAAAATACTTGTTACTGGTATACCATCGGGACCCGGCGCTTTCACCCACTTCAGGAGCTTTAATTGTTTTATGATACCTACACTATCAATTTGTACTGGATCTATCTCAAATTCTACACGCCGCGGCCATGAAAAAGCGGGAATGTTTTCCACGTTTTCGCCAGTGAAAGTATTTTTAAATTCGGTGTTAAATACGGTAGCCTTGTCGTGTCTGTCATCAACTTCCCGACCGTCTTGTGGTAGAACTGGCATATTGTTGTCACTACCACTAACATTTTTTACATACGACCAAAATACCTTTGGGTTTTCGTTGAGGCTCTTGGAAAGTGAATTGCAACGAAAGTCATTAAAGGCCTCGCGCATCGCATTCTTAACAAGTCCTCTTGTCTCACCTAGCTTTTCTAAATCACTCCTATACATCGTGCTTCTTGAGAGTGCATGTATCTTCCTTTGCTTTTTAAGTAACCGTTTAACTTCACGTGTATGAATGGCGATTAAACTGTTACACGAACTGTTCCACATGACAACACCGGTAAAAGCCATGAGATTATCACAGCCATGCTCAAAATAAAGTCATATTCAGTTCATGATAAATTCACTTTGCTAGCCTGGTATCAGATCCTACTAAATTCAATTAAGATTCCTTTTCATAGGTTTCCTATAAAATAAATAAAATAATATGTGAAAAATCTCTCACTTTGGGACTTCCTTGAAAATAATAATTCATAAATAAGAAATAAATGTTGAACTAATAATTAAAACCTTTGCAGACATGAGTGGTATTACAATACATAAGTCGTGTATGACTTGAAGACCTCAAATGACCCTACAGGGCCTGGTTTTTTATGGTATGGAAGAAAACTGTCAACTAGATTTCATTAAAATTTTGCATATTGATTAAGTATGTTATTCTTCAGTTTCTGTAGATCCTACTTCGACTCTAAATGACATCCGACGGGGACTGAAGTACAAAATCTGACAATTTCAAACTGGTTCTTTGATGTGGTGATAAGGAACATCTCGAAATATAGTGCAAAAGACACTGAATAGATCCCAAGTAGTTGGGAAAATACTCATGTTACAGAATTGATAATTGTATGTAATACTCGATACAAATTAATTTGAATGGTGACGGAGATAATCATATTCCTTATAGTTTATTCCGTCACCAATCACTAATAAAGGAATAAGCAAACACGATTTCTGAAACAAGAATAAAACAAAACTATTTTTTTCTAAATTGAAACCTTAAAGAAAAAACATTTTAAATTTCGTCATATTGTTTTCAAGATCTAGTTTGAATAAAGGATGAATCAGTTTGTTGAAGAAAATAATGGTCAACAGCCAGTCCGAAACTACCTTGCGCAGGTAACGGTCAGCTGGAATTCGATGAAAACCATGATTAATACCCCAGCAATGTCGCAGTCTTCAGCAAATTAACGGAAATCTTGCAATTCCGATTTTACGAGGTAATTTCGAAGAGCAGAAATCCAATTTAGAAATCACTCATGAAGCTATTTCAAGATCTAAAACACGGGAAGGATTCATTTTTGCACAAGGATTTGACTGCATGGACCTGAGAAAATTATTCTACCGGCCGATTTTGAGTACAAGGTTTTTGCGTTCGATACATAAGAGATGCAAACCTCGGTTTCCTGATGGTTACCAAGCGCTTTTTTTCCGATTTTGTAGTAATATATGAGTCATAATAATATTAATGTTTTGAATCAATTTAAATTGTATTTATAAACCATTCTTCTATAACAGTAAACAGCAGAGGTTGAATAATCAAGGAAATCGGTGGAGTATCATGAAATTTCACATTTCAGTAAAATACAAAAACCTTGTTTTCAGCTACCGTCCATATGGAAATGTTAAGAAATTAATTCATCAGGTTTAAAGCTACATGAAAATTTAGGCATTTTAATACAAAGAGAAAATATTCCACGTAAATGCGATAAAGTTTTAGGCCCTTCTCACACGGCGCTACTGAAAAGAAACCAGTTACGAACTAGGATCACAAGTCAGTTTGTTTCCAGTCACAGCACTAGTATTTGTATGGAGGCTCTCACACGGGGCGATCGGTTGGAAACCAGTCCGCAACGCGTCCGCGATTAGTTCGAAGCGACGCAGCTTGCCAGTTACCGCGCTGCTAGTTTTCAACTAGTTTCTCAATAAAAATGGCGGATCAGATAATAAATTTAAACCTTGTTGCTGAAATCGAGAAACATCCGTGTTTATGCAACTACAAGTTGAGTGAATATTCACGGAAAGTTGACACAGAAAAAGCATGGAGTGTTATCAGACAGAAAGCTAATTTATTAGCTATGTAAACATGTTTTTAACAAATAGTAATGAATAATATTTTATATAAATATTTCAGATTTATTTTTCTTAAATTAAATTACATAATAAAACTCCTTGCCACGGAAGTTCTCTTTGTGGAGTAATAAAATAATTGGCTAAATAAATTTTGGTGTAATATGCCGATGAACGAAAACTAATTTTAAGTTGTGACAGCGGAATTATGTGTAGTTGCATTATTTCAAAATTTAATCGGACTGTACAGGACTCCTTTCCACTCCTGACAATTGTGCAAGCTGATTTTAGTATATTAATCACTTTTTGTTAGTCATTACATCGTATGTGACTGTAAAACACTTGAAATTTTTCCATCATAACAAATGTACATTCTATAGTTGAACGGGAAATCGTTGGTATTTTCATCACTTCTTAGCTTTCCAAGCAAAAGCTTTTGTTTATAAAATATTTTTTTTTAAATCTCCTATTCCTTCTTTGAATAATATAACATTCTCATCTGAATCAGAAGAAATCGTCGCCTCGCTCAAATCTCACGAGTGACTGAAATTCCAGAGATTTGAGTAGCATCGTGTGCGAACATTGGTCAGTAACTAGTTAGCAATTTCAGTCTGTGTTCAATTCCGTTTCCTTTGAGTAGCGTCGTGTGAGAAGGGCCTTAGTGTCGATATGAAGCAGAAACTTTGGTTACGATTCTATCTTAGGTTTTTAATTCACTGTAACCTTTGTCCCAAAGTAAACAACGTATTACAATTTATTTGAATGTTAATCTTTGATACGATGTTTTGATTTACGTTTTCAGTGTATTATAAAGTACTACATTTCAGAAAGCTGCAAAAATAAATAACTAAAGTTATGTAGTCTCCAACAATATTAACAGAATCCAAAGAGTGAACTGTTTATCTGTGAACTTTTGTGGGCATCTATTGAGGTTAAAAAAGTTGTGTATGTATTAAATGCAGTGTAACCTGTGGCGTCAAGAGATAACATACGAACTTTTCTTACTCCGGTCACATAGAGTGATACCGCAGATTTTAAGCTAGACCATATGCTTTCAAACAATGAATATTTCATCCAAATCGGTTCCGTAGCTTTCGCATGACCCTGTAAAAAAGGGATAGAAAGATAAACACAACCCACTTGCAGATTTATGTATGTAGAGATATAATAATCCTGATACCAATTAAAAAAATAATTTTGTAATGTCCTGTTGTTAATAAATTCTTATTTTACTTATAGCGCCCATTCCTCTCCAATCAGTTCTAGATTTATCAGCAAATAAAGTAAATTAACTCAACCAGGAATTTACCACATAAAACTTTATTTCCAAAGAACAAACCAGTACGTCATTATTGCGTTGTGAGATGAAAAGAAATTTTAATCTATTTGTAGCAATGCCATTATGAAAAGCGCATTCATTTCTAAACAGCCCTCCCTTTATCGTCAGCCTTTAAGAAGGCTTTTTAAAACTGATAAGTTTTTACTCTACCGTTACAAGGAATTAGTAGTAGGTAGCAAACTTAAACCTGCCTTCTCAAAGAAAATATGCTCAAAATAAATAACATTCGTAAAAATCGTCGAATATTCTGCAGTGAATAAGAGAAGTAAGTTAATTCTGTCAGTTAGGAAATAAAATTACAGTTGATGACCAAAGCGGGGATGATGTTAAAAGCAGAATAACGCATGAAAAGAGCCTTCGTGAGTTTCAAATATTGATCTAAGATTCAAAATGAACTTTTTAAAAACTCTATGCGTTGGGCACAGTACTTTGTGGTAGCGAAGCATAGACTTCAGGAATATCAGAAAGAGGAAAATTGAAACATTTAAAGTGTGGTGTTGTTGATTGATGCTGAAATTAAGTGGACAAATAAACTACCAAATGAACATGTTTTTGAAGTGATGGGTGAGGAAATAATAATGTGGAAGAGTCTTACAGGATGATGGGTCAGATTTTAAGACCTGTGGGATTTGTTAATTTGTTACTGGAGCGAACAGTCGAAGGTAAAACAAAGATTAGAACAAATGACGCATATAATTGAAGATGTAGGTTGTCATTCTGGCATAGGCTAAATTTCAATTTAAGTAAAACTTTAGCTAATGTTTCTGCTTGACCAAAATTTATATATTACAGTTTATGCGCTTTTACATAAATTGGGTTGGTGGTCTTTCTAGTGTTCACTTTATGCGAGAGATTATGTTATTTAAAGTGGGCATCAGATTTCAGATATGATTCCTAAACGAGTATTCTGGCAGTTCATTTCCTCAGATTTGATTAGCTATTTAATGATCTGGAATCTATAGTAAATTTTCTGCCCGCTACGGACACGATGACAAAAGATTACATTATAAATGTTTGGTCGGCCTCAATCAAGAACAACGTGATAATTTCGAAGCTGTTGTTGCGATGAATTATCGTACTCCTTTTAAAATAAATAGAAATTTTTCGAATTTTGCAGAGTGAATCTTTAGATACTTGATATTTAATGTATAAATTATTTAACTAAATTTCTTTATTGTAACTTAAGATCTCCAATTTACAATCTCACTCCACTCTCAAAATCTTCCTAGGTCGGAGCTGAAACGATGGAAATCTTTCCTTTAATACAGCTGATATTAGGGGGCATCCATAAATTACGTGTGGTGGTGTTTTCCGGATTTCCGGACACCCTCCCCCCTGTGGTGATACTTCGTGAGACCTGGTCCGACACCCCGCTCCCTCTTTCTGGTGTGATCTGTCCGCGAGACCCCCCCCCCCAGAAATCGCCCTCACAACTTTTTGAGACCTTTTTTTTATTTTTTTAGGTCTCACCCTTCCAAATTTCGACGAAATACCCCCCTAAAATCGACTTTCGCGTCATTTGTAGACTTTTTTTTTAGTTCTACAGTCCAACAAAATTTTCCAAAACCTCACGTGAGATTTCCGTTGACCCCCCCCCTCCCCCTTGGTGAGATTTCGCCGGCCCCCACCCCCCCCCTATTTCACCTCACGTAATTAATGGACGCCCCTTTATTTAAGGAAAAGGTGAAGAAGGTCTTAGGCGCAGCCTCTAAGGTAGGGTTACCAGATGTCCCCGTTTCCCGGGGACAGTCCCCGTATTTAGCTCTTTGTCCCCGGACAGATTTCGTCCCCGCAATGTCCCCGGATTTTTACTGTAGACCCCAGAATTTTTTTAAAATCTAGATATACTTTTTTAAAAGCCCTGATTTGCTAATGCATTCGCTTAAAGAAAGAAATCAATGAAATTTCTTCTCTAAAGGAATTTGTGTCAAAAGATAAAGTAGACGGATGGAATGAATCCAGTGTTGGTGTAAGAGGAATTAACGGTTATTTTCGAGTTGGCGATACCGCTGCCTCGCGACTGTTAACGTGTCGTCATCGTGACGTCACATTCACGTACAGTCACTTTTTGTGGCTATTGTGCCCTCGCTACGCTCGGTCACAATAATTTAAAGCTGTACAATATCAACATAAACTGATATCCCGAAGGTGCATCAGATGCAGGCGGCCGCTGGTAAGCGGCCGCAGATGTCCGATAACACACTTCCCGCGCAGTCCCGTTAGTGACATATTTTTATACGCGATTGACTGTACGTGAACGTCACGTGTCCATGTCACGTTTACAGTCGCCAAGCGGCCGGAATCGCCAACTCGAAAATAACCGAATTAACTTTATTTACATTTTTCTAACAAAATGGTCCCATATGTTCAGCTTCGCAACTTAGTAGAACTGTATTTGTGTCTTCCTGGGGGTAACACACCTGTAGAGAGAGTCTTGATGGGGACATCACAGAGCGTCAGAATGAGTACAGAAACAGTTCAAGCTACACTAACTATATTAACAAACTTTTCCATGACTTGCCGACAATTTTCGGGCAGACAAGATCTTCTCAAGAAGATTCATTCTTCTGAGAAATACCAATGACAATTGACAACAAGTTGGAGGTAAAATTAGGTACCATATCTTTTAAAATACTAAATATATAACAATGACAAATATGTTTCTTTTAAGTTAACCCAACCATTAATCATCATATAACTTATAAACGTGCATCGCATCATTAGGACAAAAAATTTCGAAAGCGTCCCCGGATTTTAGTGAAAAAGTGCTGAAGCGTCCCCGGATTCGGAGAAAAAATTCTGGTAACCCTACTCTAAGGGATTTGATTACGGCTGGATTTTGCTCATACCAGAGGTCAGTATGCATAGAATAATAGTTTAGAAGACATAAAAATATTAACACCATAACTATTTTACAATAGTACGCTGCATGTTCACCACACCTGTGAGAAAATTTTAGAATTTCGTAGCTTTTATATGTCTTCAAAACGTGGTACTGATATAAACGTTCACTACAATGCAGTGGTAGGTTTCAGATAAAGCCCATATCACCTGTGTTATGATGGAACATTCTTTACAGGAATTTTTGCTCACGATGACAAATGGATTATAACCGTACTTAAATAAGAAACCTTTTTTTATCTAACTCGTGTAGTAAAAAGAATGCTGCATTGCATTCTTTCGTAGTTTTCAAAGTTCACCTGAACAATAGAGATAGTGTGTTCAGTCACCACAGCAATAAACCACAAGGGAAAACATTTCAACCTGCAAATTAATATATATATATATATATAGCTTTACGCCTCGTCGACGGCTAAGGTCATTAGAGGCGGGATGGGAATGGGGACAAGGAACGGAATTCGGCCATGGCCTTTTTGAAGGACTCGGGTTTTTTTTCCCGTGATTGTAGCGGATACGTGTCACATATAAGCATTCGTAATAAACTTCTGAAACGAATAGGGACTTTATTTGAAACATGGAACGTCATTTTGTTGCAAGAATGAGTCCGCCCGAATACAAATAAACTAGAGTGAAAAAGATGAAATTCTGCCCTAGCTGGGACGACGGACAAGGCAAAATGGGTCATAATGAGATAACTGGCGCCTATTCTATTGCTTGCTGGGCAGTTGATGCCTCATTTTTATTGGACCAAATGTGGAAAAGATTTAAATCAAAAAACTTTGGAGTCCACAAATCGTTAGCAGTAGAGTAGAAGAATTTGTTAGTATTATTAGGTGGATGGTAGTTCTGTTGTATTGGTAGTTGTAGTGTGTAGTTTTATATATAGAAGTTAAACGGATGTAGATCAAGTAGCGGTTTTATAGTAAGTAATGCATCTTGATTTTGCAATTAACCGCCGTAAATTACGACATTTAACTTTTTTTTTTTTTAATGCACAGAAGTTTCGCTAGATAGCAGGACTGGCCCGCCTCCCCGTGGCGAGGACGGGAACCTGTGGCGACTTCCGCAGAGCTAAGTGGCCAGGTATACAACAAACGAACAGCAGTTGCTAGCGAAACGTAATAGTTTTGAAATGTAACAGTTTTTGGAAACAGGGCCTAATTTAGATTCTAGGTATTAGGCTAGTAATTGTAATTAAATAAATAAAAAAATTCCGCAAATCGTTTGAAGGATTTTTATTTATTTTTGCAAACTATGTTTCAAAGTTTTTAGTTTATTGGTTTACATTAAGTACAAAAGACGAGAAATTGATTTCCTTAGGAAACGGCTAAAACAGACACAACTAATGCAATCCTCAAAATTGAACAGCTGACGCTGAACATATTTGGTTTGAATAAATAAAACAGTTTCTTGATAGAAATCACCTTCATGTTTACGGGTAGATTCTCTAATATTTTCATGTTATTATATGCAAAACATCTAACACCTTGTTTAATACAAGTATTTAACTTTTCTCATTGAAAATCAAGGACATCTTTGGTGATTAATAGCAAGTAAGTTACCTCTTTGCCTAATAATAACTGTAAGGTCATTATTGGGTAAGCACTTAATAGATTGATCGTAAAGCTACAGTACGGTATGCGATTAATCATTTCTTCTACTGCAGGACCCTTTGAACTTTGGAGGATTGCACAAAAATCAAGTGTTAATGTCTGGCTACACGCTCCGTCTTGCCTGCGCAGGTATAAACTGTGCTGTCCAATCTTAAGAAAATCACCAATTGTACAAGCCGCTCTTTCGAGCTTGCGCGCGCTACCGTTTTGCCGTCCACATCCTCGCTCTTACTTGCGCAAACTGGTTTATGGAGGTAAGAGGGAGCGTGTAACCCGACATTAAGTCATTTTATCACCCCTATATTAGTTTCATTTGTCTGCAATCTTTCACCAAATTTCCAGTGCCCGATTGACTAGAAACTTTGCATACAATCTCCTTCCCGGCGACAATACTTAACAATTATAATTTTTACTAATTAATAAATTAATTAAAATTAAACAAATTTAATCACTTATCTCAATCGAAATCCAATCCATTAGGACGTCGGCGATAGAGTATTTCAAGCTGGTTGAAAACTGTCCTTACACCAAGTAGGTCTTCCATATTGGTTCACGCCAACGTTCCAGTTTGTTGTGTTGAGAGCACACTAGCTAGATAATTCGACTGAAGGTAATGCTGATCTGTCAGACATTGTTAACTGAGTTTGAGTAGAAGAGTTACTTGCATATTTTGCAAACCTGATCACAGAACTTGTTGATAGTTTTGTAGAATATTGCTACGCCGGGTCTGGTCAGCGTTGAGAAGGACTTCAGCATAATATAAAATATACAAAATCCAATAGTACCGGTGCATGAAATTTATTTCACTGAATATAACTGCTAGTTTTCTTATAACAGCTTATTAAATGCTCAATATTTTCTTGTTCAGATACAATTTATTTTTTGATACTTTATTAGCAAGGACAATACAATAGTTTACTCGCGTCAGGTTATTTTCTTTTTACCTCTTAATTTCTTAAAATCAGTTTTATAGGAAAAGCTAAGTTGTCTGTTTGCAAAAAACTGAATAATTAAATAAAAGTTTTATTCCTGTGCAGTGGGTACCTAACAAAATACGGTATTCTGCACTATGGTCGCTGTCATTTACCTGCTTGCGGACGCTACCTGATGTCACCGCGCCTGTTTGTGCCGCCACTGTTCTATGCCAATCTGCGCTAGAGGTCGGTACGCTCTGCCTGATACTGCACACGTGATAGGCCTGGCCACTTAATCACTGTAATCCCCTAGTTAGGCTCGCCACAACACAGATCGCGTAGTAATCTTTTAATTGCCAAATCGCGTTTTACATGGGTTCTCATGACTGATAAATTAACTTCATACTTACAAAAAATAAAAGATAACCAAGAATATCTTCTTAATAAGGTTTGCATCTGCACTTTCTTGAACATAGCTGACGGTTCTGATAACTTAAAGAATTTCATTTTCTAGTGTTAACTGACACCTTGGCTCAAGGTAAGAACAAGAATGGCGTCAGACCAAAATAGATTCAATTCTGCACTGTGTTTGCCTCATAATTTGCTTACAGGTCATATGTAATCTCAATGTTCTCATTGATGCCTACTGATCTGCACAGTTTGATATCCTCTTTTTTTCCTATGGTTTAATGCCAATTGGTAGCGTTCTACATTTATTAGAGAGTGTGTTTCTAACAAGTTAATAAGGAAACTCAGCTTAGGTTGCACCTTTGCTAGAGTATGATAGAATGGTAGGGGTATAACATTCTCGATATCAAATAAAGGAAGGCAGCTTTATTTGGAAGTGTGTATTACCACAGAATATACCTGTATTAAATAATTAAAACGTAAAGCAGCTGGGTGGGAAACGTTTAGAAGGAAGGAGATAGAAAAGAGAATAATGGATAAGTAGGCATATGTTGGTGATATGCATGGATATATATTGACCAAAGCATTTGTACCCGTATGTCATTGGAAAGAGAAAATTATTACCATAAAATACACTTTAACTCAGTCATAATGGAGTGGGTAAATTATCACTTGCAGGTAAGGGTGTCAGAGACTGAAATAAGGTTTAGAGTGAGGTGCTGGACAATATAAACCCAACAGCAAAAGTAAAACTGTGCATCAAGGATAAGATGTGAAAATTGTCACAATTGTCCATCAGAATTAAAAATAATAAAGAATCTTGTAAACTAAGAAAGGGTATTGTGTTGCTGCAACTTGTCTCAAGATCTTGCAAGCCCTGTGGTCTTAGGTTGTGTAACATATACTGGTAGTTTTTTATATAGCAAATGATGACCATACGAGCACACGCCTATGGATCCTAATAGTAATAATTGATAAAATTGCGATGGAGCGCCTTCTCCGGTGGCAATCTCCCTACACACCCCTTTCTCCTTCCAACCTACTTTTGCCCTCTACTAATTTTTACTTTATCCTTTATAGATTAGCCAACCAAGCAGAAAAATATAAATGGCAGTGTTCATTAAACTTGGATGAGGAAATTTACTCAATCTATAGAGAAATACTTGAAAGGCAGATCAAGAAAAGCAAAAATACTTTTATGGCATTTGTTGATTTAGAAATAGCTTTTGGTAATTATAGGTGGGACAAGATGTCTGGGTCTAAAATACTGAGCTAGAAGGATACTTTATAAGAATCAAGTTTCCATAATAAAAGTAGAAAATCGTTAGAGACATGCATCATTTAAAAAGGGTGGAGGCAAGGTTATAGTCTATCCCCATTAATATTCAACTTGTATGTATAAGAAGCAATAAAGGCAGTGAAAGAAAGATTTGAATGTGGCATAAATGTTCAAGGAGAAACAATCAGAATGCTACGATTTGCTGATGACATTGTCATGTTAGCAGAACATGTTGAGGGTATTGATAAGTTATTGAATATCATGAACAAAATACTAAAGGAAGGTTTTGGACTAAATATAAACCAAAGCAAGACAAAAGTAATTAAATGTAGCAGAAATTATACCAATACTAGTAGAATAAATATAAAAATAAGATCAGATGCGATAGCAGAAGTTAGTAAATTTGGCTACTTAGGAAGTAAAACAACAACCGATGGTGAAGCAGGAATGATGTTAAGAGCAGAATAACAATAGCAAAAAGAGCCTTCATGAAAAATAGAAATCTTTTAGTTTCAAATAATGATCTAGGACTCAGAAAGAACTTTTTAAAACTCTATGTGTGGAGCACAGCATTTTATGGCAGTGAAGCATAGACCTTAGGAAATCCAGACAGAAGGAAAATTGAAGCATTTGAAATGTGGTGCTATAGAAAGATGCTAAAAATTAAGTGGACGGGTAAAGTACGAAATGAACGAGTTTTGGAAATGATGGGTGAGGAAAGAAGCAGGGCCCCTTTTAGGCTTTGGGGGCCCCTAGGCTTTACTTGTGGTGTGGGCCCCTGTCGGTCAGCAGTTCCGTAAAAATATATGGGCAACCTTTTTTTTTTTAAGCCCTACTACTTTCCTAGGCGGGGGATCCTCCGGCTGTGAAGTGGGACCCCCTTTGTGGTGTGGGTGCCCTTTTGTGGTGCAGGCTCCTATGCTACAGCCTATGCTTAAATGCAGCCTTAGAGAGAAGTTTGTGGACGAGTCTTACAGAAAGAAGAGAGAGAATGGTAGGTCATATTATGAGACCTGCAGGATTGGTTAATTTATTAGTGGATGGAACAGTCGAAGGTAAGAACTGCAGAGGAAAACAGAGATTAGAATATATGAAGCAGATAATTGAGAATGTGGGATGTGAGGGGTATGTTGAGATTAAAAGGCTAGCACAAGATAGGAAGGGATGGAAGATTACATCAAATCAGTCGAGAGACTGATGACAGCAAAAAAATAGAGAAGATATTTTGTAAGCAGACTCGTGTCACAGTAAGCACTAATAGTGGAATGTAAGAAACTAAAGATATGCTGCACACAAGACATGGTAGATTTAATATTTCTTCAAATAAGAGCACTTTACACAGAACCAGAACATAACGATGATACTTACTCTTACAGCAATATGTCATGATAACTTAGACCCATTTCAAATGTGATTTCACAATATCGATTGGCTGCCTCATTGTGTGACCCATCATATTCTCCATTCATGTGCCACAGTTACATGGCTTTTTTTTTCTTCTTATGGCTTTACGCCTCGTCAACGTCATTAGAAGTGGGATGGGAGTGGGGACAAGGATAGGGAAGGAATTCAGCCATGGCAATTTAGAATGAAGCATCCTGGAATTCGCCTGGAGTGATTTGGGGAAACCATGGAAAACCCAAATCTGGATACCTGGATGGGGATTTGAACCAGCGTCCTCCCGAATGCGAGGCAATAGCGTTAACCGTCACCCACCACGCTTGGTGGTTACGTGGCATAAGCATAAATGGATATGTACATGTCACAAATAACATCAGCTAAATATCGATCCTTTCAGGCTTAGCATACTTATAGTATTTCATCATACCCACTGGCATACAAAATCACAAATTCATTCTTTGGCCTACCAGATGAAGATTACAGAAGAACTGCATACTAAATGGCACTGATGAGCAAAATACCATGCCCTAAATCAGGGGGGGGGGGGAAGAAAATGGCAGGCATTGACTTGTTTTCTAAAAAGGCACCCCAAACTCAGCCAAAGAACCTCTGAGGCTTGCAGCTTGTCTCGTGCTACTTCCTTCACCAAACAGAATTTAGATGGAAATACTGTGCCAGCAGCATCCAGAATTTCGAGATGGGACAAGGGTGTTCAATTTGGATGAACGGGCACATCAATTGTACAAAAACTCCAATGAATAGTGGCTGAAAATGGTGTCAATAAAGTGTGCAAAGCAAAAAGTGGAAAAAAAGGTCACTAACGTCACCGCAGTGTCCATAATATCTGCATCTGTCAGCACTATTCTGCCAGTCATGATTTTTCCACATGTTCATTTCAAGGAGCACGACTCGAGGAGTACCCTCCAGTCACACTGGGCTTAGACATCCCTAGCGATTGGATGACATCAGAACTTTTTGTGGAAGTTATTAAGCATTTCATTCACTACACCTGCAGTTCTGGAGAAAATCCCGCTCTATTAACCTATGACAATGTAGAAAGTCACTTGTCCTTGAAAGCTCTCATGCTGTGCAAGGAGAATGGCATCTCAGTTTTGACCAACAAAATGCAACCGTAGGATGTTGTGGTTTTTGGGTTATTATAATGCAGCTCTTGACTCTCAGATGATGCAGAAACCTGGTTAAACTGCTTCAATTTATAATATAGCATCCTTCATGAACACAGCTCATCAGAAAAGCATAACACCTTCCAACATAATTGCAGGTTAAAAAATAAATAAAAAAAGCAGACTTCTGATGCAATTATGTGACTGAACGACCACCTCCTATCATTGTGATGATCAAGCACCTAAGACAAATGGTTATGCTGTGCCAAGTGATTACTCAATGGTTCCCTCCCTCAAATAGAAGATGGAGGTGCTTCAAATCATACAGTCATCAGTGTCATCGATGACATGGTCCAAGCTGACATGGTCCAAGTCATGCTTTCCTATCTCCTGAAGATTTTTGTAGTTATCCAAAAGCAGAAGAATGAAAAACTGATCGAAAGCAGAGAAAAAAAGGCAAGAGTACGATTATGATATGAGCATTCCAGAAATGATAGCCACTGTGCAGAAGAAGCAGATTCCAATTTCCAGAATACAGCCAAAAGAAAGGTGTGTGTAAATCAACTGAAAAAAAATAAAAAAATGAGGTGAACAAGCTTCAGTCCGTTCACAAAAGGACAACGAAGAAGACATTGGATATGCAGACACGGACATAGGCCTAGATGAGGAGCTTTTTTTTTTTGTTGTTGTTGAACCTGTTTTTGCAGAATCGAACCGTTTTAGGAGATTTTGTCTTGATCAAATTCAAGATTAGAAGCCATTCCAAATTCTACGTTGCTCGAATCACCAAGATGATGATGAGGGACTGCGAGGTAAAATTCCCAAGACACTGAAAATGCAACAGCTTTATCAAGCTTCTTGCAGATGACATAGTCACGGTTAATGACAAAGACATAAATATGTTGTTGGAAAAAACCTTGTGTGTCAGGGCACTAAAAGACAAAAAGGTTACATCTCATTCGGGGTTGATTTTGGCAATTTTAACATTGGTTAAACGTAAAAGCATTTCTTTTTTGTGCCTTAATAAGATCAATTAAACTAATTTTCTATTCAGATAACTCCGTTTCCTCATTAATTAAAAAAATTAAGTTTTTTAGTGAATTATGGCAATTTTTCAGCTATTTCAAGGTGCCCCAGGCATAGGGCAAAATTCATTTTTTTGGAAAATGGCCGCTCACAGTCTCACACGATTTTTATTATAATGGCAGATCCATTTCTTTCATATTTTAGATCATTAGGTTACAGGAAAAAATTAAAACGTTGAAAAAAAAAAAACATTTCAGGTGGGGAACTAAAACAGTTTGTGTGTTCCATTGTGCCCCCCCCCCCTTTTTCCCAGATATAAATTGTAATGCTTGAAAATCCTATAAAGAGATCATATGCCTTTTCTTTTATTTCCTCAAGAAAATGTATGTTGGTGGTAAGAGCTCTACACAAGTTGTGGCTTGTTCTTCTAAGATTATGAAGTAAATCAGTTGCCTAAGTTGCAGCTAAAATTTGTTAACGCACTTAGTGGACTTAAGCCTCCTTCAGAGGGATCCAACAAATGTTTGGATCAATTGAGTTTTATATCAGTACTTTAACATATACCAGTAAATTTGTTGTGGGTAAGAAAATTAATAAAAAAATTAAATATTATCATAAACAAAAGTTAAAACAATAAATTGTTTGGTCACCACTGACACATGGTAATTTGATTAAATATTCAGAATAATAGAAGTAAAGATACTAATACAAGTGAATTAAAATATATTTTGAGCTTAGGAGAGCTGTATTTTTTATATTGGTTTACTACCACATCTAATGAACTGTGATTTCAGAATTTATGCTTAGCAACAACTTCATTGGAGATTAGCAATAAAGTCAAACTAATATATTTGCATGACAATGAAAACAATTGATACCTAATAAACTGTGCATTAATTTTTCTTTTATCATATCCAATTATTCATGGAACTTCTTCAATCAAATTTTTCATCAAGGAATCTTACAAAGTTATTTGAATTCAAATAACGAAATGGAGTGTAAATCCACCACCTACAATAGCAGGAGTGCTGCTTTTAGATTCTAGCTATGATAAATGATGCATTTACCCATATGAATCCACATGGACTTATTGCAGTCTTTTATTATTGTCAAAAAGAGACCTGAATATCCACAACACTTTATTGTATTTAATATTACTAGGGTCATACTGAAATTAATGATCAACACATTCTTACAAAACAAACACCATCATCTGAATTGACATGTTGGGTTATTGCATGTCAGTAGTTTCTACAACTTCACCCCAGGCATTAGGTACAAAGGGACTGACAGTAATGTTTTATTTTGTAAAAATTATGTCATTGAATTTTTGATTAAAAAGGAAAAATCTGGTGCTAAAATTCACTGCAGACTCCAGCTTGCATATGCGTGCTAAGTGTTAGAAAAGTGGTGAAAGCAACATGAGATTTTAAGATCAGTATCATATGGCCATCTTTGAACTGTCTCCACTGAATGTATCATGGAAAGATTTGAGGACACCATTAAAGGAAAGAGAAGTGTAACTACTAATGATTGCCTCAAGTGCAGTGCAGGAAATGATAAGCCTAAGCTACAGCTCCAACATGGCATCTTAATAATACCATGTTTTCGATTTCGTGACAGAATTGATATGAAGACTTATGTAATGCAATAATCTTTTACTAGAACGTAATGTTCAAGCTTACAGAACAGTGGGAAAAATGCATACAAAAATGAAATTATACAGGAATGTAAAGAAAGGTAGTTATTTAAAAAAATGCTCATTAATTTCAGTAGGACTATTATAACACATTTTTCAAGTACCTATCAATCGTCAGCAAAAGTACACCCACTTATACTACAAACTTTGTCAGCACTGAATCATATTATCAGAAATAGTTATAGTACAATGTATTTTACACTTACAAGGGACACCTTTGACCTTTCGAACGCTTGGAACCGCATGAAAACATGTTTAGAATAACAGGCGATCATAGACAAAGCAGTGGTGTGTGTCATTTCCATGCACTTTCGGTCCAAATATTTCAAAGAAACTTGAAACAACCTGTCCACGAAACGTTCATGTGGAGGCAAGCAAAAGTGGAAAAATGACTAAAGAACACATGAAACATTTTCTAACTTCAGTCCTTGACAAACATGTAACCAATCAAAAGAGCATATTGTGTGATTTACAATCAATTTGCTGCACCTACATATAAGCCTATGTTGCAACATGCTTGGTGAAAGCCAGGTTATGACATTGACATACCAACATCATCATTTGGAAATGTAGTTAGTGTGGCTTTTGATAGTGGACTGCGTGAATGCAAAAGTGATTTGGAGTGTGATAACACGGCTTTAGTGAGGTGCGCACATCGTTTTCTTCTACTTTGTTTTAGCCATTTCATCAAAATCCTGCATCAGCACTTTGAGGACAAATATAAGCACTATCAGGTGTGGGGGTACTGCTGTATGTATATGATGTTTATGTGCTATATTAAGTAGACTACTATAAGCAGAGAGTATTTGGTACTGTTGATTGAAAATGTAATGAATGATATACTGACATCATTGAATTACATATAATTTCCTTCATGTGGTATTGATATCTTATTACTTTGTTTCTCTCAATTAAAATGTTGCTTGAGGTAGAATGCAACGTTTTGCATGGAAATGACACACACCACTGTTTTGTTTATGATCACTTGATATTCTAAGCATGTTTTCGCGTGGTTAGAAGCGTTCGAGGTCAAAGGTGTCCCTTGTTAGTGAAAAGTTGGAAGGGAGAGAGGAATAATAAAATAAAATGCATTTCTTTAAGTATAACAAAATTTCCAGATACATATTACACAACATTCAACTGCCACAAAAATAAAGATATTACTTGTCAGTCTGATTTGAAGTTACTGCATATATATGAACAGATTCTGCACAACTGTGTATCTAGAAATCCAGTAATATATACAAATGGCTTAATCCTTAGAAGAATATCATTAGATTCTGTACAATATTTCACAGAAATATATAACTTATACTACACTTTACAGCCATATTTAGAAAGTAGTTAACACTTGAAAATACAATGCTTATATTTTTTCAGGAAAAATGTTGATCCAAATTATTTGTGCACAACAAGGATATTTAACACATTTTATACACAATCTTTGATACAAATGCCTTGTTCCACATTATAAGTGTTGATCACTGTTTGTCAGTTCTTTAAATAGCTTCAATGCTGGTATGTTTGAATAAAATGAATGGAAGTTGTCACGGCAAATGCATACCTCTTTAATGGAATCAAACTGAACAATATAGTCAAAACAGATGGAGTTTAAAGACATTCAAATAAAAACAACCATTTTAGTTAAAATAAAGTTAAGATAAATTTATTTATAATCTTGATGAATTGCATATTTACATAAGTCAAAGGACCAGGTTTAGTCAAATGTGGTAATATATGGCATCAAAAAAGTCAGTCTGCAGCAGTCTGTCCAAATTTCTGCAGTCTTCTTCTCCGTATTTCTTCCTGTTTATTGGAACTTGAAAGATTAACATCACTGGATGAACCTATCAAGGAGGATGCTTCAGCCCTAAGAACAAAAAGACAAACTACAATAGTCGTTTAAAATAAAGTAAAAACAGAAAGATTGAGTTTTATTTACTATAAAAAGCAAGGCAACAAAAATGCTTCACTAAGCAATGGAATTGAAAGCCATGGAAAAGATTAGTTCAACTGGATAAACAACTTGCACAAGGATCAGCTAGTTTTAAGAGGAAACAGTATGTTGGAAGCAATAATCACAGAAATCACAGTATTAGCTAAAAACAGCAGATTTAAATACAAAAACAACATATATTGACTTTATTAACCAACTTGACACAACTTTGAGAATATATTACAACAACCAACAATGAAGAAACCGAGTTTCACAGTATCGCCCATTTGAAGAATGAGAAGGTGCACTATAAATTATAATATTTCTTCCAAGTGTGCTTGCTGAGCATGAAAGATGTTAACAAAAAACAATACTTTCTTTGATACTTCTTTGTTCTGAATGTAATAAAAAATACTAATGAAGAATTTTTTTTAAATTCATAAGAAATTTTTTTAAAGTACTTAAATTTGAATTGGACTTAACTTCATTTGTGTGATTATAAATATTCATCAAGATGAGAACTTCCTTCCCTCTAGAAAATAATGGTAATTTTCTTGAGAATCATTTTTTTTTGCAAATGTTACTTCAATGAAAGGAACTACGGTTTTCTTTGTGACTAGTATATATGTTAAGGGGAAAACAGGTGTCAAATTTGCTAAGTTTGAATTGGATACAGAAATTGTGTTGTTAATTTTGCATATATTTAATTATTTTCAGGAGCCATTAGTTCTGTTACAAACTAAACTGAAAATTATTTTACAGTTCATGTAACGCCATCTTCAACCCTAATTTTCACAGATAAAATTTGTAACATCTATTATTGTAATTAAAATGGCTTCAAAATATTCTCTTGAACAGCAAAAATCTTGGTCCCAACTGAACTGAATCTAAACATCGCGATTCTCTAAAATGTAAAGACCAGAGACAATTCAATAAATGGTAATCATTGATCACAAAAGATAAGCCACTAGTTCTGATATGAAGAGATCACTAAACAACAAGTTAGTTACCTTTGTAAACAGGCCAGGAAGAAGCAAGCAACAGCAATACATTTTCTAAAAGAAAGTAGGACTGTATGAAAGAATCTGAGAAATAACTCTCTCCAGCTGTGTGTCGGAGAGTCATTATGCCAATTACTGCTCCAAACAAATTTCAATTAGTCCAATTACAGAACCCACTGATATCTATTCAAAATATGTATGATCAAAATTAAGTATTAATTTAATAAATGGATTTTTAAATTCATTGTTTATATAATTCATTTAAAAAATTAAGTGAATAAATTCAGAATACTGGTTTCAAATCCCAGTTCAAAGATGAAATCTTACAGATTTTGTTTCATTCATGTGAGGTAATCCAGATCCTTGATAGTTCAGATTCCATGTTGAATTGTAGGTCCTGGAGGAAAGGAACTGGCTACCCTATCTTTGACATGTTGGCTTAGTATGCCTCCTGCAGGAGTCACTAACAACCTTTGGGTTGTGCACTAAATTTTGTTATTAACAATAACAAAGTGCTAAATGATGTAAAAAAAGTTTTTCTTTAAATATCATTTATCCATAGAGATTTTTAGTAACTGCAAGAAATAAACTGAACAGATTTATTTAAAGAAGTAACCAGGGGCGGATCCAGGATTTTGGTTTGCGAGGGTCTTGAGCAGACACTGGTTTGGGGGGGGGGGGGGGGGGGGAAGGGCTTGGCTTGAGTGGATTTTAGTTATGAGAAAAGGGGGGGGGGCTAAAGTTGGGCAAGGGGTAATCAAGATAAAAGGCTGTAATACTATTCAAAACACTTCTATTGAGTGTTATGAATTTAAAGAAAGGGACTGAATGCAGTAAAACTGGATATTGTAAAATTAAATCATTCCCTCATTCTTTTTTTACTAGAAACTTTGCCTACATATTTCTTTTCACACAAATGTTAGGTTTCGGCTGATACTGACATATCTGTCTTAAGCATAATTACTTTAAACAGTTTAAATTTTAACAAAACTGATTTTAAGGATATCAATTCAATTCCTACAGAATCATCAAAATTAACATTTCAAAGTCACTCTATGACTTCATGTTTCAGCTAAAAGCCAAGCTCCCAGGGTAACTGCCCGATTACTGTTGTCAACCCTAGAGTGCCAGGCTAGAGCATCTGCAACACAGAAAGATTTCTGGCATAGCTAATCCATATATGACATACATTCTGCTTGAATGGATCCAGCAAAGCCTAGTTCAACAAGGCCTTCTGCAAGAAAGACGCGAGAAAAGCAAGAGGCCAAACAACATGCCTTTTTACCACAAGCTGGAGCAACTTCAACAAAAATTAGCAGATTATTAAGCACAGTAGGTGTGAAGACATTCTTTTACCCAGCAAGGAAGATAAGGGATTTACTTCATACTGCAAATAATGACTTTAGTCTCAGCCTGGCATTTATTCCACCCTTTGAGAATGTGGGTAACAAAACACTGGGCAGACGGTACGCTCAACATTTCAATGCTGTGTGGAATATACAAGATATGTGCACCTGGGACAAGTGATGAAGTTGGCAATAGCTTTCCACAGCATGGAGAAAGACACATGGGTCCGGCTTTGACAAATACTGAACCACACAATAGGATGTTGGGTCAGTGTGAATAAAGAGATTGTGGAGTTTCATATCGCAAAAGACATTGTAAATAGACACACGGGGTATTGAAAACATAACAGGGAATCCAATAATTAGTCAGTTCAGAGGGCAGAGACACAGGCATTAAGATCATTACAAAATGCTCTCAAACCTCCAACCCACTCCCTGTACTACATTTATTCTCAACAAGCCTTCTGTCAAAATCGTCCCACCATGCTTCTGACCCCACCACCTCCCTACAGAAAGATGCTTGGCACATGTGGCCACGATGTCACTATTAACCGCCACAAGTTATATAAGGCAGTCGCTTCAGGTACCCAACACTTCATTAGAAGACGAAATTGGAGAGTGACTCTGAAATGTCGCATCAAACTGACATGCTCCTGTGATGCGAAGACTGAGAACATTTTATTCAATTGATACATTTGGAAAGTCTCCATTCATTAATGCTTGTGAAACAGGAAACATTATCGATTATGCTTGAATTATCTTAATATACACATTTAAAGAGCAAATAGATGAATTTCAACTACTTTAATGCCTCTGTTTTGAAATCATTTTGGACAATCTCATTACAAACTATCACAATACATTCACATGAACTACTTTCTACACATCAATTCCAACTTACCCCTCTGTCTCAAAAGTAATGAGACTGATTTTATGTAGTCACCTCAATGCACTGAAGTGCTTATTAATCAGGTGATATTGGTGGTGGGGAATATTAGGAATAAAATGAGATCTGGCTCAGTCACCTCCGAGCATTGGGAGATTCAGCTCGAGGCTGTTTTGTATTCCATCACAATTCAAGTTGCAGGGAAGTTAAAAGCAGCACTACGCCAATTTTGCTGCAAACTCGACAAATCTGTGATGGACACATTCAGACAGATGCACACAGAAATGATACTCTATCCCATGCTCAAGTTTTTAGGTGGCACTAGGCATTCAAAAATGGTCAGAAAAAGGAAGGGCACAATTTTGAGTCCGTTTCTGAGATTCAAGCGGCTGTGACAAGTATTAAGGAACATTCCAGATGAGGACTTTAAAAAATGCTTTGGACAGTGGCAGAACGACAGGAAGTGGTATCGATGCACAAGGGCCATATTTTAAGACAATTAAGAGTATTTGCAAAAATCTTCAATAAGTCAATTTTTATCTAACCAGTATCATTACTTTTGGGACAGAGAGATAAGTATCAAATCCTCATCACAACCCATTCATAATGAGAATGCATAAAAACTACTGGACTTTTGAAGCAATATAATACAAAGGAGCTTAAATCCGAAACTTCGGAGTTAAGGCACCTGCTCAAGAACTGACCTGCTAGCATTACTACTTGTGCTACTGGCACTGCTGTAGGAAGCAGAGAGAGAACTGGCAGGAATGTCAGATGATGTAGGTTGCATGCTGCTGGCTGTATCCTGAGCTGAAGAAGCACTTGCTGTTGATGTACTAGTGGCTTCTGAGTGTAGTATTGTGGAACCTGCTGCTGTTGTTGCTTGCTCCTTTCCGGATGGCCCTGCCTGCTCGACCCTGTAACAGAGACAATACATATTACTTTTCCACAGAATACTATTATCTGTACATTTAAATAGTTTGTACTCTGACAACTGTAATCAAACACTTATCTGCATAGAACTTTAAGACTTCCCCATTAACAGAAACCTTATTTACTAAATATTCATGGAAAATTTTAATTTCGATGAAGGATTTGCTCAGGCGCAATTTCTCTACATACCTCTTTATTATCCTTTCCTTCTCCCACCCCTACTAATTTTCAACTTTAAATTCTTTTAGAGTTTTTGGTAAATTATTCATCATTTCTCTTGGTAATTTATTCCACTCCCCGATGCTTCTAACTACGAAAGAAAATCTTCCCACACCCTAATTCCTGAAATAGAGTGCCAGTTTTTGGCCATCGTCATTTTTTTCCTTCCATGCACCTCTCCTAATTCATCCACCAATATCTGTTGACATCCTCTCCCTTGACTCTTTTTATCCTCCTGTCTTACAATGAATCCCATTTCAGAGTGTTTTATCATATTAGTTACTGATGGTGTGCTGTAATTTCCAGATGCAAATCTAGCAGCCCTTCTTTGCACCCTCTTGAACTCCTGTATTTGACACCCAAAAATGTGGGTTGTGTACTACACCTACCATATTCAAGCATTGGTCTAACCAAAGTTTTGTTACCCAATTCTCTAACTTCTTTAATATATTCCCTCATAACTCTTTCCAACAAGTGAAGAATTTTGAAACCTTTTCCTACTACCTGTCCAGTTAAGTTTGTTATGCCAAGGTATTTACATTTCATGTCTGCAACAAGAAACTCTTTACCCACATTATAATCATAATCAATCTTTAGTGTTTTTTATCTGTGTAGCTAATTAACTGACTTCTTTGCATTTATCTCCATCTCATGTTGACCTAACCAGCTAGATATTCAGTCCAGATCACCCTGCAAGTGTTCACAACCATCTTACTTACTTTCCATGTACATAGATCCCACTAATCTTCTGCCTCCAACTTTCAGCAGCTTTCTAAACATTGTACTCTGATAAGTAAATTACGTCCAGTGGTTGTACAGACATCTGTGGTCATTGTCGACGTTATCTTGGTTGTCCGAGCGGACGTGTCAATTTATTTAAACCTGAAGAAAGCCACAGAATATTGGCTGAAGCATCAAGTTTCAATTAATTGACGTGGTTGCATCTGGACAACCAAGATAACAAATTATTTCTTGTTGATTCACAGCTTCATCTAAAAATTATCAGTTTACTATATCTTCTGGCTCCAGTATTCAGCGTCTTTAACAGCACTGTCCTTTGGTAAGATTAAATCTGCTCATTGATAGGTCCATCCAAGAGTGGGCAGAGGAGTATGGTGTCTTGTGTTTCACCCTCTATATAGCCCTATTTCTTCAGGTTGTTTTGCATTTAGAAACTCCTGGCTGAGGCAATTAATCTCCATATGGTATACCTTAAATTATTCAAATTTCTTAGTGTGGATAAGCTTGTTCTCTGATTTATACCCTCCAATTCCTGCATCATAGTCTCTAAACCAGTTACTTGAAATCTCTGCTTTTTCAAATTCTCAGTAACTTCTTCTCCATCCTTATCTATAACTGTCTCAACACCCTCCCTTTCCCTCACTTTTTTTAACATTGCCATTGAAAATTTCTAGATGCATCCATTAGTGGTCCCCAAACACCAATAATATTCTTCATAAACCAATCTTTAGCAACCTTCATTACTATTATTAGTTCATTACTTAGTTATTTCAAGTATTCCCTACTGCCTTGCTGTCTCTTTAACTCAGGCCAACTCTTTAATCACTTCACCTCCCTGTTATAGTAAATAGCTCCTGTACTCCTTTTTATTTTCTGTTTCGGAACAAATATTTCTTCATCCTTTTTTATTACCTCCTTGAGCTCTTACTACTTTAATTCCACTGTACTTGTGCCACCCTTCCATTTGCTTAAACTTTCCGCAAAATGTCTCTTCAATTTCAAAACCTCTGGCTTTTTATAATTGTAGCGATTACCTCCTTCAATTTTGGGCACTGGTTTACTGAATTTTCTAACATCTACATATAGTTCCAGATGGAGAAATCTGCAATCACCCAGCATGTGATTGAAAACGGTTACAAAATGTGAAGGTGCTGGCCAAGTGTTCTCTCTACTGGGAGCCAGTTATCAAAGAAGCCCTAGAAATATGGCTGAATAATAACACGGTTGACAGGGACATGGTTCTTTGGCTTAGTGATGCGTGGAAACTGGCTCTGGCCCTTCTAAAAAATCCACATTACAATCAGAGAGGTAGCGAGGCACCACGGCAAATGAACTGTAGTTTCCAGCTCGCCGTGATTGGCTTAGTCACTCTGCCAGCTAATCAATGATGGATGCAATAAGGGAGCCGCAGGATGGAGCGAGTGGAGGGGAGAGGCCAGGCTCTATAAAGGCATATGGAAGCCAGATATCGCCAGCACAACATCAAACTTGCTTTGTTCAACACCATACGCCAGAGAACCCACTTCATATCACAAATTAATTAAACCACTATCCAGTAACACTAAAGAGTTAATTTTCGAAACTGCAGGGATTTGATAATCACTGGGATGTAAATCCGCACTCCTAGTATCAGTGGTTACACTTTGTTGGTCAATCAAAACATTTTCATTCATTTAAGGCTGTCCTAATTCATTTGTTTTAAAGTTTCCTTGTAACTGGCTCCATTGCATCTAAAAGTATCTTCTAGATGCATCTGCCAACTTATCCAATATTGAATGGAGTGATTGTGTTTCAGCATTTCTGTCCTTGTTTTCCTTAAAAGCCTGAACTCTGTACTGTTTTACTCCTATTGCTGCAGTACAAAAAAATTAACAACAACATATAAATAAATAAAAATGATCTTCACAAGTGTTAAACATCGTCGTCATTTGTTCAAAAGGAAGTTAAGACATGTATCTTATCTTAGCTTAAAACTCATAATGGGATTAATTTTAGGAAAAAATTAAAATGATTTTTGATCAACAGCTGCTTCTACTCAATAGAAGAATTTGTTTCAAAGATATCTACAAA
Source organism: Vandiemenella viatica (assembly GCA_031002005.1). NCBI lineage: Eukaryota > Metazoa > Arthropoda > Insecta > Orthoptera > Morabidae > Vandiemenella > Vandiemenella viatica. The sequence continues at coordinate 97,677,780 of JARYHS010011408.1, forward strand.
ACAATTACCAAAATGCAGTTGATATATTAATGAACGTATTATTCTGTGACATTGCACCTTGTGGTATGTATATCTGTTTTGTTGTGTAATGCTTTCTGTATCCTATAGAATCAGTCTCTTATACTGGGATTTATGGAAAAATAATGTCAAAGAATGCATGTGGTCAGATATTACTAGATACACACAACTGCAGTGACTCCTTGACTTTTAATTTGGAGTTTCCCAGCCAATAATGCTGTATGCATTAAATGTGCTACCGTGTAGATAGATTTCATGCCACCCGTTGCCTATGATATAAGTATTAACAATGAGAATGGATTTGAATATTTCATAACACACACTCTGCTACATCAGCAACTGTTTAATACATTATCATACTCTCGCATTTTAACATTCTGTCTTTTCTATTATTTTCAAATTGAAGGGAATTATTGTGGTATGACTAGTAATGAAATACTAGGTGTAGTTCCAGATGCTACAGTTAGAAGCAAGAAGATTCCTTGTTATAATCTTTAAGATCATTAGAGCCAGGACAGAATCATCAATTTATAAAGAAACATACCTGAATTCTTGTGGAGTGATTTTGGTAAACCATGAAAAACCAACATCTGGATAGCTAGACTAATAATCAAATGGAAGAAATTAACATTATTATTAAAGCCATCCTTTATCTGCACATACTGGATTCATAGCATACAATAGCTGTTATGTTGACCATGATCTTCTTCTTCACCTTTTCCCAACATTTCAGAGTCTGCTGCCTTGCACAAGTTTTACTCATCGTTGGCATGGTAAAATTTGAATCTATGGTTTTATAGGTGCACAAATTTGTTGATGCCAAGCATTTTATACGTACTGTCAGGTCATAATACATGCGGAAGTTAAGTATTGCTATCTGTCTGTGAAACATGTAATTATGTTCAGAATGTGATAAGTGTATTTTTTGTTTGTGAAATGAGTGGTTAATGAGACGGAGATTGGGAACTGTACCAGCATTCACCTTGATGGCTGCACAAAATCACCTAAAAACCTCAGTGAGGACATGTGGGTGGCGGTGGGGGGGCAGGGCTAGTGCCCGGTCCATTGTACCTGCCTGGTCTAATGTGCAGTGCCTCAGCTCAATGAGCCATTCTGGTGGGTGTTATGTTGAACTATCCTATTCTCAATGCTAGCTACATTGTTCACTGGTGTAGGTGCACAATAGCATATTCTATGTTATCATGATAGTTTCTTTTCTGATCTATATTAACCTCTAAATACATTATTGTTTGGATTCTTCTCATAGATGTTTCTTCAAGCCTTACATTGGGGATTAATCCTGGTCTTATTTTCACTAAGAAAGTTGTGTTTTTGTAGTGCTAGTTGGAGTTTAATTTGTTTCCACAACGTGCAACACACAATATTAGTAAAAAACTACACCTCCTTCAAATCCTACAAGAGCCATTTGTCTGTTCAAAAGGGCTCAACAGCAATAAACCAAAGTTCTTGGACATACAGTTAGCCTTGCGGATATCTTTTTCAAATATATTATGTCATTCGTTAACCTGAACTGTGAAGGACAGCAATTCTTCCATGACAGTAACCTTCAAACCAATTTTACAATAGTCATGGGCACCTGAATTGTAGGATAGACAATTAAACTTTGATGTAAAAATAAGATGTCAAATGGAACTTAAATATTGATAAATACTCTATTTGTGAATCTTTTGTCTGTTGTGCTAATTGTGAGCAGTGCTTGAAGGGAGCAGGGCAGCAGTTTCAAAATTCACTCTATAAACATCATTTATGTAGCAGTATTGACTGCCAAGTCACATTTCTAATTTCATGAGTAAGGGCTTAGAGTGAAATGTTGTGTGTGTGTGTTTTTTGTTTTTTTTTGTTTTTGCTCCATCTTCTGTCGTTCAACTTTGGTAAGCGAGAGTTTACTTTATCTTTCATTTGCATATTTCCACTGCCTCACGGCATTTCTTCCTAATCCTTTAAGCTCAAATAAAATTATACCTACATTTGGATACAGAAGATGAAAATCAGGAAGCATAAAACAGCTTTGGATGTAATGGTACAACAGATTCTTCCCACTAGTATCCAATAATTCCTAAAGTTTAATCACTAGTTGAGCTGAGGCAACTAATAATGAGCATCTTCTTCACAGTGAAAATAAAATTAAACCTCAGCTTTTGAAGTTTTATAGCTTTGATAACAATGTATATGGTAGGTTGAGATCATCAACACATATTTTTCTTTGCATCTGGGAATTATAGATGTTAACATATCTGGGAGTTTAACAACATGATCAAAACATAACATTTAACTGAGACAGTTTAAAAGCAAACATAGCTTTTACTTGATATTAATCTTTCCCTTTTTCCACTTGAAAATTTTTCAATTTTTGTTATTTATTGTGAAAATCAAAATATCTATTTTTAAAAAAATTTCCTGTTTCTGTAGAGTTCTTTTTGTTTCATTTCTTACAGTTTGTATTACTATACAGAAGTGGCAAGGATGAAAAAACAGAGTTCATAAGTGTCTGGTGGACTGAAATATCTGTTGCCCAAACAAATCTTCCCTGATAGGGAAAAATGTACAAACATTCTTCTTAAACGATACTGAATTTACAACAATTGCCACATTTCATGCTTCCTGTCTGCAGTCAATATTGTAAGACTGAGAAAAATGTCCTCTGGAGCAGCAGATTACCTGGCAACAACAGATGAATACTGCTGCATCATGGCAACTGATGCATCAAGAAGCAACTGAATGTTCCGTAAGCACTGAAGGCGAGCTTCTACTGCTTCGGGTATTGCCCTCCATGCGTGCCAGTTCTTCAGCACTGAGTCCTGCCAAACTGGGAGGAGGCACAGGTGGTGGAGGAACTATAAGAAACAAGAATACAAAAGGAACAGTTATAGCATAAGCATACACCACTGTATGCAAATATGGATAAACATTCAGACAAGGAAGAAAGTATATCAATTAAGAAAAGGTGAAAACAAGCCAAAAGGTGAACACACACTATTAGCATTAACAATTCAGAATATGAATTTAAGTACCAATCTCACGGTCATGCTGAAAATTATTTTTTACTATTTCCTTGTGTGCACATATAATTTACAGCATAAAATGATCAAACACTTCCATTATGTACTTACTGAACGGCATGAACGGAAATGGAGGACAGACAAATGGCAATCCACTAGTAAATAATGGTGGAGTCGCTGCAGGCTGTTGCTGGTTTGAACTGGTGCCTGCTGTTCTATTAGGAGTGGATCCTACAAACAAAAATTGAGATACTCATATTAGAAAAGAACAATATTAAGCAACACATTATCAGCTCAAATTACCGGAGCTGGCCTCTGCTGCAATCTAGATTTCATTTGAGATGGAATAAAACATTGTTGAAAATTAAAGTTGATATTACAAAAGTCAGATGGTTATTGATTAGTTTGGTTTTTGTAGAAGGGGCTTTATATGTATTTATAGCTGTACTACTTACTTGTATGTTGATAACTATGCAGCAAGCACGACTGGCTGACTGTTAAAAGGAAATAAAAAATCCAAACTGAAGACAAAAACATCAACTGAAATCAGTCCTGTCAACCATAAAGACAAGAGGTAATGAAATATGAGAACTTGCTGAAGCTGTCGTGTTCAAATGTAAGAAAATCAAATAAAATCTCAGCTTTGGAAACAGTAAAAGGAACACTCAAAACAAATAGAGACAGTTAAAATCAAGTAATTAGTCGTAAAAAGGAGAAATTGATGAAAGGAAAAACTAGCTACATGGCGTCCAGTGAAATCCAAATGGACTGAGTTGCTATAAAGAAACTTGCCAACTGATAGATACTATGCCTTAACAAAATATTTTTAAAATACTGTACTAGTAGCATTCTCTTGCCAAAGGCAACGACGTACATGAAGGCAAGCTGAGAGCATGTAGTGGGCCAAGGTTGGCCATTACAAAGTTGAGGTATACTGGAAGAGTATTTGGCGGACACATTGGATGAATGAGAGAAAAGCAGTGAATGAACACTGAAAGAAAAGTACATATTCTGTTTAAATCGGCGTATTAATTATTAGTTGCTTTTCTTAATTAATAAAATTCATTTGATGTAGTTTTTTGTTATACACTCTGGACAGCAATATTGTTGTTCAGTAAGCTAACAAATATCTACATTACATCATTTTCAAGATAATGAACATTATTTGATGAAAATTGTACTTTAGTCAGCAAAGAAACGAACTGCTAAAATACTGTATTCAACACGCCATTTCTGACGGGCTTACAAGATATTTATATCCCATGAAGATATATTAAGTTACTGTCATACTGGACGGAATGATTTGACGAACACTGAAATAAAGGTATGTACTGCATTTACATTAATATATTAACTATTAGTTGCTTTTATTACTGATGTTACTATATCAGATACATGTAAATATTTCCAGTTCATCAAATTTAGATCGGAATACAATGAATGTATTCATACGCGGGTAATAGCATCTATGAGTTTTGAACAGCAATATTAGTAGAAGTTGTGATTATGTTGAAATGCAGTTAGGTCCAGACAACTGACACATTTTTTTTACACACTAAACCTCAATGAATTTTTTTTTATTAATAATTTAAGCTGCGAGTTACTGAAGTTACAGTATTTTTATACAGATGGGAATAGTTCCGTATTTATCATGTTGAATGAGACCTGGACCAGGAATAAAACCAATAATGTACTATAGCATAATGTTTTAGGATTCCTGAGTTATTTTGAATTTAATTGGTTACCTAATTCTGACACTATTCATTCAGTAGAACTTCCATCTGTGTCGCTGTGTAAAATACCACCGAAATATGTACAAATTACAAAATAAGGTTATGAGCATTCTAAACCAACAATTCTATTTATTTAGGCAACCACAGATAAATGAATTATCAGAACACTCCATTAAACCCGATACAGTGCAGGACATAAGAAATTTATTCTATTTAAAAAAAAAAAATAATTTAAATTGTTTTTATGAGTGTTCTGTTACTTAAATCATTACTTCATTTTAACTATAGTAGTGCCACACTGATCGCGATCTATACAGCATAGACTATAATTAAAATAATATTGTGGGGAATGAAGTAAGTTATTAAGATTTACTTTTTTTTCCGTTGCTTTTACTGATGCCATATTTCAGCCATATGTAACTCTGTCAGCCATGCAAACATTGTAGTATCGACATGAATCACGAATATGAAAAAAGAAAGGTGTCAGAACCAGTGATGTTTTTTGATTAAGTTTATATCACCATGTATTAATATGCATGTGATTGAAGTATTGTTTTTCTGGCTGTAATTTTAGTGTAGTTTGTAGTTAGGCTGAAATGCTACCTGGACCAGGATGACAACTGAAAGTTTTTGGTACAGCGCAAGGCACAAGGAATTACCTTGAACTTTATTTGTGTAACACTTCTATTTAGTTAAGCCACTGCCAATAAATGAATTGCCAGAACACTGAAAGAAAAGTATGTATTTCGTTTAAATCGGCATATTAATTATTATTAATTGCTACTTTTACTGAAATCATTACTTGATTTGAATGAAATTATTTCCAAATTAAATGCTATCTATGTGCCCTACAACACAATTGAAACTAATATTACATGGGTTAAGGTATTTTTAGAAACTATCATTTTCACTGACTTCATATTACTGGGGTCATCATTTCAGTCACACGTAAGCGGTGTCAGCCGTTAAAACATTGATTTGCATCACAAATAATAAAGATATAAGATCCTGTGAAGATTTTGAATCAAGTTTATATCATGATCCATGATAACATTAACATGAGATACAGGGAACATATCAATTCATGTGGGATTGCATTTATGATTTTTTGGAAGCAACATTAGCGGAGTTTGTGGTCAGGCTGCAATACAACCTGGACCATGCTGACAACTGATTTGCTACAGCACAAGGGACGAGGAATAACATTGAGCTTTATTTTATAACAATTCTATTTAGCTACGCAACTGAAACAAAATGAATTGCCCGCACAGTCGATTCAACCCGTCATTTTTGACGGGCTTTGGGGCTAGTGTAAAATATTGTTCATTTAGATTTACTTTCTTCTAAGCAACATATAAAGTTATTTTAAAAATTTTAGTGTGCTTTTTTTGAAGACGGTATTTATTTTTTTAAACAATTATTTTATTTTTAAATTTTTAGTGGTATTATAGTTTTTTTTGTATTTCAAAAATACGCCACAGTAGTTCTTATTTTGTGAACTTCCAGGTAGCTCAGTGTTTAAAGTGCTTGCTTTCAAAAAAATTCTGTCTTTATCTACCCCAATAACTTCCAGAACAGGGTGAATTGGATGCTGTGTTAAGGGACCACCCTGTGGTTCAGGTCGGGGGGGGGGGGGGGGGAATGGATTTTTAGGTTTCATCATATTTCGAAAGATTAAGGTATTCTATAAGTATCCTGAAAAAGGATTTCGCTGAAAAAAAAATTTCAGGCATTTAAATAGCATTTTCCTACCACGTGCATTGCGGTGCCACATCCACTTTTCATTGGTCTAGATAAACAAGAGGCGTACGGTACACCAAAACTCTAATCCATATGGAGATGCCGTTATTAACAAAATAGAATGTCTGGGTCATGTTCAAAAATATTTGGGAACAAGGCTGAGAAAACTAACTGTTGACATGAGAGGTAAAAAATTAGAAGATGGAAAACCGTTGACTGGACAGGGTCGGTTAACTAAAACTGAATAGAAAACTTGCAGGTATACTATGGACAGGCAATTAGAAGAAATAAAGAAAATCTGGAGGCAATGAAGAGAGGTGTTAGGGCCATATTCTTCCATAAGTCCTATACTGATGATAAGCCATGTCAAGGATTGTGTCGATTGGGATAAAATTCTTGGTGCAAATACAATAGGGCTCAGACAACTTGAGAGTCTTATTCTCACCAGCATTCTCTTCCTGCTGCTCTTATTACAGCAATTAAACTCATTTTTAGAGATTTACTCATCCTGACCCTCTAAGAAAATGTCTGCATGGGCAGACACAGAACCCAAATGAATGTTTCAACAGCATAATTTGGAACCGCCTTCATAAAACTGTATTTTTAGGCATGCATACAATTAAAATAGGGGTTCATGGTGCTGTTATTAAATTCAATTGTGGTAATATTGGGAAGTGTTGGGTTCTGAAAAAGCTGGAAATTAATCCTGGGGAAAATATGATCACTGGGCTGCAATATTGTGAGAAGCTGAGAATGCAGACAGGTCTGCATCTAATATGGCCAAAAAAGTAAGACAAAAATCCAGGAAGGTGAAAAAGAAGCTAGAAGACCTGCTAGAGGCCAAAGAAGGGCCATCATATGCAGCAGGACAGTTCTAATTAACTGTAAGCAATAAATTTCAAAAGAATTTCTTTAAAGTCAATTTCCTGCAAACTAAAATTTTCAATGCAATGTTGTTGCAGGCCACGTTTCCACAGTTGCTTAGTTAATTTCTAGTTGAAAATATAACGCCGATGCAACTGTTTCATTTATTTATTTTGCGTTGTACGCATTTCACCTCTCATCGAGGCATCATCAGCGACAAATCTGTGTTACAGTTTTTATATACAGTTTTATCCTATTATTACATAATTATGGGCATGAGATATTTTATAGCTAAAAGTTACTTACTATTTACATTTGTTACTATGGTATGCAGCTGCGCATATCCGTTTTCATATACAATGCATATTTTGCCTGTATCATATTTACAATATTGTTTGTTATCATCGTTCAGTCGTCTGTTAGCGTCAGCTCGTTTGTTTATGTCTTGTCTCTGGTGCGCGCTTGCGTCCTTCGGTTGTCTGCTGTGGCCATCTTGTTTGTATATGTCATGTCTCGGGTCGATACATCACACATAAACATAAAAACACACTAACAAGATCATCACGCATACACCCACTTTACAAAACTCGCGCTATCGGCCCGAGACATGACATATACAAACAAGATGGCCACAGCAGACAACTGAAGGACGCGACAAGACATAAACAAACCAGCTGACGACTGAACGATGATAACAAACAATATTGTAAATATGATACAGGCAAAACATGCGTTGTATATGAAAATGGAGATGCGCAGCTGCATACCATAGTAACAAATGTAAATAGTAAGTAACTTTTAGCTATAAAATATCTCATGCCCATAATTATGTAATAATAGGATAAAACTGTATATAAAAACTGTAACACAGATTCGTCGCTGATGATGCCTCGATGAGAGGTGAAAAGCGTACGACGCAAAATAAATAAATGAAACAGTTGCATCGGTGTTATATTTTAAGCTAGAAATTAAAATTTTCAGTACATATGTCCCATTATATCAGAACCTATGAAAACTAATTGAATGAAATTTTCAACGACTTTGCATAACATTAAAAGCCACCATTGGTACGACAAGCATTAATATTCCCCTATTTGGATGTTCATAAAAAAATTCTGCAGACAAAACTTAATATTTTTATTAATAAATTTTAAAAATTATTTCTTAAAAACTATAAAACGTATAAAGTAGATATTAGTACAGTTGACTTTACTAGCTTCATGTAACATTCAGTAAAAATATTAAGATCCTACATCAAATAGTTTTTTTTTCACAAATGGGCCAAATACTTGCTCAAATTAACATGGCATTAGATAGGCAGGGGTGGTCCCCTTAAGGAATGTCAGTTTACATTTTGGTCCAGGCTGTGTTTCGACCTAATCATAACAACTGTTAAAGCTGCTACTTGATAATCGAAACGTAACATCTGGGCATTAATACATACCACATACACAAATCTGTCTCTGGAATATATCTGTTTGTTCTGGTATCACATAGAAAATATAGATTTTTAATTTGTTTTCACAATGTGAAAGCTTGGGGTCCCAGTTGAAATCTGAGGTACATGTTGAGACATTAGGTCACATTTATTTTACGAATATTCTGCCACGACTTAAAAATAGATTAGCTGATTTTGACGGGATTTAAAATTGTGTATTTTCGTAAAGAACATTGGAAATTAAAAGAGGTGGGGGTCCATACCAAAATATAGACTGTTTTTTCTGATTGATTTAAAGTATACACGTGTAAATTTCTATTGATATCAGATAAAAACTGTATGTATGTATGTATAAAAAAACAATTAAGGTGTGTAGAGGCAAAGAGTAGTTTGGTTTTCGTAAAGCTAATATGGTCAGTATTTTTCTCTTTGTTTTTAAGTATACATGTGCAAAGTTCAATCGAAACCAGATAAAAACTGTAGCTTTGTGTAAAGAACATTTGCAATAATTAAAGGGGATAAGGGAGTGTGGGGCTGGGTTTTGTAAACAGAATGTAGACACTATGTTTCTCTTTATTTTTAAGTGTACATGTGTAGAGTTCCATCGAAATCCGATAAAAACTGTGGGTATCTATAAAGAACATTGGAAATTAGGAAGGGTGAGGGTAGAAGAGAAGAGGGGGTTGGGCATCTGCAACCAAATTTAAACACAATTGTTCAGTATATTTTAAAGTATACATGTGCAAATTTCCTTCAGAATCGGATAGAAACTATAGCTTTGTGTATATTAAGGGGATGGAAAGGGGGAGAGGTGTTAGGCTTCTCAAAACCAAATGCAGACAGTATTTTTCTGTTTGTTTTGAAGTATACATGAGCATACTTCCTTCAAAAGCAGATAGAAACTGTAGCTTTATATAAAGAATATTGACAGTAATTAAAGGGGTAGAAATGAAAGGAAAGAAATGCCGCAAGGCAATATTTACATGGAAAAGAAAGGGAAAATACACCCAACACTCACCAAAGTTGAAGGGAGGAGGGCGGCAGCAACACAGCACAACACACAAACAAAGAAAAAACAATTTTTCGGGTGAAAATCCCCTTTTTCAAGTTAACAGAGAGGTGGCTGCATCCTACGCAAGTCTTGCGCAAGACCAGCCACCTCTCTGTTAACTTGAAAAAGGGGATTTTCACCCGAAAAATTGTTTTTTCTTTGTTTGTGTGTTGTGCTGTGTTGCTGCCGCCCTCCTCCCTTCAACTTTGGTGAGTGTTGGGTGTATTTTCCCTTTCTTTTCCATGTAAAGGGGTAGAAAGGAGGATTGGGTTTGTGTTTTTGTGAAAGTAATGTGGTCAGTATTTTTCTTTGTTTTAAGTATACGCATGCGAAGTTCCACCGAAATCGGATTAAAATGTGGGTTTGTACAAAAATTAATGGGTGTTAAGGGGGTGCAAGGGTAGTTTTTGGATTTTTTTTGGTCAGAAATCTTCTCCATAAAACAATACATATATGTGCCAACTTTCATAAATATCAGTCAAATAGCATCAACTGTAGCTTCTTAAAAAGAAAATTGACAAAAATCAAGGCAGTGGAAATGGGGAGAAGGATTCAGTATTTGCAAACCAAAAATTGAAATTATTTCTCTCTTTGTTTTATAGTAAAAGTGTGCTAATTTCTATCTAAACTGGATAAAAACTGTGGGTTTGTATAAAAATTAAGCGGTTCAATGGGGAAACGGGGTGGATTTTTTAGTCAGAAACCTTCTTCGTGAAAAAATACATATACATGCCAAGTTTTATAGTAATCGGTCAAACGGTGTTGACTGTAGCTTTTTATAAAGAATATTGACAAAAATGAAGGGGGTGGAAGGAGGGATAGGGGGTTGGGCTTTGGCAGACCAAATGTTGACAGGATTTTTCTCTTTATTTTAAAGTATACATGTGCAAAGTTCAATCAAAATCAGGTAAGAAATGTAGGTTTGTATAAAATTAAGGGGTATAAAGGGAGAGAGAGGTGACTTCTATTTTTTTGGTCAGAAAACTTCTCCATGAAAAATTACATGTATATGCCAACTTTGATGGTAATCAGTCAAACGGTGTCGACTGTAGCTTTTTTTAAAGAACATTGACAAAAAAAATAAGGGTATGGATAGGGAGAGGTTCACTTTTTTCAAACTAAAAGTTGACAGTATTTTTCTCTTTATTTTTGACTATACATGTCCAAAGTTCTATCGAAATCAGATAAAAAATGTGGGTTTGTATAAAATTTAAGGGGTGTAAAGGGATAGAAGGGGTGGCTTCTCAATGAAATTCATATGGGACCACTTTGGAGGAATGCACTATCATAGGGGAATAACAAGAGGAAAGGAATTCAGCAATGGCTTTTTTTTTTTTAAATGGTCTCGAGTCATTTTGGAAAATCATGGAAAACTGTAATCTGACAGGCCTAAGTGTTACTGATAACTCACCAGGTATGATATGAATGAAAGATAACCTAAGGTAATTCAAACCCAGTCTGAAAGATTGCAGGCTAATTAGCTGATCAAATGTAACATGCTGCCAAAAAACTTAATACTCCATACAAAAGAAGTGTGAATTTTTTTAGTGTCTGCACTTCAATTGAACTATAAGCTAATAGAATGACATAACTATACTTTTACATAAATATCAAAACTCTAACATTTCTAAACCAAACCACAACTCTTTCCCTTGTAATAGATACTATGGCAAAACATGCAATATACATCCACCCACCAGAAACTTTTGCAGCACTAACACTGATGAAAGCTACCCCATCATAGGCCATGCCTTTTCCATGACCTAATTCATATACCAGTACACCTACCTCGCCAAAGTTTTTAAATTGCACCCATTATGTTGAACCAGTTGTCCACCAGAATGAATGGTCACAAACAAACAATTTATTCAAAAAATCTAGACTACCCAGTTGTGCCCATGATAGTTTCTACAACCTCAATAACTGTTTCATAGTCAGAGCCACAATAGCATTCCCAGAAACCACATCCCCATCTGAACTCTGTAGGTGGGAATTAGTCTAACAAGGCCTGGATACCAGACACTGCCTGGGTCTAAATTTTTACCTTCCTCTTCATCATCTCAACATTATTTAAAAGAATAAATTATTCATTTATTTTCGATTTTATTAATTTATATTCTATATAATAGCTGGTGTGCATGACTTTGTTAATGTGTGTCAGGAATTTTGAAGGTTTTTATGTTTTTGTATGGAACCTTAAATATTTTCAGGATAAAAAGTAGCATATGGTACTACCTGCCAAATCAGCAACCCACCATTGAAAATACCATCAAAATTGGTCCACACACTAAATATGTTGCTCATATATTATTTATATTTGTTAACAGCTGAAAAAACTGAAAAATGAAATTGCTCAAGGTTGAAAACTTTCAACCACCATATCTCCCACACCCCCACAACTACCGCCACAATGGGAGACTCGAGGCTACATCCACACACAAACACCAGTGGTCTGCACTGGGTAATAGTGACTGCAAAGTGAAATATAGGATAAAATATATATATGTACATGACGACGGACGTCTGGCGAATATATACTGTATATATATATATAAATAAGATTTTTGATGGTTTTTTACTACTTAAATATTTATTATATATTATATTTATTAAATATTTATTATCATAACTTATTTCCTTTCTGAGTATAACATTTCCAATGATATTGTTTTCATGATAAAAAATTCTGGAACTTCCAGCTGTATCAAAATGTCACACTGCTGGGATGCTTCAATGGTCCCATTCTCTGCCCTCAATTCTAACTAGAATAAAACATTCCATTAGTGTGAAACTTTGATGTGGCTGGGAGCTAAAGATTTTTTGTCAACAGACATTGCTTAATATTATGTAAGACTGGTTTCCTCGGTGTTGAATATTAACAAAATCTTCTCAGGTCAGTCACTTGACAATGCTGGCAGAGTTTATGACTGCTGAAATGTCGTGTTTTATCTATGGACTAACAGCTAGTTATTTTAGAAGTTTTTATTGAATGCTTAATATAGTTTTTATCATCCACCACTCTGTATTAATGGTCAGAATCAATCATTAACTTGGCTGGAATGTCTGCCGGTGTTTGTGGAAATCCAGTCATGTGCTTCTTTCCTTACAATCATGAGCAAAGGCTATGCTCAAAACATTGTTTTTTGTGGTGGTGGAAGGGGGAGGGGTGTGTATAATATTTTTGCCACCATAGTCCTTTCTTCAGCTATGGTAAGTGATGAGTCAACTTTATCTTTCCTTTCCATGTTAATATCGCATCACAGAACTTTTACCTGTTTCACTGTTTTTCTGATTATTTACTCCACCACTCGCATGCTATCTACAACAGTCATCTCAGAGTTCATCCATAGAGCCTTGGTGTGTACATATCTGATCCCCTCACTATGTATCTCATCTATTCACTGAAATACTGTAGTATGCATTTGTTGCTACCCTATTGCCTTCTTCTCTAGTAAGTGTTGGATCTACTTTACCTATCCTTCCTTGTATAATCTGCAATAAAAATAAAGTACGATGGATATCAAATACAAAACACTCTAATAAAAAGGGAAAGAATTACACATAAAAAAAGTAAAATAAAAGATGTAAATCACAGGTGAAGGAAAACACAGAAGGTAAAACAAATAAAAAAAAACACACCGAAATAGAATTCCCTTTCAATTTCCACTTTGTGTGTGCCATGTTCTTCTGCTATTGAAAAATATTTGCCTGATAAATACAATACTTCATGTGTATTTGTATCTTCCACATGTGCCAACATTGCCCTATTGTCAACTGGTGAACAAAGTAATTTCTTATGTATATATATTGCTTCGGGGTTTAATGGCTCTACAATGTCAAGATCATTAGAGCTGGGAGAGGGTGGAGACAATGAATAGGGATAAATTCAGACAGTCTTTTGTAGGGACTAACCCGGCATTCAGCTGGAGAGATTTTGGGAAACTGTGTAAAACTGAAATCTAGATGGCCAAATGGGTATTCACACCCATATCCTCCTGGATGCCAGGCTCTAGACTTTTACATCTGCTTAGACAGGGACTTCAGAAGAAACTGATACTTCACCTGCTGGTGCAGAGCCTGCTGCTGCAGTGGCAGTCTGTTGATCAGTCTGCTGTTGTTGCTGGGGCAGAGGCTGTTGAAGCTGAGGCTGTGCCTGTAGCTGTTGCTGCAACATCTGCAAGAATGGCAGAGGGCCTGCAAATGGTGGCATATTCACAGCACCTGCAACATAAACCATGGCCAGTGGCTGATACAAATACGGTGTACTACTCCTTCAGTCACCATGTGTAAGTGCACTTAGAACAGTACTCAGCAAACCATTTCAGCCAGAAAAATGACCATTCTCTTAGCTGAATTTATTTGCAAAGGTTCACTATAAATGTTACAGCCAGCCAAACAACTGATATGATTAAGTAGTTTCCTTTCCTATTCTGGGAGCAGAAAACGAATAAGGTAATCATCTTTATAAACTACATACAGAAGTTCAAAGTGAAACATAAAAAGCATTTTTGCCCTGCTAATCAAAGAAAAAATAAATGAATGAGATGTTTGCTGTATCATGCAATACAAACCTGGCTGTACTGGTGGTACACCAAGTGGAGGTCCAGGTTGTGCAGGTGGAGGCTGTGGGTGTGGTTGAGCTGGTTGCACTGGGGCAGGTGATCGTAGAATGTTGAGCCGACATGTAGGGCATGTTTGCTGCCTTTGGAACCACGATCTCAAGCAGGCCGTGTGGAATATGTGATTGCAGGGTAGTTTTTTCGAAGCTGTGTAAGACATAACGAAACTAGTATTACAAATTTAATTTTTTTGATGTCATTATAATTTTGCTATAACATTCAAATAAAATTAATTTGTAACATGGATAACTGATGAATAAAAGATATAAAAACTTCAGCTATGGCATAAATCAGTACATACATACACAAACATGTACATATTTCAATAAATCTTACATTTTGTTGTTATCAGGAGAGGATGGTAGAAAGGACGGGAAGGAATTTGGTTGTGGCATTCTGAAGGAAAAATCCTGACATTTGCTTGAAATGATTCTGTGAAATCATGGAAAATTGATATCAAAAGAGTGAGGAGGGGAATCTAACCCATGTTCTCCTGGGCGTCAGGCCCAAATGTTAACTGCTAACCCACTAGGCTCAGCCAATGACAATGTGCCATTCAATGATGTAAAATCATTTCAGTTCAATCACACAATTATGCCTGAAGAAATTGAATTATGCATAATTATTAACAGTATTTAACAGAAAAGTAACACGCCAATTTCCATTAATAAATTCACCTATGGGGAAAGGAAAAAAGACAACAAAGTACTCCTTCAATCAACTCTCGAAATCTGCTTCATCTTCTAGCATATCCAATAATTTTGTTTCTAGTTAAAATGTTTATTGTTACCTCTTTTTATACACCAAGCTACCATTAACATTCAAAGAGAGAGTTCTTCTCTACAGTAACACACTCTAAGATTTACAAATGAGCCTTTGTTTTTGCCAACATATATCCTGTAGCTTTTGTGTATTTTGAAGAGGTATTCCATTCAGTACATCACAAGACTATCCCGCTTTTGCTGAATGTGGCATGAACACAGCTTATATCAGAGAACTCAGTAACATCTATATCACCTTGAGAACTTGTCAGTGTCTGGGAACCAACTACAGATTTTTGCACTGAAAGAGACATTAAGAAAGGTGATCCCATCTCTCAAAAATTATTTTCAACTGACTTGGATATGGCAATTTCAAGGTTTGAATAGAGAAGAAAATGAATTTAAATCAATGGAAAAAGACTTAATAACTTGAGATTTCTCATGACATTGGGCTTCTGGCCAACAAGATTGAAGAACTTTAAACCTTAGTTACTAATCACGTCTCCGAGTGTAAAACAGCCTGATCACGAATCTTTCAAAAATAAAAATTATGTCCAACATAGTCGGGAATGTACAGAAAAATAATATATCTTTATAAAATGACAATGAGAACATTTATCTTGGCCAGCTTGTAAATATGAGAGGAGAAGTAAGACCAGACATTTTCCGTCACATCAAGCATAGACAGTAAGTTTTGGGAAGCATTAAATGATCTTCGAATCGAATATGCCCAAAAAGAGTAGTGAAGCAGCACATGCTTAAATCAGATCAGTATTAGTTAACACATGGAGACCTTAAGTTCGATGTCGAAAGCAACGAACATCCACACGAGCTCTAAAAATAAAGACAATCATTTTTATACAAGTTTTATATAGAAGGAAATTGATTTAAAGCCATAATTGTTTTCAAAAGTTATAATGCATGAGGTAAGAAAGACAAGTGATGCAACATGAGACAGACAACGCGATTTTAGATGGAACAATAAAACAACTCCTAAATAAATCAATAAAAGAAATTTAACACAGTCAATGTATTAACAGAACCTGAACAGAGCTTAATACAAAACTTTGTTTGTTAAGGTCTTCGCTTTGGTCACACCACATTTTAAGAAAGGAATTTTTCAGAGTTCAAACTTTAAAGAGCAAAAGAATTAACTATCAAGATCAAGCATAGAGACAGTTCAGAGCAAAGCCACTTGGCTTCGCAGGCTTTGAACTTGATTGATTGCATTACCACGAGATAGCAGCACCACATACCATACAGATATGGATATACTGCATGTGTTTTGTTCAGCTTAGTTGTATTGTGGTGAGATCTGTGACACTTCAGCTTCTGGGAATGATAGCTACACGTGTTTACATCAATGTAGAGGAGGGGTGGCCAACCCACGAGCCGCAGATGGCCCTCCCTAAACATTTTTGCGGCCCGCAAGATTCATCATCACACTTTTACAAAATATATTTACTTTATAATGGCCAAAGTAGTGAAAACCAATGTATTAAAAAAATATTTGTGCATCCATATATTAAAAAATGAACTGCCGAAATTATGAGAAAAAATTTACTTTGATTTTAAAATAAATTATTTTGTGAATATATGACAGATTTTGCCCGTTTTATTTATGAGTTTACAGTTACAAGCACGCAGAATAATTAAATAATATTCACTCTGAAAAACTTCTATAGTGGTTCTAAATCTAATATGGGGATGTATAATTTTATAAGCAGCCCGCGGAGTTATGATGCATTTCCCAAGTGGCCGCAAGATCATTGGTGTTGGCCAACCCTGATGTAGAGGGTTGCAGGATACTATAAATCAGGTGAAATCAGAAAGATATTGTTATAAATGAGCTGGCTCTTCTTTCAACGTACTACAAACCAACAATGTCGTTATTCATCGTATTTTATACGAAAAATGTTCACATGGGTTAATGTTTTACTATACAATTTTTCATATACATTTCATTTGGAAAATTTTCATATGGGTCATCTAGTAACTTTAATTGTGTTCAATAGTTTGTGCTATTAGAGTCCTTTCAATTAGCAGCAGTTCCTCTGACTATAGACAGCAGAAACTAGCCTCCCAGCACGTAGGTACTAAGCACTCACCTGACTCCCATCTGAGAAAATTTCTCTTTTCTTTCTCCCTTTGCCCCCTCTCTCCTCCACCCAATCCTACATTTGCAATGCTTCCTTTCCTGACTTACAGAAACAACCACTTAATACGAAAATTAGAGTTTATGTTGAGAAAGAGGTATTACCTTAAAGAAAAATGAATCTCTTATGATAAATTCAAGAGAATGCACCTGGAGAACCAAGATAACACTGATGACTGTAATAGGCTACACAATCTAGTGACGTTCTTGTTTTTTTTTCCAAATAAAATCATGCTTGTTTTTCTCTTTGAAGTAAATTTACTTGCTAGATTGCAGCTACTTTCACTTAACTAAACTGCAAACTTTACATAAGAAATTGACCTAGGTCTATCCTGTAAATCTGATTTGCATTTTCTTTTTAAGCTTGATTGAGGGATTGGAATGAGTTACCAAGAGAAATGATGAATAATTTACCGACAACTTTGAAGGAATTTAAAGATAAAATTTGTAGAGGGCAAATGTAGATAGGTGCAGGATAGGGGGAAGATGGGTGTGTAGGGAAATTGCCACCGGAGCCTGTGTTCCATTGCAATTAAATTAAATTAAATTAAATAAACTAAACTAAAAACAAGAGAAATTGCAAACCATTAATCTGCAGCTCAGAATTCATAAAGATATACATCAATTTATGCATAGCCCAGTTTTCATCCACAAGAATTTTTATCATACTTCTAATTAATTTTGGCAAATGGTTGTTTTTGTTTAATCAGACCAAATTGGTGAATAAATTTGTGTATTCTTAATATCTGTTACAATTTACTGCAAATTCTGCCTCTGCCATGGCTGGGCCTATACTTGAAAAATGGAATCCAAACCATGGACCATCCTAATATGAACAATACGTAGCCCATAAAATAGCCCATAAAAATTTCTGACCACACCAAGATCTGAACCAGGACACTTACTTTTCAAACGATAGCACTTTCCAGAGACTTTCACTTCTCCTCTACCATTAACACTACACTTCCCATCTTTTTCATCTCTGCTCCCAACCTCTTTCCTTGTTTGTTTCTGGCATGAGATGAATCACAGAGTGGTCACTGTGAATAACAGTCCATTTGCCATATATTTGTACACTTCCGTACATTATTAAGATTTACACATCCTCCTTCTTTTTAGCATTAATCCCACATTGCTGGGTCAGCTTTACTGCACTTCTTCTATTTTTGTCAATCTAGTGCACCTTTAGGTGAGGCATTGACTAGATGCATGTCCAGAATCCGGCCAGCACTTCCGGGGTCTTCGGCTATTCGGTCTTACGCCAAGTGCTGTTCTCTCCACTGAGGTGTCGTCGCTGCATAGTACATGGCCATAGCATTGCAGACAATGCTCATGCATTTTCTCAGGGATTGGAGCCACACCAAATGATGCCCAAACTTTCTCATTCCTGATGTGGTCCAATCTAATGAGTCCATGTGGCCAGCAAACCACCTTCATTTCCATGACATGCAGCTGTTGTTCATGTCTTTTCATGACTGGCCAACAGTCGGTTCCATACAGTGCTACTGGTAGTAAAGGACTTCTGTGACCTGATGCCACTTCTTCCAGAACTAAGATTTATACCTAAACATTGTAAAATTTGTTAATTGCAGACCCTCTGGCATGTGATGCATTTACTTTAACTATCCTTTCTCTAAGGCCCTTCTCACACTGTGAAATTTCAAGACGACACGACTGTTATTTGAGTATCAGCAATTTGAATTGCCTGCTAGTATGATACTCACAGGTAACAAAGTACCACACGCTGAGAATACTGTGAAGTAATACAACCTTTCCAGTCTCCCTCTAGGCTTGGTGAGCATTGTTCTAGTAAAAATCCCTGTTGTGGCTTCCAACCAAGCTTTCCATCATCTAAGATAGTGTCCACAAACTATGTGCTCGGTTTAGGGGAGGTGGGAGGAAGGGGTTAGGTAGAAAGCTATGCTGGGCCATGTGGGGAGTGGTGTTCAAAGCCATGCCACATAGCTTTCCATTCATATTATTTGGCACAGTTAAAAAAGGTACAAAACACACAACAGTATGTCAATATTTATTTCCATAATTTAACTATTTCCGTATGTAATTTACGATAGTCTGACAAGAGAAAACAGTACAAAATGTCTTCTGGAATCAATAGGGGAAAAAATCTTACATGCCACATGGGGGGAGGAGGGTAGAGGCCAAAACCACATAAGGCTATGTGTGTGTGTGTGTGGGGGGGGGGGGGGGAGTTCAGGAGGAGGCCAAAATCGGGCTAAGTAGTTTATGAACGCTCCCCAAGTAGTGGCGATGTCACTGTCGCCTATTATTCGTATAACTACTGTAGAAAAACAAAAACCTGAAGAAAGTGGATTCATTCTTAAATCATAGACACAAGAGAAAGAAAAGAGAGAAAATGTACAATAAATAAATTTAGGAAAATATAACAACCATCTATGAAATTTTGAAGTTAAAACTAGTGACAAGAATATTAAACTAATTAAATTAAATAAATGTGCAATGTTATTAATGAGGATTTAATTATTTAAATTCTTCACCATGTATGCCCCACGAGTCGATATTTACTATGGATGAAAGCATTCTCTCACAATATGTAATTATAACATCCTGAATTTTTTGATCAAATTTGTTTTTATTTTTTGCATTTGGCTTTACACTTTGTCGAGATCATTAGAGGTGGGAAAGGATAAAAGGGGGCGGGGCAAGGAATGGGAAGGAATTCAGCCACTGCATCACCAACAGAGTACTGGAAAACCTGCCAGCTGGTGCCATTTTGAGGCTAGTGCAGCTGTTCAACAAGATTATGTGGACTACAGTGTACCCAGCAATATGGAAACAAGCAGTGACTATCCCCATCCCCGAGCCTGGTAAGAACACAGCAGAACTAACAACCAATCAACCTCCTGCTGAATATCAAAAAAGTCTGAAAGGCTATTGCTAAAGTGACTCCAGGTGTACATACGTGAGGGAGGCATAATTACCACAGACCAGCCCTCTTTTAGTCCTGGACACTCAACCATTCACCAAGTTATGAAGGATGTTGAGCAGGCAACCACAGAATTCAACTGCTAAGACCACTGTGATGAGGTACACCTGGATGTGGCAAAGGCATCTAACTTTGTGTGGCACTGATGACTATTATAAAAAATGGCCACACTAGGGGTTCCAGAATGATATCTCTGGTAGCTGAAGTGCACATCCAGTGATGGACTTTCTCCACAAAAATAGGCAATGTGTTCTCCACAACAAGAACCACATGCACCAGAGTGCCATCAAAGCAGTATGCTGGGCCCGGTGCTCTATAAACTGTATACAGCAGACATCCCAATGCAGCAACAAGCTAAATTGGCACTATACCTCAGTGACACAATGATCTATGGTACATCTCGCTGCCCCATCCTTGTGGGACACTGCCTCTGAGCAGTGCAGCAAGAAATCAAGAAATTAGTCACTAAGTGGAGGATAAAAATTAATGCCTCAAAAAGTCATACCATAATGTTGATGTGGAAGCATCAGCCACCACATCCGATACTCAGAATCTTTGAGGAGAAAATACCCTCGGTGACCGTGACAAAAATTCTTGGGGTGACCGTGGATACAAAAATAATTTTCGATGACATCAAGCACAGGGTTCACCAGCAGCTGGGACAACTGTAACCAGTGCTGAAACACAGCAGTTCACTGCCACCTAGATGTGTCCTTCCAATATATCAGGCACTGGGTTGCCCAATAATGGAGTATGGACATATGCTGCAAAAATACACATCAAAAAACTATGAAGACTGAAGAACAAGGCACTGAAGAAAGCACTTACCACAGAGATTACCAATAGTTATCCTCCATGAGATCACAGAAATGCCACAACTTCAGGACAGGTACAACTGCTGGCAACAAAATTCTACAAGAAAACAGAAGAGAGCTGAAATCATCTAATATGCTCTCTTGTGCATTACAGCAGAAAGAAGAGTTCACACAGAAGTGATTCATCTTGTCAAAGACTTACTGTTCGCTGGGGTGGGCGTACAGTAGTGCTTTGAGCTCTAACCGTGGTTGTGGTACCGGGTGGTTCTTTTCCTTGGTCGCCAATCGCTTGTTAAGTGATAAAATTGGATACCACAAGAGATAAAGGTATGTTCATGAAATAAAACTCAGCAGACTTCCTGATAAACTCAAAATGATGTATCGTGCAAAAGTTCTTTTATAATCTCGGTACCAGCGAAATAGAAGGGCATTTCCCAAAATAAAATGATTGCCGATTAAAATGTTTAAACACAACGTAAGCAGCTTCCAATGAACCCCAAATTGATCATAAGTTCAAAATCATTGAAAACGCGACAACACTTCCACCCGGTGTTGCTATTAGTTATTTGTGGAGGATTCCTCTACATGTCGATACTGCCCTGACCACTCCGCTCCAGCCCGGCACATGGTGTGACTTACACCAGCCCCCCCCCCTCCCCTACTCTGCTCGCTAAAAAATCTGCTGAAACATTGAAGGGGACTCCTCAAGCAGGCCACACTCTTAAACAGGATGGGCATTTTTTGTGACACAAAGTAGCAGAATTTTACACTCACTGGCTGCGCTCTCTGTACACTCTCACACACACTGGCATTGATTACAAAGGCTTTACCTTATAATTTCTCTGATTTGCTTGAAATTTTTATATGTCATAGTTCCTGATTTAAGTGTCAATTTCAATCATTACAAAAAATTTTGTAAGTGCTATAGTTTCATAGTACATAGACGCATTGTTTTGAAACCAAGCGTCACTACCCCGCCATTTGCAAGTTCTAAATTTCGATCTTCCTATTCAATTTTTTGGCCAACATATTACTTTATTCTTTATTAAAATCCCTCGGGGGACCAGTAAAAATTGAACTTTAAACATACTTTAGGTTATAAAACAATCTGCTCACAGAAGACAACTATGAGTGAGGAAACAGCAAAATGCACCGTGTGGTGAAAAGCATATATCAACTTCACAAAAATTAAAATATAATAAATAAATACAAAACAGAAAAAAAACTCAAAAAAGAGGCTCAACATAAGAAAAATTCAACAAAAAAAAGAAAACAGTTAACCAGAAACTGAAAGTAAAAGAAGGCAATGTCCAGATGGAAAGAACTTCTGAAATAAACCCCTTTACCGGCGGGCTAAAGGTAAAAGATGGAGCCTTGTCGACTTGTGCCCGTAGTCCGTTACAATACTTAACAGCAATGGTCCTAAAACACTCCTTACTTCCATTTCTTTTATTACACGTTTCATAAATTGATGTTTTGGTCCTTACATCTTAATTTTCCTCTACCCAGGAAAGCAAATTCTGATTTACTCATTGCGATTTTAAGCTTCTTCACCATCATTCTATGGCTCACTCTGCCAAATGTGTTAAAGAAATCTAGCACCACTTTATGAACTTTAAATTCCTTCACCATGTAATCTACAACAGATTGCAGATTTTCCATCCAACAATTAAGATCAAACATCTCCTCTGCCCATGCTGCTGATCTACAAACCACTTTCTTACCTCATAGACAGACCTGATATTTTTGGACATCAAGCTCTCCATAACTGGATTCTTAACATAACAAAAATGCTAAATGCCAGAATTCCCAAAACTAAGATTTTTCAGTTTTTGTTTTGTTTTTTTGTTTTTGTTTATGACTTCACACCTTGTCCACATCGAGGTCATTAAAGATTGGAAAGGACCGGGGCAAGGAGTGGGAAGAAATTCAGCCATCACACTCGATAATTTTTCAGTAGACCAATTCCGAATACTGAGAACAACATCACAAGGGGGCATTATATTGAACATTTATGAACTTTAAATTGGAAAGAAACCGATACTAGGATTGCAGTGACATTGAGATTCAGCAATTTTGTCAACAGATGATTTATGATTGTAACAGCAAATGGGTATATAAATCTGTGCTAAAGAGTCCAACTGTACTTAACGTACTTATAAATATGTAAATCATATGCAGTAATAAACAGCAAAATGCTTCAGAACAACATGAATACAAACAACGATAGGCAAATAAAAAAATAATTTCTTACAAAAATTGATACAGAAGGGTTGCAATTATTAAAATTACAAAACAAACACAAATACAAAATATTTTGGTTGACCCATAAATCATGCAAGAGGTTGATAAACATGTGTGGAGCCAGTATAATTGTGTTTGTCTTGTAATTATTGTCATCAGGCACCCTTGACTCCAGCTTTGATAAGGTTTACTTTTACTATACTTGTTTGTACGTCATATACATTTTTTTAACTATGTTTGGAAGCTTCACACTTAATTCAATACACATTTTTGACAAATACTGCAAATTTGGGATGACTTTCAAAAGGGTATATCGGGAAATATCTCATTACTCTTAAATATCAGTACAATTTGTGACATACTGAAAATTAAACACTTTATTATTAGATGAGTATGTAAATGTATCATCAATTATATGAAGATAATAATGAATCTAAAACTGATCACAATCTACTTAAATTTCATACAACAGAATCTGTAAAAACCTACCTGAAACCATCTCTTCTCTACATATAATGCACACATTATCTGCTGCTGCCAATTCTTCAGGTGTAGCATCAGGGTACAATGTATTCATATTTCTGATAGCACGCCGAGAAAGTATTACGTCATTGAAAGCTTTCTTGAATGACCTTTAAACATAAAAACAGAAAAAAAAGTAATTACCAAAATTCATCTTATTTTAAGGCTATCTGGAAATTCAGCTTCATTAAAAAAACGAGTTGGTTTCTATAATAGATTCAAATAATTTTTTTCAGTTTATTTAAATATGGAGAAGAAGGAAGAAATCATTTAACCTAAATGTGCAATGGGAAAAAACATAATAATTCTGATGTGATCTTAAGGTTATTCTGGAAAAAAGAAAGGAGGGGCAGAATAACAAGTATAAGCAGGTGCTACTACTCTGGGTCACCATCTCATATATAAATTACACTGAATTGACAAAAGAAACTGGTACAGGCATGTGTACACAAACACAGAGATCTGTAAACACTCAGTGTACAGTGTTGCGGTCAGCAGTTACTATACAAGACAACAGGTGTCTGGTGCAGGCGTTAGATCGGTTACTGCTGCTACAATGGTAGGTTATCACAATTTAAGTGAGTTTGAAAGTAGTGTTATAGTTGGTATATGAGAGATGGGACCCAGCATCTCCGAGATAGCAATGAGGTGGGGATTTTCCCACACAACCATTTCACGAGTGCATCGTGAAAATCGGGACTCCGGTAAAACATCAAATCTCAAACATTGCTGCGATCGGAAAAAGATCCTGCAAAAACGGGACTAATGACAACTGAAGAGAATCAGTTACATGACAGAAGTGCAACCCTCCCACAAATTGCTGCAGATTTCAATGCTGGGCCATCAACAAGTGTCAGCATGCGAACCATTCAACGAAACATCATATGGGCTTTCGGAGCCGAAGGCCCGCTGATGAACCCTTGCGGAGTGCATGACACAAAGCTTTACGCCTCGCCTGGGCCTTATCAACACCAACATTGGACTGTTAATGATTGGAACCATGTTGCCTGGTCTGACGAGTCTTGTTTCCAATTGTATCGAGCGGATAGACATGTACAGGTATGGAGACACCCTCATGAATTCATGGACCCTGCATGTCAGCAGGGGACTTTTCAAGCTGGTGGAGGTTCCGTAATGGTGTGGGGCGTGTGCCGTTGGAGTGACATGGGAACCCTGATACGTCTAGACACAACTCTGACAGGTGACACATATGTACACATCCTGGCTGATCACCTGTATCTATTCATGTCCATTTTTCATTCCGACGGACTTGGGCAATTCCAGCAGGACAATGCAACACCCCACATGTCCAGAATTGCTACACAGTGGCTCTAGCAACACTCTTCTGAGTTTTAACACCTCCACTGGCCACCAAACTCCCCAGACATGAACATTATTGAGCATATCTGGGATGCCTTACAACGTGCCATTCAGATCTCCAATCCCTCGTACTCTTATGGATTTATGGACAGCCCTACAGGATGCATGATGTCAATTCCCTCTCAAGTCCATGCCATGTAGTGTTGTTGCACTTCTGTGTGCTCGCGGGGGTCCTACACAATATTAGGCAGGGGTAACAGTTTCTTTGGCTACCTGTGTACAAATGTAGCTACTGTTAATTTTCTAACATCAAATGCATTCATGAGTTGAGTTGTCAATAAGAGTGTTAGCTGACCAACAAAATGTTACGATTGTGGGAGACAAACCAGTAGATGTAACAAAATTCTCAAGAAGTTTAGAAAAGGAACTTGTCATTATGTGAAAATAATTATGACAGGTGACAAAATCTAGATTTATTTTTGTAATGGGCCATTTATAGTCCACAACAAAGTCTGGATTTTTGAAGATGAATATATGCTTGTGTCTGGGTAAAAATCATAATCTGTAAAGAAGGGAAAGATAGAGAGTAAGGGTAGTTCACGAATGTGTGTTCTGGAAACATAGAAGTTTCACAAAAATTTGTGTGCCATGAAGAGCATAGCCACAGTTCTTCAAGTATTAAAACAACATCAATTCTCGAGACTAGACTCATGGCACTTATATAACAGAAAGCCATCAGTATACTATTCTACCTGGCAAATATTAGTTCTCAGTTGGCACAGCATCCTGCCTTTAGTCATGTACTCACTCCAAATGACTGTGCACTGTTCCGTCATATTAAGCACTGGCTAAAAGAGATACATTTTTTCATTGACCAGGTCCTTCTAAGACAATGAGATAATTAGCATGCCTAGCTTCATGAGGAAATGTTGAAGAGTTTGTACGAGACTGATTTTGAAGGCTGGAGAGGTGGAAATTATTTTGAAAAATTGCAAAAAATAAATCAACATGAAATTTTTGCTTGTTAACAAGCCGTTATAAAACTCCTACTTCATACATAAACTTTCATAACTTTTGACAACCATATGGTTTGGATTTTTTGTGTTATTTCAGTTATTAAATTGACTAGAATAAACAAAATGCTACACATATTTTAGATCATGATCTATGAAAAGTAATTACATGACCTGATCTGAAGACAGTTCAACTAGGTTCCGCTGTAACTAAAATTAATAAAGCACAATGCGGAACCTGCAGCAACTTACAGATACATTTTACGGATAACCACAAAATACTAATAGTTAGAACATTAATGTAGTGAGAGATGATAATAGTTGTGACGACCGAGCGTGGTGGTGTAACGGCTGGCGTTCTGGCCTCGCATTCGGGAGGACGGCGGTTCGAATCCCCGTCCGGGCATCCAGATTTGGGTTTTCCATGGTTTCCCAAATCACTCCAGGCAAATGCCGGGATGCTTCCTTCAAAAGGCCATGGCCGAATTCCTTGCCATTCCTTGCCCCCCATCCTTTCCCCGTCTTCTAAAGACCTCGCTGTTAAGACACATTAAGCAGATAAAAAAAAAAAAAAAAAACGTTGTGACGAACAATTGATAGACAGATCAAATGTTATGATTAAGTATGTACATGAAACATTTACAGTTACAACAGAAAATCTTATGATATTCTTAAAATTTTTAAAAGAAGACCAAACACAGTTGTCAGGTATATCATCACTAACGACATCTTATGGTAAATATTATGGTTTGAAATGCAGGTGTTAAGTAGCTAGTTCTTAAATGATGACTGTGCACCTGAAACAATATTTACATTATGTAAAAAATGGTTTTGCTGTTATCATAACCAATGTTTTGAGTGTTCAGAGGGCAAGTTCCTCTATGGAGGTGTGCGCTCAGTGCAAGCCAAGGTGGATTTAAAATCATCTGAAGGCAACAGTTTTGGAAGACTTATATTCATTCGAAATTGGAAGTAGCAGCAGACCATCATATATGAGAAGCTTATAAAATTGCAGTATGGATAATGATCTGTTTGATAACAGAGCATATTCCTCCGTAAGGAATCTTTTCATATTAAAAAGTAGATATAATTTGGAAAGAAAACCTTAGGTTTCAGACAGCTTGCAATTGATGTGATATTTCCGAGTGACTCTTCAGTCTAAATCTACCGCAAGATGAACAACAGCTTTGTATTCACGGTGCTCCCAGTGTTTTAGGGTTTAATGAGAGGCTGAACCTAGAAACTATGACCTCACATTTGATGTGTTTAGCTTAATATGCCACTTCTCCACGGAATAAGAGAAAAATCTGATAATCTGCTGTATTTTATGTTTTAAATGAAAAATTGTTAAGAACTAATTTTGGGAAATTATTTACTCTCAGATGTGTTTCGCCTTTATGGGGCATTGTCAGTGACTGTAAATGACACACTGTTACTGTAGAAAATTGCAGTATTTGTATACAGCAATAAAAATGGTCTAAACTACTTGACTACCTGGCATTCAGAAATGACTGTTTCTACACTTTTAAACCAATCCAGATGAATTGCTGGCTTTGACATTCCCTCTTTTATTTGTTATGAACTTCAATGTTTTTGTCTGACTTGACAGAACTTGTTGCACTGTTGTTGTTTGTATGCATGAAGATTTTTTTTATCATCTGTATTATCTATTCATTTATACAGTGGTGCCAACTTGACTAAATTGATTATATTATTACATGTC
>JARYHS010011408.1:97706780-97781984 GCA_031002005.1 Vandiemenella viatica
TGGTTCGCATTCCTCATTAAACTGTAGATCCCATCTAGGGCTGACAACCCTAGCTGTAACATGAATATGTACAAATCAAACCAAATTCAAGCCAAAAAATGAAGGCTTAAATGGTTCTAGTTGCCCCAAATGAACATACATAACAAAGAATAGATGGCATCCAATACACCCTATCTCAGTTCCAAAGGTGTAACAAACTCATCCCTATTATTATGCACCAGCTGCCAGGTTGTAAATAAATAGCATTTTTAAACAATAAATAATAAAATTAAGAAATACATTTGTCTTAAAATATTTTAAAAAAAAAATAGGTAAAAAAAAATTCAATTCAGTTACAAGGTATGATTCTAACTTGATTCATCAATCCAAGAAATTAATAATAAAACATCAAGCAACACAACAAGTTGTCAAACCAATCTTTTCCCTAGAGACCACATCATGTCACAGGTTACAAATCTATCAATATAAACCAGTCTATCAATGTAAACCAGTGTATCATTCTGCTGCTTATGCTTTTCTAAATTTATAACATTTTATTACTCATCCCTGTAGTTAGATGAAGAATGTTTCTTTTGAAACTATGCACTATTAACAAGATCCATATTTATGAATTTAGCACCTATTTAAAGTACCACTTGCCAGAACTAATGAACATAGACAGTAAATATTTTAAGAGAACAGAAATGACACTGTGATCCTACCTCATTGTGTAATACATTGGTCGGAAGGCAAAAAGAGGAAGTGTGTAAATGCGGACCATTATTGCGACAAAAGTGATGTAGAGAATAACTTTGAAGAAACCTGTGAAAATAATGTACAAAACAAAATAAGTTATTTTATAGTGAATACACATGTTGACAAAGTTATATTGTTCAAGTACTTTTCTCAAGAGAACAATAATTTATGACGTTAGAAAAAATCTCTCATTCCATAGCTACAATCATAAGAATTGTTCAATCAAGTATTTTTCTCACTGTATGTATTAGCAATACTGTGCAGTTGAAATTATGTGTAAAACAGTAGAATATTATCTGATCTTTATTGTTGCATAATTAAATATCATATCATAAAAATTGTATGGAGCACAGATATTTAAAACAATACAATATTAACACTTCTCTGATGTCTAAAATTATTTAACTGAAATTCTTAGGACAAAAATGAGGATTTTTTTAATACTGTGAACATACCCATTATAAGTTCAGTGTACAATAGAAATACTGCCTTGCTTTCCCAAGGATTTTCACTGTTGAGATCAATAGTGTGTAAGGTGTACTTAATGCAGATATTTATTATGATGGTGAGGAGGATGGCATATTCAAATCCAAACACCAACTGCACAGTTGCACCTTTTGTCACGGTTGACTGGTAGGCATGGCCAATAAAATGGAGATCCAATGACCCCAACATCATAAGCAGAGCTGACAAAAAGATAAAATATTATCATATGGCATTTAAATGTTTCAAAAAATTAAGATATGTTATCACATAAATCTCATTTAGTGCTTTCTATATTATGTAATAACCTTAATAATAATAGGGAAAATCCTTAAAGTAGTGAAAACGGAGAAGGACAGGGAAAATAAACCTAATACTTGTTACAGATGAGGGCAGCAAAGCAGTAACAAATTTAAAAAAAGACGAACACATATGAAACAATATTTGAGAGTCAAAATCAAATCTTCATATGGTGTTGTTGGCAAGTAGTCCCAAAGGATAGTTTGACCACCAAGTGACACAGTTTTTGATTTACCAGGTAATGTGACTCTTGTTGTGGCAAACTAATCTAATACAGAAATTCTACTGGATATATAGAACTTACAGCTTAACTTGGAATCCAAACCATGGAAGCATTCTGGCATACTTCGCATTACACAGCAAGCTGTGTTAGAGGTGAATGTCGGGTTAAGAGTCTTTGAAAAATCCAGGGATTTGAAATGAGGAGGCATCCTAAACACTAAACCACCATACCACTCTATTCTGATAGTGAACCTTAGAATTTCTCCACTCCCATCCACTACCACTACTGCCTTCTTTTCTTTCTTTGTTCAACTGATTCCCCATTCACATGGAGATGAGATTTCATTTACTCATTTACTCACTATGTCTCATCTACTTGCAAGGCTAAGGTTTAGTATTTTGATGGGGAATGATTTGAACACCTAGGTAGCCAAACATTAATTCAATTGAACATGTCTGGGACATGATCAAAGGGTCAGTTCATATACAACATCCTGCACCAACAATACTTTTGCATTTACTGATGGATGCTAAGGAAGTATGACTAAATATTTCTTCACTGGACTTCCAGTGACGTGTTGAATCGATGCCACAGCAGGTTGTTGCCTTTTGCTAAGCAAAAGGGTGTCTCCCACGATATTAGGGGATAATATAATATAGCAAAAGCCTTCTAGCACTCGAGAGGATGTAGCAAGCAAAAAAGCATCTAGCATTGAAGTGAAATTGCATAAAGTGAAATTGCATATAAAAGTAGTTTTTTTTTTTTTAAATTGATTCAGTATCGTGTCTAACAGTAGAGCCAAAAATCTTAAGCCAAACATCTCAAACATTCACAGACATACAGAAAATACAAATAAAAATGTTAGTAGATGGGTTGTTAGGCAAAAACAATTTATTTAAGACAGTAATTTGGTTGAGAATTTTCATTAAGCATGAGGCTTAACACAAAAATTGTGTCATCATTGAGCCGACGAGACATGTGAACAATAAATTTCAAACAAACAATTAAAAGGCATTGTAAGGAGTTTTCAGCATACGTAATTTTGAGTTTGTGGACCAATTTTAAATGAGAAAGATTAATATTAAAAAATATTTGACTTTGATATTAAAGTAGAAACAAGTGAAATTTAGGCTTAAAACAAAGATAATTTAATATAACACAATAATATGATAACCGTAGACAAATAGGAATGATTTATATAACTGAAAAAATTGATTCTATATGTGGTGACATATTTCACAACAAAGTTGTTTAACAAGTTCCTAAGTTAGAAATGGTTCAAAGAAGGGATTGTAATTAATTGAAAGAGCACAAAATTTCATTTAGAAAAGTGAAGGCATCATTTAATTACATGCTTAAATATGAAAGCAATGGAATTTTGAAGAATAAATACCACACATGAAGTTGCACAGTTTCACATCAGGAGATATAAAGTCTAAAGAAAAAATACTGAGCGTATTAAAAAAAATTAAATGGAATCATTTGAGATAAATATTTTATGAATAATAAGGAGAAAAACATAATTTTCACTGTATCAACTAAAATCATATACATTATTTATATAAGGTTTTTTTTTTATCACAAACCATTATCTCCCTTCATGCCTAACCAAAATCGACAAATGAGGTATCATTTTAAAGATTAAAGTATCCTCTTTGATCATATCATATTTTAAGTTGATATTTCTAAAATGGTATTTTTTGTGTCACGAGTCATTTATCTCACCCGATACCATCTGAAATCGTTAAATGAAGTATCATTTTATAGATTAATATCTCCGCTTTGGGGACATCATATATTATGAAAGGGATTTTTTGAAATTCAACCCTTAAAGGGCAAAAGTATCAATATTTCTGCAACGCATTTTTGCATCACGAGCCATTTATCTCCCTTGATATCAAACTGATACAGATAAATGAGGTATCATTATAATGATTAAGTTTTCCACAGTGGTCATATCATATTTTTTAAAAAAGGATTTTTTTTTTAGGATTGACCCTTAAATGGAAAAATTATCATTATTTTCATAATGCATTTTTTTTCACAAGCTATTTATCTCTCTTGATACTAACCAAAATTGAGAAATGAGGTATTATTTTAGAGAGTAAGGTCTCCCCTTTGATCAAATCACATTTTAAAAAAGGAATCTTTAGGAATTCGAGCCTTAAAGGACAAAATTATCTTTATTTCTGTAAGGTATTTTTTTTTATCATGAGCCATTTATCTCCCTTGATATCTAACCAAAACAAATAAATCAGCTACCATATTAAGGTTAAGGTTTCTGCTTTGGTCACATCATATCTTAAGAAAGGATTTTTTCGAAATTCGACCCTTCAAAGGAAAAGGTATCATTATTTCCATTAAGTATTTTTTTGTTACAAGCCATTTATTTCCATTGACACCTAACCTAAATCGATAAATGAGGTATCATTTAAAAGATTAAGGTCTCCATTCAGGCATCATTATAAATTAAGAATGACCCTTAAAGGGAAAAAGTAATCACTGTGAATGTCGCGCATATGAGACAGTTCAGAGCCAAGTCGCTAGACAGCAGTAGCACATATCAGAGATATTAATAAACGGCTTCACTGGCGTCGACTTTTGTTACGTACTTATTACACTAAACAAATAAACAATCAATACAAATGAGGCGGTTCTTGTTTCATCCTATTACAAACCCCCAACCTTACTATTCATTGTATTCATAAAATTTTCGCATGGGTCATCAAGTAATTTATAATTAAAATAATTTATAGCAGCAAAACTATTGGAAACTTGTCATAGATAAATCTGTTGGAAATAATTCAATCAATTGTGAGAAAAGAGAATATTAACATTCATGGTAAAAGAGTGAAATACCATGGGAATTCATCAGTTTTCTGGACATCCTCTGTCCGATGGTATATAAGGATAGCTAGGAGCTGCCTTGTTGACAGTTGTTAGACAGATTTTACATGTGCATGAGAAATTTATGTCAGTTCTGCTATGAAGGATGAAACTTAAAATAATTTTAGATAAGCATGGTTAGGTGATAAAAAATTTTCAGAGACAAACTCAGAACATGACTAACAATTCATGAATGTAAGCTGTAATTTTGAAGAATAACTTGCAATATGAAGTCTGGCTGATTTGAAACATATTAGTTTTCTCGATACCAGCAATAGCTTCAACCTTTTACAAAACAAATGTAGTGACAATTGAGTTCAGGTATAGTATTTCTTTTAACCAGAGACTAGCTTATCACTATACCCTTGCAGGAAAGGAACTTTTAGTCTAAACACTAGCTGACCCAGCAATGCTTTGCTATTGATAGACCTGAGTACTCATATAGATTAAATGAATACATTTGAAAGTTTGTATTTAGTAAAAATTAATTACTGTTTCATTCAATTTCAAGTTTATTGCAATTGTCTTGGATACGTAATGTTTTTGATGATTCCAATCAGCATATATACAAAAAAAAAATCTGAGTTCGTTCTGGAGATATATGCTAAACACAGAAAAGTTGCACATATAAATCAGTCTTAAGAGGGGTGAAACGGGAGAGCGGGTGCAGTTTTGTAAACTAAATATAAACATAATTTTCACTATTTTAAAGCATATGTGTGCAAAACTTCCATCAATATCAAATACAAACTGTAGATTTGTATGTTGTCATGAAACTTTAAAATAATTTTTAAAATTCAAGTTCGAATTTTTTGGTCAGCAATTGTCTGATCATATCAGTCCAATGCTGTTTAACAGGAAATAATGTGTACTTTAATAAATTTGCTATCTACTTTGTCTAATTTCCCCAGGATTTTCGAGATAATTCCAAAAAACTGATTGGTTTTAAGTGTTAATTTTTCTCAATTAGGGTGGTAGAGAAAGTGGGTGGGTTTTGTAAACCAAAGATAGACACTATTTATTTCTTTTCATTAATTTATACATGTGCAAAATTCCATCCGCACTGAATAAAGTTAGTGTAAGGAACATGCTCCGTGGTTCGGATTCCACGTTGAACTGTAGGTCCCAGAGGAAAGGAACTGGCCGTCCTACCTCTGACACAATGGCTTAGTATACCTCCTTCAGGAGGATTCAACCAACCTTTGGGTTGTGGACTAAGTTAAGTTAAGGAACATTGAAGATTAAGAAAGGAGGGAATAATGGAGAAGCGAGGTTGGGATTTAGGAACCCAATGTAGACACTTTTTTCTCCTTGTTTTAAAGTATATGTGTGTGAAGATAAAAACTGTGAGTATGTATAAAGAAAAAAAGGGGGGAGGTAAAGGAGAAGAGGGTTTTGGGTCTTGCAATCTAAATATAGAACATATTTTTCTGTCTGTTATATAGTTTGTATGTGCAAAGTTCCATCCATATCGTATAAAAACTGTGAGTATGTATAAGAAATATTGACAAAAATTAGGGGGTTGGGGTAAAGGAGGAGAGCAGTTGGTTGTATAAAACCAAATGTAAACAGCATTTTTTTCCTTGTTTTGAAGTATACAAATGCAATGTTTCATAGAAATAAGATAAAAATGTTGGTTTCAATAAAGATCATTGGAAATTAATAGGGGAGAGGTAAAGGGGGAGGGGTGGGGTTGGGCTTTGGCAAACTGAAAGTAAACAGTATTTTTCTCTTTTTTTTAAATTATACATGTGGAAAATTCCTTCAAAATCGTATAGGAACTGTAGCTTTATATAAATAAAATTGACAATAATGAAGGGGTGGAAAAAGTATACTTGTGCAAAGTTCCTTCAAAATTTGCTGAAAAATGTGGGTTTGTGTAAAATTAAAGGGGTGGGAAGGGGGAGGGGGTTGTATTTTTGGAAACCATATGTAGGCGTTATTTTTCTGTTTGTTTTAAAGTTTGTGTGTCCAAAATTCCATCAAAATCAGATACAATCTGTGGGTTTTTTAAATTATGGGTTGTAAGGGGGAATCTTCGTATAAAGAACATTTGCAAAAGTTAAGGGAATGCAAAGAGAAAGTAGGGTAGCATTTTTAAAAACCATACAAATGCACTGTTTTTCTGTTTGTTTTAAACTACACATGTGCAAATTTCTATCGAAATCGGATAAAATCTGTGGCTTTGCTTAAATTAGGGGGATGTAAGGGGAAGAGGGGTTGCTGTTTTTGAAACCATATTTAGGCAATATTTTTCAATTTGTTTTAAAGTATTTATGTGCAAATTTCTATTGAAATCGATAAAATATGTGGGTTTGTTTAAGTTATGGGGTAGAAAGAGGAAGAGGGGTGTTGATTCTTGGCTGTCCGGGTGGCGCTGCATTATATTTCTTGTAGCCAACGTTTCGACCCTCATTCTGTGGTCTTCTCCCAGGGCAGAACTGTGATTACGGAAAGAGGGGTTTTTTTTTTTTTTTTTAGAATTTTTTTGTCAGGAACCTTCGGAGATATGCACTCAACCACTCACCAAAGTTTCATCGTAATCGGATAAAAACTGTGGGATTCAATAAAGATCACTGGAAATTCAGATGGGAGGGGGGAGAGGGGTAGGCTTAGGCAAACCAAATTTAGATAGTATTTTTCTATTTGTTTTACAGTACATGTGTGCAAAGTTCCTTCAAAATCGGGTAAAAACTAGTTTTGTATAAAGAAAATTGTCAAAGATTAGGGTGCTGTAATGGGGAACAGGGGTTATTGTAACATGACGCGCTGTCGCCACGTTACAAGGTGCATTTTTATTATATATGTAATAATATAAGAGTAATTTACATAAATCTTGGGCGACCACCTAAATAGATTTTTGTTGTAATTTTCTAAAGTACGCAAGATTCCAAGTGAGGACTGTAATGAAATGATGAACATACAGTGTATCTTGGTAAAGCGAATATTCAAGAATTATTGAGCTATGTAGGCTTGAAGCTAATCTGGTGTTCCCGAGCCTTGGCGACAAGAAGTCGCGGATTTGGGATTTGCCAGACCACACACTCTGCTCCCTAGGGATAGGCAGTCAACAAGGTTACTCACCGGGCGGGAAATGCCAGAGTCGTCCCCGAACTTAGCCGAATATGTCCGACCTCTGTTCGATACGCTGGCCAAATCACATATCAGGGATATCACGTGACATTAGGTGCCGACCTGAAGATCCAATCCAAATGAGCGTATAACTTAAAATCCTGGGAATTTTTGTTATATGTGAGCCTCGAGACTGCAAAGGGGCGGAGCGAGAAGTTTCCTCGTGGACCGAAGAGCGAGGAGCTGGACATTCTGACTTCGATCTTCGAGTCCAAGCTATGCGAGTCTAGTCTGACGTGGACTTGGAAAGTTGGCTTCTCTCGCCAACTGCCGCTGTACGATTTCTGGCTGGCAGCTTGCCTTGCTGGAGCAAGCTTATCGCAGCAACACAGCCGGTAATGCGATGATGCGCATTGTCAGACCAGAGATGCCTATAGCCGGCTTGTGAGATAATCTCACATATCGTGGGTCCGCTACAGTCACCGCAGACATCAGACGCAGGACTACAATGGTAATTTATTACGACCAAGCCATCTGATTGTGCATTCCGTGAAACAGAACCCGTAAGCGACTTTGAGAGGATAGGTCCATGTTCACACTTTGTAATTGTAAAAACCCCTGAGCTAGCGGCTTAACTTGCCAGAACTAGTTATTTTCGAATGATATATTGTTCATTCTGGCGCCCATGATTTTCTTTTTTTAACTGTAAAGTCACAGTATTATGATACCTTTGTCCGAGGTCGTCATAACTTGTATTTTTATTGTTCCAATTGTCATTATTTCTTGCATTTTGATTCTGAGATATATTTAAAAGTAAATATACAGTTGTTTGCTTGCTCATGACGGCTAATTGTAACTCTGAGCGTTGCTTTTATGATTTTGCCAATTTCTGTTAATGTTAACGATAAATTCGCTCAGACTTGTAATCGCCAGTGATAAGAAAATAAATGTCATATTGTGACGATTTTTCCTAAATTCCAACTAACGTCGAGATTCTTGCAAAATTAAATAATTTTCACTCCTTCATAAAAATTAAAATTAAAAATCCACAATTATTAATCATAAAGGTATGAAATATAATTGTAACGTAGTTTGCCCACCAAGGCACCCACCACAGTTATGTTTTGGCAAACCTTACATATGCAGAATTTTTATGTTGGTTTTAAAGTATACATTTGCAAATTTCCATCGAAATTGGATAAATTCTTTGGGTTTGTTTAAATTAGAGGGATGTAATTGGGAAGAGGGATGTGTTTCAGAAACCATACATAGGCAGTATTTTTCTATTTGTTTTAAAGTATAAGTGTGCAAATTTTCGTAGAAATCGGATACTATCTGTGGGTTTGATTAAATTAAGGGTTGTGAAAGGGAATAGGGGGTG
The DNA here is from genome assembly GCA_031002005.1 of Vandiemenella viatica. Lineage (NCBI taxonomy): Eukaryota > Metazoa > Arthropoda > Insecta > Orthoptera > Morabidae > Vandiemenella > Vandiemenella viatica. Next base: position 97,715,861 of record JARYHS010011408.1, read on the forward strand.
GTGTATTGGAATTTTTTGTTTGTTTGTTTGTCAGGAACCATCGCAGATGCACTCTCTACAACACACCAAAATTTCATCGTAATCAGATAAAAACTGTGGATTTCAATAAAGATCATTGTAAATTAAGAGGGGAGGTGGTAAAAGGGGAGAGGGGTGCACTTAGGCAAAACAAATTTAGAGATTATTTTTCTGAATGTTTTTAAGTATACGGGTTCAAAGTTCCTTCAAAATTGGGTAAAAACTGTAGCTTTAAATATTTGGCAAAAATTAAGATGGTGTAAAGTGGAAGAAGTGTTGCATTTCTTGAAACCATATGTAGGCAGTATTTTCCTGTATGTTTTATAGTATACGTGTTCAAATTTCCATCAAAATCGGATAAAATCTGTGGTTTTTTGTTAAATTAGGGGGATGTGAAGGGAATGAGGGGTTGCATTTTTGGAAACCACATATGTATGTAGGCAATATTTTTCAATGTGTTTTAAAGTATGTGTGTGCAAATTTTGCTGGAAATGGGACAAAATCTGCGGGTTTGTATAAATTGAAGGTTGTAAAGGGATGGAGGGTTTAGTTTCTTTTTAAATTTTATTTGTTAGGAACCTTCTCCGATGCGCACTTGACAATTCACCAAAGTTTCACAATAATCGGTTAGGAGCGCATAGAGGACATACATACAAATGTACATTGATTTTTATATATTAAGAAAAGATTATTATAAAGAATCTGGTGACTGAATCTAAGCAATAACTATGCAAATACCATTTTAGTAATATCAGGAAAGAAAATGCAACTTGGTTATAACTAATGAGAGTATTTTCCAACCCCAAATACAAGTTTTATCATTACAATGTCCCATAACTTTTTACACTTCAGTGTAATTATCAAGTTATCTTTTTAAACAAAGAATTTTAGATTTTTAAAAACCTCATGCTTTTTATCATTTTTCAGTTTTATGGTGGAATAAGTATTTGAAAAAAAAATGACAAAATTGGTGTTGCCGACATTTATTTTAGCTTTAATAATACTCTCATTTACAAAGCTACTTCTATATTTGTGTATATCACAGCAACACTTTTTCTTTCAAGTCTTTGCAATACTTTTAAGCTATCAAAATGTCTCTTTGATACACGGGAATTTTAAAAAATGTTTTTATTGGATTATATTATAATTACAATGGATTCAGGATACTAAAAAAATAAAAAACTGAAATAATGTATTACCACATTATGTAATCTATATTACTTTAAGCAGAGATTAAAAGATGTTAACACACAGCAATAGCTTAAGGCAGCAAAATAAATAAAACAAATGAACTACAATACTTACATATAACTCTTGCATGGAAGAGCCATGAGATCACTGGACTTCGTTCCATCTGAAATGTAAATGGTGAACACAGACTGAAAATATTATTTATGAGTATAAAATGCAATAGCAATAATAAAAAGTTAAGCCAAAATAACTTGAGAGAAATTGAAATATAACTTACAAAATCAACACGATCCTCTGCTAGCCAATGGAAGCATTTGAGAAAAAGTAATAAGGTGAAAAGCGCAACAAACTTTGGACTGAAATCATCTCTGAACATTGTAAAAGCAAGGCAAGTCTCCGTCACAGCATACCATGAGCGTTCAACCAGATGCTGCAAAACAAAACAAGTAATATAGAAACCAAACATCTGTAAATGCGAACATAGTAATAAAATTCTCCACATAGAAAGTAAATCACATGCATGTAGCCAAATAAATTTTTATTAACAGTAGCATGCTCATACTGAATAATAATAATAATTATAATTATGCTATTATTATTTTGTTACATCTGGAATATATATTAAAAAGTCATTGTTAAACTTCACTGGGCTTATAAATACATGACCTTACAGAAAATAATTTAACTGAAAACAGTTAATTTTAAAAATTCAGAGTTAATCTGAAAAAGGATACTTTCCATGTTTTAATTTCTAGTCTGAAATCAATGACACATTATTATTTAGTACTAGGTGGGTAGTTTAAAAACATGAAACCAAAATTGCAGACAGCACCCGTCCATCAAGCTCTAATATTTAAAAATGTTGCAAACTTTGATTAATCATATATGATTTCTTTTCTTTCTCTTATTCATGCCCTTTCATGCATTTAAAGAGAAACTGACTGAATCCATTAATATTGTTTCCTCTGGAAAAAAAGGTTAACATTATGAGTAAAATTTTCTAAAGAAAATTGCTGAGTGACTCCGTTAAGAGGTGAAATACTCTCCTGCCATTTGAGAATGGCAACAGAGCCTTTGATTGCCAAAATGCCACATTTTATGAACAGTTTCCCTTTAAAATTTTATTCATACACAATGGTGAGAAATTCATTCTTACAAATGTACCAATACATTTTGAATGCTAAACTAGTTAGTGTGTTGAGAAAATGAATTTCAGATACCATTCACAGATCAAATAATTTATTATCTGTAGTGAATCTCATCTATATTTACTGTTAAAATGAAAGATCTCTATAGATTGGTTAAAAAAATGAAGAAATATTTTTTTAATCTACAATAATATATATATATATATATATATACCTCAACTTCGGCTGCTCGTAACTGACCAAAGAATACCTTCTGCATCAATTTTCCCATAAGATAGACCAGTATGAATGCCTGGACATATATCACCTGAAAATAAAAACTTTTCTTCAGACTTCAATAACAACAAAACTATTAATTTTACACTTTGATGAAGCTTCCTTTTGATAAAACTGCCAACCCCTACTATCACTATTTATTTGTTCATCCATTTTGTATCTACGATTTAAAATTTTATTTCAGGTCTATAAACTCATATATAACATCCCCTTTCCCAACAATAATGTTATTCAAATATAATTTTTCTTCTCCCACTTTTATTGGAACAATAAAATTGAGGTTACTGCAATTGTGTGATCTTCTTAGAAATGACAGGTAGGGAAATATTTTCACAATTGGCTGGAGTGATTTCAGTAAAAAATAAATAAATAAACTTGCAATTATGAGTCAAAGAAACATCTCCTTGGTTCAGAAGAGTACACAATGATAAATCTGATTTTGATCTCAACTATATAATCTGTTTTATCTATCTACTGTGAAACTTTTTTAAAGGGAGGGTTATCACATGTTTGCAACTTGATCAATAATTTCGGTGCAAATGTGTGTATGGAACTACTAGCTGATACCAGCGACTTCGTATGCGTGGATTAAGAATTTCTTTGCCAGAATTGAATATAGAAGGTTGTTGCTAACAAAGGATTGGTCCCAAACAACACCGAATCGGCATAATATGACAGGAAAGCTATCAATATATCATTCTACCGTCAAACCTGTCTCTTGAAGAGAATCAATTTCCAACATATTTAAAAACAGAAAAACAAACGAAGTTGCGGGGATGTGTGTGTGTGTGTGTGTGTGGGAGGGGGGGGGGGGGTGTTAACTAAGGAAATTTCAAATTGGTCCTTTCTTCTTTCTTCAGCATGAGCATCCGATTCTTGGGTTCTGATAACTTTAGCTGCTCGTGCTCTGCAAGAGCAACACCTTAGGCCAGTTTATGCCCGCAAGGCATGTCAAAAAAGAAGGCAAAATAAACTGGTGCCAGAAACATTTAAGCAGACACAAAGTAATAGGCCAGAGAAAATCGACATCTATACTGAATAATACTATTTTCTCTAAACAAAATGTATTAATAAAATAATACACTAACATAACACGTGAAAAGCACAGCTTGGGCAAACGAGGTAACATTACAGACTAACACACACATCCGTCTCTCTATCACCATTCGATAAGTTTTGTGACTACAACTGTTAATCATACCGAAAAAAATGTCCTGTGCCCTTCCTACAGATTTTTTGTCAATATCGGTATAGCCATTTAGTCATCAAAACGTAACAAAAAGACAGAGACTTACTTCTGCATTTATTGTATTATTACTGCAGATCACACACACACACACACACACACACACACACACTGTCTGAACAACCCCGGAGGGATCAATATAATGTAAAAAAGTGTTCATCTACAGCATTGCAAAACTACCTATGACTTGCCTCGCATTGCACCCCTAAATTTGTTATATCTACAGTTTAACATTCAATCCGACTAACCGATGGTCCAGGCGTGACGCTTACGATCAAAAACAATTTTTAAAAATATTTGCCTCCATGGAGATTTGAACCTGAGACCATGATACAAACAGCAGTAAGCAAGCGTTTTAACCACTGAGCTACCAGACCACTATATGGAAAGGCAGTACAGAGACCTACTAAACTACCATATTCAAGCAATGGTCTGACCAAAGTTTAGTATCCCAATTCCTTTACTTCTTTAGTACATACCCTCATCACTCTCTCCAACAATTGCAGAATTGTGAAACCTTTTCCTACTACCTGTCCAATGTGATCTGCCCAATTAAGCTTGTTATCAAATGTAATGCCAAGATATTTACATTTCAAGTCTTCAATAAGCAATTCTTTCCCCACCTTATAATCATAATAAACCTTTAGTTTTTTATTTGTGTATCTAATAAGCTGACTCTTCTTTGCATTTATTTTCATTCCATGTTTAGAAACCCAACTAGGTATCCTGTCCAGATCATCCTGCAAACTGTTTACAATCCTCTACCGTTTTGATCCTTTTATATAGCATTATGTCATCTGCAAACAATCTAATTTCTAATAGTAAACAATCAACACAATTATTCATTAGAATAATGAATAGCAATGGTCCCAATACGCTACCCTGTGGCACTCCCATTTTTACTTCCACTCCTTTTGATACTGCATTTCCTACCCTAACATTCTGTTTTCTACCTTTCAAAAATTCTTCTACCCAGTAAATCACTTTCTGATCCACTCCAATAGTTTTACCTTATTTACTACCATTTTATGGCTCACTCTGTCAAAAAACTTTGAAAGATCTAGTACTACACTATCAATTTGACCTCCCTTGTCCATTTCATCTGAAATATCTTGCATATATCCCACCAACTGAAATACACATGAATATCCTTGCCTAAAGCCATACTGCCTATTTAAAAACCACTTACGCTCCACATATTTCTGGTGTGGTTACATATCAATATCTCCATTAATTTACCTACCACTGATGTCAAGCTGATTGGCCTATAATTTTCGACTATTTCTCACCCCTCCTTTATGTATCAGCACTATTATCGCACTTTTCCAGTCCTCTGGTAAGCAGCAAGTATCAAGATTCAATTTAAATAATATTTAAGATACGGTAAAATGTCACATCCTGCTATCTTTAAGACATCTGTGGTAATATTATCTACACCAGCCCCTTTATGTTTTTTCAGCTTTCTTATTTCCTTCATGATATCTTCAGTATGTATTTCAAATTTTATGGTCTGCTCATTTCTAATTGTGTTGTTAAGCTCGTAATCTGATTCAGAACCTCCTGCTTCTGATTCATTGTCCCTAATGCTCTCACTAAACCAGTTACTTAAAATCTCTGCTTTTTTCAAATCCTCAGTAACTTCTCCATCCTTACTTAAAAGTGTCTCAACACCCTCCCTTCCTCTCAGTTTTCTAACATAGTTATAGTAATTTCTAGATGAATCAGTCAATGGTCCACTTACACTGACAATGCTCTTCATAAATCCATCTTTAGCCACCTTCTTAACTATTATTAAGTCCTTATTTAGTTGTTTTAAATATTCCCTCCTACCCTGCTGTATCATAACTCTATTATGTTCTCTTCTTACCAATCTCTTTAACCTCCTAACCTTCCTGTTATAGTACACAGGTTCTGTACTTCTTTTTATTTTGTGTTTTTGAATAAATTATTCTTCCCATTTTCTTATAATCTCCTTGAACTCTTCCCACCTTGACTCTACTGTACTTGTGCCTTCCTTCTATTTCCTGAAACTTTCTCTGAAATATCTTTCATAATGTAGTTAAAAGTAAGACAATTCATGTCTGTACAGCCACTGTAAAGAGATCTGTCATACAGATAGTAAAATAACAAAGCAATAAAATATCTGGCTGTAAATTGGATTCCATGGCCTAAAAGTTTCTAAACCAGTCTCTGGCTGGCTGGTTGTCAAGAAGCAAACCAAATTTAACACACAATAAACCATTAGAATGTCTGAGATCAACCAGACTTTAAAAAACATTCATAACAAAAAAGTCTTAAAATGCCTTGTTGCTATCAATGACATTACATCCAGTGAAACAACTGGGGATAAGGAATGAAAAGGGATTTTGTGATGGCTTTTTTTTTTTCAAGGAACCATCCCGACATTTGTCTCATTGATTTTGGGGGAAACATGGAGAATCAAAATCTAAATGGACAAAGGGGAATTTGAACCCACATCCTCCCAAATGTGGGGCCAGAGCATTACTGCTTCATGGGTTTCTCACTCCTTCAAAAGTGTTTGGTCATAAAACTTAATTATATAAACTAAGTAAATAATAGAATCAAAGCAAATGCAGCCCAATGGATACATTCATACATACAGGATCGCCATCAGATTACTGAAATAAAGCACAAAAATTGAACTATTGTAACTCTTACAAATCTGATGCTTTAAAGTTAAAATACAGAATCACTCAGGAATCTGCAATGAAACCTATTCTTTTTCTAATATACATTAATGACTTACAAAATGAAAAACAATTGGAAAATGTGTTAATATCATAATTCAAGCCACAAGACAAGACTGTATACAAGCTACAGAAAACAGTGCAACTTAACAAGCAGAAGACCAGTTTAATGCTGATACACTGTTAATAAATTCAGAACACTGCGTCACTGAACTTTCACACTTCACAAGATGTGTATCCAGTTAGTCCAAAAACAGTAATTAATAATGAAATAAAATCAGCTGCGTATAGTACAAAGTTCTTTGTTCTACATATAGATGGAAGTAGTAATAATAATAATAAAACGAGATACTCGTGAACAGAAACTGAATAATAGATGAAGTAAATTTGTATAGGGGCTAGGGCTTTCAGTTAAAGCAGTTAGTCACTAAACTTTCCCAATCATCTACTATGAATTCACTGATATGGTACTGCATTATATTCTGGAAATATACAACGTGCACCGATTCTTCTTTCACTATGGAAAAAAATAATTATAAAAAGGTTAAGATACAGACACACATCAGCCAATGTTTAAAATTATGGGTCAATTACCTCTCCTTATTGTATACTTGTGCAAAATATTACTTTCATTAAGAAGAAAATTAATTCTTCTATTTGTAACTATTGCCAGCATCAAGAAACTAGCCCAACCAAGGAAAAGCAATGCTGGTGCCCTTCCCTCTTGTCCCTAAAATCAGCTGGCAGGGTTGCAAGATGGTTTTCAGCTAGCCAGTCAATGCATGTACCTGGTTTGTTTAACTAGTTCAAAGGTTATTGTGTTTGATGTTGAGCAACATTGAACAACAGAATCCTACAAGCAGTGCATCACAAGACAGAGAATTTGTGGGCAGGATTTATTCAAGAAGAGAATACTCCACAGAAATTAAAATCCAGTCTGATCTCTGCCATAAAATCAACAACTCAGGCTCAGAAACATCCTTTGCCCTATGCAGACAGTGGATGCAATGATGCAAGTAGTAATTGTGTTTGATATTGTTGACATAGTGCAGGTTCGCAGTAAAATGACAGAAGTTGTATATTGTATCCATCAATGAACCCCTAAATGTATGTATATTGTTTTTGTAGATCTAATGACAAATGTTGTTTTATATTTGATTATATTAATCTTATAATTTATAATAAGAATTTATCTGAAATTTTGTCCAGGTACTTCTGAAGAAGACAAGCTTATGTTTGTCGAAACTGCAGTTAAGATTAATAAATCAAAACATTTAAGCAACTGGTTGGCTATTACTGTACCTAATACAAGTTTCACTGTTGCTGTAATGCAGCCATGCTCAAGATTTTAAAATTCTAATAAATATCGATGTTGTGATTTCTAATAACTGAGTTTTTCATCAAGTGATAATGATATCACTGTCAATTATTTTTAAAACAACTATTATAGACAAAGAAAAATCCGAAGAATTTGTTGCCATTCTTAAATCATACATGCAAGAGAAAAAGAGGGGGGAAAATGTAAAGTACGTAAGTAAACAAATTTAAAAGATATCAATCACTAATGAAATTTTGAAGTTAATACTAGCGATAAGAACTAATGAAAAATAAATAAATGTGCAAGTTTTTTAACATGGTTTTAAATAATTAAATTAGTTTTTATGATGTTACACCAAGCATTCCCAACAAGAGTCAATATTTACTGTAGAAGAACACATTCTCTCACAACACATAACTTCTTGAATTTCTTTATCAAATGACAGACTGCAACTGTACAAATTATGACTCATAAATCTAAATTTAACATCTATTTTTATGAAACTGTTTATTGATTTTTTCACACATACATCTGACTGATTATTACAAAAATTTTATGCTATTGATTAATATTGCTTGCTAACACTTTAAAATAAGTATATGATGAAGACTGATCGTTCCCTCTACACTTTAAACTGAATATTACTATTTATTATTAATTTTAGTCATTACCCACTGGTCTATATTTATTTATAATCTTTCAACAGCAAGAGTGATAAGCCACTTATTGTGGCATCCTTAAATTGGGTAGGCAGTGATGCTCATAAAGGATTGCCCAAACACAGATGCAGGAATGAATTTCTGAGTAGTCTCACAGGTTCTCAGAAAGACTATCATCTGCTGCCAATGGGTAGCTCCAACAGGTGAAAGTGCCACTGGCGTGAATATGTTTAAGGCGGAATGCAGCTTGCCAGATGCTATGATCTCTGGGCATATTTTGCAGCACATATGCCACACCAAACACTGGAATTGCAATGGACTGGTGTAGACTCAAAATGTAACTGTGTTGTACTTTCACAGTCAATCCTTCTGGAATGACCTCTTCTGCCTCCACAACCACTGGAAACCAAAAAGTGAGAGATTTCTTTCCCATCCATTTTGTTGTTGGGTCTTTTACAGCAATCCTAACCTGAACTTACATACCACCATACAACATTAAGTTGCTGGATGTACAGTGACTCATTTACCATAGTGCAGGGGTGGCCGACCCAAATGATCTTGCGGGCCACTTTGGAAATACATTATAACTCCGCGGGCCGCATTAAAATTATTTATCCTGATATTACATTTAGACCCACTATAGACATTTTTTTGGAGTGCAAAATTGAAACATAATGAGTTATTGTTATTGTGTTTACTATTATTCATACATGTAAACATAGATAATATAATAATAATGATAATAAACGCACGTGGTAAAGAAATATATAACACTAAAAATATTTTGTAAAAGTGTGATGAATCTCAAGGGCCAGAAAAATGTTCAAGGTGGGCCGCATGCGGCCCTCCGGGTTGGCCACCCCTGCCATGAGCTATCTGGTCAGAAAAAAATTCAACACAATAAATTATATAAGTCGTAGAGTTATCACATTGGAGGCATTTCCTATATCATCCATAAGCATTTTTGCTTCTAATTTTTATTTTCAATGTCTGCATAGTGGCATCGTGTCATCTCCTAAATTATTTCAATCTCTGACTCCTTTACCTATAAAGGAAAACCAGAAAGCCCATTCCATCTTCAGTATAGGTGTGATGACAAGAATGGAAATCAATATTCCAGAACCCACCAATGCACTCCTTTACCAAATTAATGGTCAATTTTTAATAATAATTTTTTCGTGTATCGACGCCGCAAGAATCCTTCTCCTAAGGTGAGAGGTGGTTTTTTATCCAAAATATATATACACACACACAGCATTAGTTATATAAATAATGTTATTGGGTAACTAACCGAGTTATGGGAGTGTTATAATTACACAATGTTTCGGCGCTCTCAATCAATGGTGCCATCTTCTGGTGAAGTGAGGTCAGGAACAAGCGAAGTTGCTGAGCTTGACCAGACTCCCGGTGCTATGCTGTGATTGGTCAGCTGTGGAACCAGTCGTAGCAGGAGTCAAATCTCGTCGCGGCTTGAATCGATGCCAAGGTGGAGTTACGGCTAGATTTGATGTCCTTTTTCACATGGCATATAGCGGACGGGCTTAAAGTCATTGCTCCTTCGAAGATGATATCCGAAAACAAAGCCTTTGCCATAATTGTTTGTCCAACTGATGGGTCAACGCGGATCCGTTGCAGGCCTCATATTGAGCCATGCTGCCACGTGATTGGTCAACTTTGTAACCAATCGTAGCCGGGGTCCTGCCTCATAACAACTCATTGTTCGATATAAGGAAAAATCAGAAGGCAAAACCTTCCCCATAAGCTGCTCATTAATGGCTGAGCAACAAATTGCTCGCTTATGTTACTACCGAACTTCCCGTTGATCTGGATGCGCCGTGTAATGCGTCCCAACCGCGCTGCCGACGAATAGTATTGATGATTGGCGTCCAGGCTTCACACAGCTGGTACCTGCTGTCACGGTTGACAAGGTTAAACGTGAGTCGAATTTCTACTGCTTCCGTAAGAATGCTGTTCCAGAAGCTCCCAGTATGCGCCAGTACTTTGGTATTTTCAAAATTAAAGCCATCGCCATATTCAAGGCTGTGTTCCGCCACCGCAGACTTGTCTTTCTGCAAATTCACGCGTTCCTGACCTCACTTCACCAGAAGATGGGGCCAACAATTAAGAGCGTCGAAATATTGTGTAATTATAACACTCCTAGAACTCGGCTAGTCACCCGAGAACATTACGTATATTCTCAACGCCAAAAAAGATTACGTAATTATGTACAGCATTAGTTGTTTCTAACCTAATTTGTGGGTGTCAAGTATACTTTTCCTTGAACACAAAAGTGTAAGGAATATGTGGACAAATTCTGAAACCAGTAAGAAGAGGGATTTCTACTGTCCAAAGATTTTACACTATAACCAATACCAATAATGTCTTTTTGGTGTTTTAACCTAAGAGGTTGGCAGGCAGATGGAATTATCAACCATTCACTTAAACCTGGTGTAATTGGGCTATCCTGCAGAACAGGGATCTACTGGAGATCACGATCCCGCTAGAAAAACATTCATTAATGACGTCATAATACTGCATTAGTCAAGCGCAAGGTGTGTTATTTTCAAGCAGTAATTTGGATATAATACACCCTGGACCAGCATCACATTGCTAAATTCTAGTGGTGTCTTGTGTTTGACTACGGCAGTATTGTGACACCAATTCCTCGCAGAATCACTATCTCCATAATCCCCAGAATACATCTGGAACATTTTTACACAGGCGGATACGGACTGTACTCCAGAAACAATGCAGTACTCATTCACTATCTAGGCAGCTGCCACCAGCTGATATGACTTCTGAATGATAGAATCGCCATGACTGGTGATAGGCCTTTTTGTGATATAGTTTAAAAAAGCAGAATAATTAATTATAACTTTATTTTTATAATATAATTATATAATTAGCTGCTATATTTCCATGTCCTCTTTGTCACTATTATACTGGTCCAGGCTGCAATTTGTTTTGATTATCATCCTGTCAGGAATTTGCACCAACTGTGATTAAAAAAAAGAATTCTGAATTGTCTTGGGTGGAGAAAGAAGCCTGGCCCACAGTAAAAAGGTAACAATAGCAAACGGTTTTGTGGATACCCTATATTTAAGTCCTTTCTGTCCTATTACTGTGGTCTAGGCCACATCACAACCTTAAAAGAGACAAAATGGGTTTCTATTACTGTCCTGTCAGGAGTTGGGACCAACTAAGATAAAAAGAAAGAAAAAAGTTGAATCGTCATGTGTGGAGTTTACAGCCTGGACTACGGTAAAATGCAATTATGGCACACAATTTATGAATTTCCTATTTTCATACCCTATATGCCATTATTCATCTAGACTAAGAGTTCCCAAATGTTTTCTTACCACGCCCCCCTTCAGTCAAAAGGTTCCCCACACGTCCCCTTCCAACAAAAGAAACATTCTTTTACCCACATCCCCCCCCGCCCCCCCCCCACAAACACACACAATGTAAATGCCTATTTCTCAATACTAACAATGACATTGTAGAGGAAACTCAGTAAGAATGTGGTGTTAGGATAAAGGTTTTCATCTCTAAGAGCTGGTGAAGAAGACAGTACTTCCGACGGTGCAGAGCTATGGTATCATCCTAGGGCCTCTTCTTCACATTTGCTACGGGCCTCGCGCTGTCTTAATCCGGCCCTGACATCATCCATATGGGTGGCATAGCTACCTCGCACCATGCTTCACCCTTGACGTGTCTTCATGTCCCCCAGTTTGGGAACCAGTAGTCTACATGATTAAATGAGTCTAGTATTTTCAACTGTTTGGATGGATATGCACTCCATTTTAATTTTAAAATCACAAAAAGAGGTATTAACCTCATCACAAAACTTACTAAATATCCTACTATACATATCATTAAATGACAAGAATAAATACATAATTAATTGCTCTATCTAAAGCCATTATTCAAAGAGAATGGTATTCCTTTGGACATGGCTGCCTAGATAGCAAGCAAGTAGTCTTTGGAGTACAGTCCGTGTCCTCCATTGTAAAATTGGTATGGCACTATTCTGCTAAATATCCAAAGAATTGTGTAAATATGTTTGGTCCTGGGAAAACAGCAAATAATTCTGCATTAGGCCTAACACCAAAGCTTCCTGAATGGTATGGCTTATTATCTTTTAACTCTAGAGCAACAGGTAAGTAGTCCATTTAAATTTTTGTAATATCTGTGACTTTTTTTTACTATTTCAGCTACGAGGTTGGCTATTGTGTGTAATTATAAAAATCATACTTGGCTCAAGTACAGTGATATTATGTTATCAAGTAAATCCAATTATATCTTTCTTGAGAAGTGACATTAACAGATAGTAGGTTTTGTAGAAATCTCAGGTTGATTCTAGATCAATATTTCACTGCCACTACTTTCCGCCATGCAGACAACTACAATGTAAACACAAATTGCTCCTGTTACGGATTAGTTCTAGATCGCAATACCGCTGCCACTACTTTCCGGCACACAGAAAATGACGATGAAAATACTTCCGCCAATGCTGTTTATGATGTCACTCTGTTGACCGGTGTGACGCATATACTGGGTGAGCAGCTACAAATGTTACTAGCAGGATCTGCACGGAAAATAGGTTTTTATCCTCCTGTGGGGACAGACCAAATACGACATTTATGTTACAAGAATTAAAAAATTTCTACAGTTCTGGCATCAAAATCTAGAAATAAACTCTTCCATATATTTCTATATCCAGATACCAAAAATCTGTAATATAAACTGCAGTTGAAGCAGCAGAATTATTTTTCCAATAAAACATATGAAAAGTATATTCTATGTTCTTTATATTTCAGCTTATCTCCAATGCAAAAAGTCGCAATAAATAAATGTTAGAAATATATTTTCCACCACTCAGTGATGGATACATATTGCCAAGTTTAATTGAAAAAGATAGAGTACTTTCGCTGTATACAAATACCACATTTCAATGGCTTTCATGAACTTTTTCTCCGGATTCAGGCCATATTTCAACCTAACCACAACTGCCAGAAAGAAAACAAAACAGTTTAGGTTGTTATGATACCTGTACAGACACTGTTGTTAGCTATCACGATCAAACATTTCGTCTTATTCTAGATAATGATACCACTAATATCGAAAACTATTTTTACTAACCATAAATAGTTATGGATATATTACATTTGGTTTGTTCCCGCCCAAGAAAATCCATACATTCAGATAACGCAAGTGACATTCGTAGCAGCCGGAGAATTGCGTGTATCACACCCGGAAGCAATGACGTCATAAGTAACAGCAGCAATTTGTGTTTACATCACTGTTGTCCCCGAGGCGGAAAGTAGCGGTAGCGGTATTGCAATCTAGAATTAACCTGCTATTACTCAGGAAGTCGCTGTTTCCAGATGTCAAGTATTCAATACATGGACAGCTACAAATTTCATGGAACCTATATGGAAAATATATTTCTCACACAGGGGGCAAACCAAATCAAATATGTCGATAAATATTTATCTTAATAATCCTAGTTTTCAATGTTAGCAGTATCATTATCTACAATTAAGCCCATATGCACATTTCTATATCAAGATACTTAGATTTTCATGCATATTTACATTCTCACAAACAGCATCAGCATAGAAATGAGAGGTTTTTCTGTGATATGGAAAAATAAATGTGATATTCCTGTTCCTGTATTTTATGGATGAAAGTTTTCAACTTTGCTGGTATCATTATCCAGAATTAAGCAGAAACTTTTCTGACATATAGATCACGATGCCACTATAACACTGTAAACACTTTTCACCAATGCTGTCATCCATACAGGACTCATATTAAACTAAACTGTTTTGTTTTCTTTCTAGAGCTTGTAGTTAAGTTGAAATGCAGCCTGAACCAGGGGAAAAATTTCATAAAAGCCAAACAAATCTGATATTATATACTATATATATATACAGGGCGTTCGCCGGGAAACGCAACCCACTGTTAGCGCTACAAGGAAGAAACTGCTCGCGGCGAGCTCCCGGCATTTTTCGACCGTCGGCCGCGGACTATTTCATAAACTTGTATGTGCTAAGCATTTAAATGTGACGTAATTCATTAGCTTACCTTATAAAAGATGCTGGAAGTGTTGACACTCTTGTGTAATGCACATTTCACATCTTCTGAACATATTTCGAGACACACGCTGCCCTAACTGACTTAATGATTTTTTGGGTGACTGTTCTAGTCGAAAAGCGATATCGTCAATTTTCTCCTCTGTGAGAATACGGTTGACCGACAGTCTCTTTTTGTTAAAAAATGAACCCGTTTCTCTTACTTTTTTAACCAGACGCAGAATTGTTGATTTAGCTGGCAGTAAAGCGCCAGGATATTCGCGACGAAATTTACTGCGACACTTTTTAAACGACTTCTTCTTCACATATGTATCGTAGAGAAATATTCTTTGTTGCAAACTGTAACGTACCATAATTTTACTCACACTCAAACACGGTACAGATTAGTAAGAGTATGAAGCCCCAAACCAGCCAAACCGCAAAGAAACGTTTATTCACAACACTGATTAATAAGAGACTGAAGTCACAAACTAGCTACAATGCAAAGAAACCGTTCTTAACAATGTAAGGGTCACTGCACTGCACTGTTGGGGCAGCGGAGGTGTTAAACAGTGCGGTGATTCACGGTGCCGCGTGGCGGAAACTGCTGGCCCCGCTGTCCGAGCAAGTTGCCGACGGCAACAGACTGGGAGGGTTGCGTTTTCCGGCGAACGCCCTGTATATATCCCCTTAGTAACATTTGTAACGCAATGTGAGCATCATACCTAGAAACATAGTGACATCTTAACCAACACTGGCGGAGCATAATTACTGTCTGCGTGGCAGAAAGTAGTGGTAGCAGTATCGCGTTCTAGAATTAATCTGAAAAATATTAGCAAAGTGATAAAATGTATGAAAATATCAAATAATACTTTATTCTTTTGTAAAATTATTACTTTCTTCTTTTCCAACCTTGTAACTAACAGTTTGAGTAATGTAAGGGTGCAGGTACAGTGTTATAACAATTTAATGAGTTCTTTATTATCTAACAATAAAATAAGCCAATGTTGCTGTTAAGTTCCATTAAGTAATGAATACTAGTCGTGTAGTGATTAGGAATGGAAAAATCTGAATAGCTGTACTAAGCCAAAAGCCTGAAAAATCCAAACTTTATGAGTCCCAAGACTTAACTGATATGTCAGAACTAGAGTAAATAACTAGTCCTCACGATCACTTCAAGAAAAATAACTACGATTACATCCATCTGACAATAATGTAATAATTCTGTAGTACACATCTATAGTCAGTAATGTCAAACTTCTTTTTAACACATTATCAAAAATTTGAAGCTCCAATCAACTTATTTATTTATATATCCTTAAGATATATGATAAAAATAAACTAGGCACAGTTTATCCATTCACAAGGTAAGGGGCATGAAGAAGAAAGGAAATATAATATAGAAAACATGAACAATCACACAAAGCGATAAAGGTGAACACCTTTATTCTACACTTGAAATATAATACTATCATATGTTATATATATAACAGAAATAAATACTACATAGATTTTACTTTCAATTAAAAAAATAAAAATAACTGAAAATATCTGGAAGCTTTTGATACACACACAGCAAGTTTTTCTATGGAATAAGAATGAGATATCATAATCAAGTTATGCTCTAAATAATACTGAGCACGAATTTTAGATTGGAAGTTTCTTCTTTTTGATAGATGTATACAAATTTCTTATGTTGTGCCTTGCATGTATTAACATGCAATACACTTCAAGTATAAATTTGACAACGTTGTAATGCATTTGGGAAATAACTTCACATGTATAATCCATAACAACTAACATTAGCATAATTTACTGAAGTAAAACATATCCCGGAAGTGTCAAAGTTGTGCATTTGCGACATACCGCCATACTCGGATTTGATTTTGTAATGTATACAACAGATGGATAAAACTGTTTCTTCTGATAGTATGCATTTCCAATCACAACACACGTCAGACCAAGGCTAATTAATGTAATACCAAGCGACCGCATTTTTATAAATTGTCACCTAATACTTTGCGTCCTACTGTTCTGTCATCACTGAAATTTTAATGTCGACTACAGAGCGAATAGCGGCGTGTTGTGAAACTAACCCTTACGTTTGTTTGTGTCTTACGTGGTCTTATTTTGTGTTGATGTTGTGAAATGGCGCCAAGTATGAATCCGAAAAGTAGCTGCATTAATTTTCATGTAGCACTTAACCAATTCAGTTTAGTAACGCGTCATACTTGTAAGATATGTCACCTTATCTACGAAAATACTGGTCCAGATTTAATATCACTTTCTCATCTTGTTTTGTGCAGTTTGGTTTGTTTATTCTAGTTGTATCACTATCTTTTATGTCACCAATTATCAAATAATACTATTATTTGATTTGAATGGATTATTCATACAACGTTTCTATGAATACTGTAACGAATAAGTTAATAAAAAATAACTATTACAACATTTTCAGCACTAAGACTGTTGAAGCTTTGCAAGAAATCAGAATGTAACAGTTTGTACCTTAATGGGTACATCATTGTTAGGAATCAGTTTCGGATAACAATTGTAATTACAAAAGAGCTTCAAATCATTTTTTCGTTTTGTTTTTGCTTATTATAGAAAACTGAACAAATAAGTACTTCTTAAATTATGACTGCAAGAATTACCTTGCTGACAAATAACTAATTGCAATGGCTTTCGTTTATCTTGAAAGAACAAAATACAGAGTTGAACGGTTTACGAAACACAGACTTTTTTGTGGCTCCGTAGGTATGCAGAACAATTGTGCAGCTGATGGCAAATGTATAATTTTAAATACGATCATAACAGAGTGATAAGTATATTCTTCCTAGCCCAAGCAAGGTACTTTATTCATTATTTCCTTTGGTCCTTCTACTAAGTTTCTGTGGATCAAAAACATGTCTCTTACCATTGGAGTTAATGGGAGATGTATTGTTTAATACATTCTTTTAATTTATATGTTAACCTGGGAGACAATATTTGATATTTCTATGTGTACCGTAACCTATGTAAACCATAAATATTCAATTAGTCTACTGTTTTCACTTTCTCTTAAAATAAACAATTTCAACTGTACCTTTACTACAGATATGTGGTTTTAAATTTTCCATTCCTAGAAGATATATTTAAAAAATCACCATTTTATCAATATTAACACTCTTCATATCGAGAACAATTCACTAACTACATTACATATAGCACTTACGAGGGTGAGTCAAATGAAAACCTTAAATTTGTAATAAAAAATCGAAATTTCGCGCCGTTAGCCTGTAAGTTTGTAAGCGTGCTACAAGCAGCGTGCAGAATGGCCTGTAGGTGGCAGCACAGTGCAGATGCACAAATACCGTCGCAGTATTAGTATAAAGATAGCTGCCCCACTTGAGACTTGCACCAAGGAAGAACAGCGTTCTGTTATTCGGTTTTTGAGTAGTGAAGGTGTAAAACCTACTGAAATTCTACGAAGAATGAAGGTTCAGTACGGTGATGCATGTCTGTCACAGCAGCAAGTTTACGAATGGACTGGGAAGTTCGCAAATGGTGTGACTTCAGTGGAAGATGCTCCTCGTCCAGGTCAGGCACAACGAGCAACAGAACATTGCAGTAGTTGAAGCCATAGTGTTGGAAAACCGCCGAGTGACACTGAATGACATTGCAGCATGTTTAAAGATTAGTCACGGTACAACACACCACATTGTGCATGATGTACTCCAGTTTCACAAAATGTCTACAAGATGGATGCCACGGCAGCTGGCTCCTGAAATGAGAGAACAAATGCTTGTGAAGAACTTCTTCGACGATTTGAACGAGAAGGTGATGTCTTCCTTGCAAGAATCGTTACTGGGGACGAAACCTGGGTTCACTTCCACCAACCGGAAATGAAGAGAGCGAGCAAGGAATGGCGCCATTCCTCATCACCAAAACCAAAGAAGTTTCGAACAGAACCATCAGCAGGGAAGGTTATGCTGACGCTCTTTTGGGACGAAAAAGGCGTCGTTTTGGAGCATTACATGCCTACAGGGACCACTGTCATCAGTGCATCATACACAAATCTCCTAAAAAAATCATCTTCGGCCTCAAATTAAATCAAAGCGACGTGGATTGCTGTCATCAGGTGTCCTTTTGCAACATGACAATTCAAGGCCCAACATTGTCCGTACAACAGGAGATTATGTTGAAAAGTGATACAGCTTTGTACCACTACTGCACAATTAATAATATTTGAAAAAAACATTTAAGGTTTTCATTTGACTCGTCCTCGTAGATAATTTTTTGATGTTTTTGGATTTATTCAAGAAGAAAAAGGGGAAAAATTGGGTTGTGGATACAGGATGACACATTGCACTGTCGGTAGTAATTTCGAAGTATCTATTCTTCCTGAGTTTGTGTTATACTCTTTTTAATTATTGTTAATTTTTAATTGCAATGGGGCTAACGCTACGTTGGCAATTACCTTAGTCATCTAATTACACACACACACACACACACACACACACATACACACACACACACACACACACATACATATATATATAAATTTTCTTTTATGATTGTAATGTTTAATACCTCCCCCATTTACTTTTCCGATTTATTAATTTTAAATTCCTTAAACATTTTTTCAAAATTATTCATCATTTCACTTCGTAATTTGTTCCAATTCCTGACACCCTTGCCAACAAAAGAAAATTTTCCCACCCCTTATGGATGGAATCCCCTTCAATGCACTATTCCTAATTCTTTGCTCAATCCTCCCCCCAAGCAACATCACCAACATATGCCCTGAACATTCCCAGCAATCTCTTCACCCTCCTTTCCTGGCAACTCAGCTCCCTTATCATATCAGTTACTGACTGGGTCCTGCGATAATTTCCACAAACAAATCTAGCTGCTATTCTTTGCACACCTTCCAACTCCTGTATTTGACAACACAAAATGTGGGTCTCAAGCTACACCACCATATTCAACCAATGTTCTGACCAAAGTTTTGTAACCCAACTCCCGAACTTCTCTCGTATTTCCTCTCATCACCCTCTCCAGTAAATGAAGGATTTTGTAACCTTTTCCTACCACCTGCGCAATTGAGTTTGTTACCAAACGTTATGCCAAGATATTTACACTTCAAGCTTTCAACAAGCTATTCTGACTCCATCCTATAATCGTAATTTACCTTTTGTTTTTTATCTGTGTACCTAATAAGGTGACTTTTCTTGGCATTTATCTTCATTCCATGCTGATCTACTCATTTAGATATTCTATCCAGATCACTCTACAGCTGTTCACTGTCTTCAACTGTTTTGATCTTATTGTATACCATTATATCATCTGAAAAATACCTACGCTCTGACCGTAATCCATCAACACAGTCATTCATTAGAATTCTGAACAGCAATGGTCCCAATAAACTACCCTGTGGCACTCCCATATTTACTTCCACCTCTTTTGATAATGTGTTTGCTACTCTAACATTTTCCTTTCTGGCTTTTAAGAATTCCTCTACCCAACAAGTAACTTTTTCATCCAATCCAATAGATTTCAGTTTATTTAAAACCATTTCATGGCTTACTCTGTCAAACGCCCTAGAAAGATCTAGTGCTACACTATCAACTTGGCCTCCCTTGTCTAATTCATTTGAAATAACTTGCCCACCATCTGAGATTCACATTAATATTCTTGCCTAAAGCCATGTTGTAGATCTGCAAACTAGTTTCATTCCTTACAGACATTTCTGATATAGTTGCATTTCAATCTTTCCATCAGTTTGTCTTTCACTGATGTCAAACTAATTGGCCTGTAATTTTCAACCCTATATTTTGTAAACCCTCCTTTATGAACCGGTACTACTATCGCTCTTTTCCAATCCTCTGGTAAGCAGCAATACTATAAACTCATTTTAAATAAAATTTCAAGTTGAGGTACAATATCGTATCCAACAATCTTTAATAAACTTGTTTTTTTAGCTTTCTGATTTCCTTCATAATTTCCTGAAAATTTATTACAAATTTTGTAGTTACCTCATTTATACATTCAGAGAGACTGTCCTCAGATTCATTCCCTCCCATCACAGGTTGATAGTTTCTACTTGTCTCATTAAAACAGTAACTGAATATCTCCGCAATTTTAAAATCCTCAGTGACTTCAACTCTGATCATATTTAGAATAGTCTGAATACCTTCCCCTCCCCTCAGTTTCATAAAACAGCCATAGTCCTCAGTGGTGGTCCTCATGCACCAATGATATTCTTCATAAACCCATTCGCTTCTTGGAAAGATTATTCAACAAAATTCTAAACCCATAGTAGTGGGTTTTTTTTCTTTTCTTTTTACTATTGTTTAACCTGCCACAAAATGTCTGTATTATGCATTTCTTGCTATAAAACAGGGAATATTATTGTATTTAATTGATGTGTAGGGTTTCTTTTCTTATTAAAAAATTAGTGTGTTCAATAAAATTAATTATTGACAACTCAGTGTGCAGTTCAAATTTTTAATTCAAGGAATTATTTGCCATTTAATTGATTGTTTTCTTCTGAAGCTTAAAAACAGTGATAAAATACCAACGAATGTGACTGTTGCCGCTATATATTACGTGAAATTCGATGTACAGTACATCGAAATCGGATATCTGTCAAAAACACTTCAAGCGATGACTCATTAAAATCAATTATCAAGTCTATGTCGAATCCTCGAACTATAAAATTGAATAACTATTTTAAATTTTGGAAAAACAATTAAAATTTCTAAGAAGCCAATAAGTTTTCCATATTCTAGTTCTCGCTTTACATCGTTTCTTTCAGAAACTTGGAAGCAGCACAGTTGAGACATTAAAATTTTTCTAAATACTGAGGTCAAAATGTAAGAATTCCACCCTGAGTTTAACTACTCAGCAGCCAGTGGCGAAGCTAGGTTAACAAAGGCCCCGGTGCAAAAAATAATAATTTTTGGGCCCTCAGGCCAGATGGGCGACTTTTTTTTTTTTTAGCTCTCTCAAGTTGTTGTTGGTAGGACCCCCACTGAGCTGAGCTTGGAGCTTGGGGGCCCCTTAGTTGTGTTTGGGGGGCCCTGAGCAGTAGCATATCTAGGTTCACAAAGCACCCATTTGCCCTCAAGGCCCGTGGGCCCTCTGAGTTGCGCTTGGGGGCCCTCTGAGCTGCGCGTGAGGGCCCCGGTGCACTGCAGTGCCTAGCCCTATGGTAGCTACACCCCTGTAAGCAGCATTACAAAATCGTTGCTTATCTATCATTCTCGAGATGCTAGACTCCAGACTTGCAACTCTGGTAGGACCCATGATAGAAGGAAAAGAGTGGAGGCGAAATTTCGGTAATTCTGTGAAGCCTCCTGTAAACACTTGGCTCCTACTGCGCAAGCGCGGCGGTCATAACAGATTTCCCAAAACATTGCACTGCGATTGCTGCATTTTCTATTACAAGGGTGAGTCAAATGAAAACCTTAAATGCTTTTTTAAATATTATTAATTGTGCAGAAGTGGTACAAAGCTGTATCACTTTTCAACATAATCTCCCCCACGCTCAATGCAAGTCCTCCAGCATAAATTCCTTTAGAAAAAAATTCTTTTGGTAGTCTGCGCAACCACTCAAACACCGCGTGGCGTACCTCTTCATCAGAACGGAACTTCTTTCCTCCCATTGCATCTTTGAGTGGTCCAAACATATGGAAATCACTTGTGGCAAAGTCTGGTGAGTATGGTGGATGAGGAAGACACTCAAAATGCAGGTCTGTGATTGTTGCAACTGTTGTACGGACAGTGTTGGGTATTGATTTGTCATGTTGCAAAAGGACACCTGATGACAGCAATCCACGTCGCTTTGATTTGATTTCAGGCCGAAGATGATTTTTTTAGGAGATTTGTGTATGATGCACTGATGACAGTGGTCCCTGTAGGCATGTAATGCTCCAAAATGACGCCTTTTTCGTCCCAAAAGAGCGTCAGCATAACCTTCCCTGCTGATGGTTCTGTTCGAAACTTCTTTGGTTTTGGTGATGAGGAATGGCGCCATCCCTTGCTAGCTCTCTTCGTTTCCGGTTGGTGGAAGTGAACCCAGGTTTCGTCTCCAGTAATGATTCTTGCAAGGAAGACATCACCTTCTCGTTCAAATCGTCGAAGAAGTTCTTCACAAGCATTTGTTCTCTCATTTCAGGAGTCAGCTGCCGTGGCATCCATCTTGTAGACATTTTGTGAAACTGGAGTACATCATGCACAATGTGGTGTGTTGAACCGTGACTAATCTTTAAACATGCTGCAATGTCATTCAGTGTCACTCGGCGGTTTTCCAACACTATGGCTTCAACTACTGCAATGTTCTGTTGCTCGTTGTGCCTGACCTGGACGATGAGCATCTTCCACTGAAGTCACACCATTTGCGAACTTCCCAGTCCATTCGTAAACTTGCTGCTGTGACAGACATGCATCACCGTACTGAACCTTCATTCTTCGAAGAATTTCAGTAGGTTTTACACCTTCACTACTCAAAAACCGAATAACAGAACGCTGTTCTTCCTTGGTGCAAGTCTCAAGTGGGGCAGCTATCTTTATACTGATACTGCGACGGTATTTGTGCATCTGCACTGTGCTGCCACCTACAGGCCATTCTGCACGCTGCTTGTAGCACGCTTAACAAATTACAGGATAACGGCGCGAAATTTCGATTTTTTTATTACAAATTTAAGGTTTTCATTTGACTCACCCTCGTATTTAAAAGTTTCTTATAATGACAACTTGTGCTGCAAATGGTAGCACAAATAGACCTGATAGGAAATAACCTGGAACATCGTTTCATAAGTTGGTCAATTGTAATTATTGTTCTTGAAGTGTTTAATAAGTATCTGTAAGAGTATGGCCTATCATTATAGATTTATTGATTGCTCTCAACAGGGTGACGTGGTTCTCAAATGTTTGTTCTGTAGTGTAGACAATTAGAATTTCTTACTATTTTTTCCCATAATATGCTAGCCTTATTGCAAAGGAGTGTTGAAAGACAGTAGTTCTCAATTAAAGTTACGTGATAAGGTGGACATTACTATCATAACCGTGGCGATGCAATTTGATGATGGATTCTCATGTAAATCGACGAGACTAACCGAAAATCAAGAGTAAAATCGTTTGATATCTCCCATAGTTCTCGAGATATCGACTATCAAAAAGTAGTTAGAGGTATAGTTCCATGTGGCTTTGGTGACATTTTTATTCTGGTTCAGGCCAGGAGTAGTAAAAAATAAAACACCCACTCTGCATGTGCACCTTGTAGATCGTAGTGGCCTTGGAAAAATTATTTTTTGGTCCATGCCGCATCCCAACCCAACCACCTCACTTTGGAGACAGTATATCTTGACAACTAAGCGAGATATCGAAAAATTTTATTCTTTACTTTCGATTTGTCTCGTCATGTTAATCTATAATCAAATTTGACTTTGGGGAAAAGTTTCTTCTGAATTTCAACCCAAAACGTCTCAATTTTGAGACAGTATATCTCGACAACTAACCAGGATATCAAAAAAATGTATACTTCTCTTTTAACTTGTCTCTTCGAGTTACATAATAATCCACCATCAAATTTCTGCACCATCATCCCCTTGAGGTGTTTGTGCATATTCCATTTCTAAGGAAATCCAATATGGCAACTTCTCTCTACCCGACTTCACTCCAGTGCGTGCTGAAGATCCCTTGCTTCGCCTCCACTGTTTTCCTTCCTACAAAAAAAGATCGCCGATTTTACCCCGGGCCCGAAATTCCTAGTGCCGGCCCTGATGACAAGTTTTAAATTCTTGGAGTTGCTGTTTCCAAGTTTCTTAAAAAAAAAAAAAGACATGAATCAAGTACTCAAACAAAGAGAACTTACCAGGTTCATAATAGCATAACTATTTGTCCAAAAAAGAAAGAGGTGTTCAATTTTTATAGTCCGATAGTTAGACACAGAATCGTGATTTTGATCACTAAATTTGTTGGCTAAGAAGTGTTATTTATAGATCCGAATGGTTTAATCGTCAGGTGTTTCGTGCAACCTTTAGATTTCGTAAAGCACGTGTCTCTCTTCAGCAAAAGGGAACTAATTGTTTAGGCTATGGGCATTAACGTAAATGCTACCACCCAACCCCCACCCGGAGGAAGGAAAAGAGAGGAGGCGAAATACCTATAAATCTGTGAAGCCTCCTGTTAACATTCGGCTCCTACTGCGCATGCGTGGCTGCCATAACAGATTTCTCAAAACATTGCACTGTTTGTATTGCGTTTGCTGCTGTTAATATTTCACTTTCTAATATTTCAAAGTTTTTAAAAAAATAATTCCAGCTTGTGTTGCACATGGTTGCATAAACAGACCAAATATATCGTTTCATAAGTTAGTCACATTGTAATTATTGTTATGAAGTTTCTATTAGGTATGTGCAAGAGTAGGGCCTATCATTATCGCTTTATTCATTGCTCTCAATAGGATGCTGATAACGTCAAATATTTGTTGGTGTAGTGTAGACCAGCGGTTCCTGAAAGGTGGTCCGCGTTTCTGGTACCAGCCTACAAAATGTCTGGGTTGCTCATCCCTAGAGTGGGTCCTCTTACTTTTTTTCTGGTCTAGGACACATTTCAGACTAACCACAAGTGGTAGTAATAAAACTGAAATATCCATTCTGCATGTCAACCATGTAATCATTGTGGCTTTGACAGAATTAATTTTTGGTCCAGCCTGCATCCAAACCTAAACCCCTCAATTTGGATGTTGTATATTCCCCAAACTAAGCAAGATATCGAAAACATTGATTCCTTATTATCGAGTTTTTTCGTCGTGTTTTCGTCGTGTTTTCTTCTGCATTTCAACTCAAGACACCTCACTTTTGAGACAGTATATCTCGAGAACTAGGTGAAATATCGAAAAAATTTACTCTTTATTTTTTATTTGTCTCGTCTTTTTAAATAAAAATTCATCATAAAATTTGACTTTGAATAATTTTTTCTTCTGAATTTCAACCAAAACCATTTCACATTTGAGACAGAATATCTCGAAAACTAAGCAGGATATCAAAAATTTTATTCTTCATTTTTTATTTGTCTCATCGAGTTACATAATAATCCATCACCAGATTGCGGCGTCACGTTTATCCTAGAGTCCCCTTGAGGTGTTTGTACATATTCCCCGTGTTTGTTGGGAAGCGGTCAAGCCCCCACCACACCGGCCATGCCCCCCCCACTCCACCGCCGGCCTGCTTCAGTCCCATGCGTGGTAAAGGTCTCTTGCGTCGTCTCCATATTATTCCTTCCTCCATGGTAGTGGGCGCCGCCTGCTAAAATCTTGGCGGCGGCGCGCCGAGCATTTTAAGCCGGCGGCGGCGTGACTATTTTATATTGTGAATTCTGCAAACGTAAATAAACTAAAAAGCGTCATAACCTATCTTATTGACAAATCAACATTATTATCTGTAATGAGGTGTATTTATTATTACAAAATGTATGTCGTTATTATACGTTTAGTAAAATCATCGCGTTCAGTTGGTGTTGAAGCAACAGTGACGTATCGGCAGTGTGTGTCGGAAGAGGTTAATCGGACAAACTGTTCGGCCGTTAAATCGGGCATTATTCGGACGAAATTCTGTGCCAGTGGATGACCGGCCGCCTGATCGATAGTTAGTATCGCACTGGAGTCTGCAAACAGTGTTGCAGATCAGCAAAAAACTCAACTTTCAGTAACCAGTGCGAAAAAATTCAAAGAAATAATACATAAATTACGAAAAAGGTGATGTGCAATTTTAATTCGAAACATTTGTGTGTCTTTTTCTAAGTAGAAGCTAGTTTGGCAGTTTCGGCCGTGTAATGTAAAAGGATGTCGCTGACTAACTTCCGTTCTATTTGTTCACGTAAAAACATGCAGGCCATGACTTAGTGAAACCATATAATATTCACGAGTACCTTAATTGTCTCTCTTAAGACAATGTGCAAGTGTTATGTTGATCACAGTCTCAACAAAGATAAAAACAGACAGGAATACCACTTCGTTGTTGTGGCGATAGCGTAACCACAATTTGTTAATTTTTATAAATAAATCTACACTTGCATCATAGTACATAACACCTTGAGATAGAGAGCAGTTATACCTACCATACTATAATACTAATACATCAGTACAACTTGTGACTAGTTAACTTTTAACGGATAACTTTAACTTGCGTTAAATTTATAAACATTTAAGACTTTAACGATTATCGAAGTTAACTTTTTAAGTAGCGGAATAATGATTAACGAAGTTAACGTTTGGATTATCTGTGCCCACCTGTGGTCCGCGGAAACCTGGGGTTCCGTGGAAGGGTCACATGGGTTCCGTATTCTGTCCGAGAATTAAATAAAATGTTCGTAGAAAAGAGTCATAACCGTGCCGCACCGTCGCGCCGCTGTAAGTATACCGACAGCGTGGGTGGTGCGGGTGGCGGGGGCGCCGCGCCATTCGAGACAACGCGGACGCCGCACTAGAAATGGACAAACTGCCATTTTCCACTAACCTGTTACTCAGTTATTCCTTCTTAATCCTAACTGCTTCTTTCAACTGCTACAAATAGCATACAGTTATTTTTTCCAATTTATTATTTATGAACACGCCACTATACACGCATGGAGGATCTTCCATGTATACACGCTGCTCATAGACTATGGCTGTTGATATTTTAAAAAAATATCGGATTATCCATATTTTAAAAAGTAACAATATCGGCTGTCAATATATCTGAAAAATTATCGATATATCGATACTTTCATAAATGCAATTTCAAAAAATCAAACCTTGCAAAAATAAGGCTGTTCACTGATAAATAGAAGTGTGGTTTTGTTCTTTATCAGGTTTTCACTTTCGAATGGTTTCTGTTGGTGATGATGATTGCTGATTTTTTTAAAAATTTGACCATCATGCGTCTCATTAAGTTTAATAAAAATTAATAAAATTTATAAAACTCGAAAGAGGTTCAAGGCAAATCTTATTTTATGTATTTTTAACATTGATAAGTAATGCAGTCGAGGCATTTATTTAGGTAGAAGTTTAGCTATCCTTGCATGCATTATGGCCAAGTTATATAACTTTTTTTCGGAAGATTTTTTTTGTGGAGTTTCAATTAGTTTTGTATGCTTGTTAGCTTATTCTCAGTTGTCTTATTTTTCTTGCTCTCGAATTAGCAACTATTTGTTATTTTCATTTCCCACTATTCCTGCTAACACACTAATTTCAAGTTGGACTACCTGGACAATCCACACGCTCATTTCAAACAATGGACTCGCGTTCGATTCGTGCTGAGCAAGCGATGCCTTGCCGACACTGTTGTCATCATCTGAGTAGACTTGGTACCTATAACTTTCAAATAGAAACGTAGTAAGATTTACTTAAGCTTGCTGATCTCAATGTGTAAGAGAAATTTGAGGGACATAGTGTCATTCAGAGCAAACGAAAAATGATAACTTATTTTTAAAAATATCGAATTTTATATCCAGATTTCAGTATCGAAATATCGATACATCGTCCTAAAAAATATCACTCATAAATATCGATATTTTCAAAAAATAAAATCGATATATCGATACATTATCAACAGTCCTATCATCGGTGCTGTTCTTTTATTGAAATCGCCGGAAATTACTTAAAATCGGTATTGAAGAAATTCACCACAGCACAGCACTTCTCGAACACCCGACAAGTAGTACAATTTCCGAAATGATCGTGCCGAGCCTCCGGGTCATCATAATCTGCAGTCGCTCAGACTCTGATTGATCGCGCGCCTCACCCATTCTAGACACGGATAGCACGCTCACTGATACTATATGCACCGTGTTTGTGTCCGACTAGCAGTCGTTCCTCGTCAGGTGACGCTGCTATCACTTGGACGGTTTGATATCGATAGTAGGTAGTAGTGTTCTGGCTGATCAGTGTATTACACACATAGAACGAATATGATCTTTTTTAAATAAAGTTTCTGAGCTCGAATAATTGATTCCAGTTTTTATCAATGTACAGTTGAGACTAGAGGTGCCACTAATAGTGATTTTGCCGAATACCGAATATTCGGTCACGCTCTCGGCCGAAGCGCCGAATATTCGGCAGCCGAATGTTCGGCAAAAATGTGTACTGTGTAGCTTTCGCGGGTGACTGGCTACGACCTGATATGTACAATAGAATTTGCTCTAAGATTGAAGCTAGTGTTTCGCGAGCAACAGCAGTATCAGTGACAACTCAGCATAATAACCAGAGTTTCTTGAATTTTACTGCGCACTGGATATCTCCACAGTTTATTCTTGAACATGCCGTTTTAGCTATGAAGCCGTTCGCTGGCTCACATACTGGTACTAATATCGCAAAAGAACTCACTGCCATTGCAGAAACACGGAATACTCCTCACAGCAAGATCCATTTACTTGTCCATGACAGTGGAGCCAACATGATAAAAGGTGTACGAGACGCAGAACATGATTCTTCCAAGTGCTTTATTAATTGCCTGCAACGAGCTGTTGAGGAATCGCTGCCAAGGCACTAGAATTTCCTTGTTCTTAAAAGCCACTAGGGCAGACTGTTTGTTCGTAATCGGAATTGATCGATAATCCGCGACATTTTTCGGGAAGTCGGTGGTGGGGCTAAAGGATTTTTTTACGGGGATTGTTTTTTAATTAGTTGATCTGCTTACGAGATTAATCTTTAATTTTTGTACAAAAATCGTTTAGTTACTGCCACAAAAAAAAAGAAAAAAATCTGCAAACTTAATTTATTCGTTGCACAGAAGCTTCTTTTATTCCATGTATTCGTATTTCACTAGATATTAATCACAACATTTTTATCGATTAACGGGAATATCCTTGCTACTATTTTGCAACAATAAAACAAAGAACAATAAACTTTTGGAAAAAAGAACAATAATCCCATTCTATCGTTTGTAATGTAACTTTCTCTGCTGCAAAAAGTCTGTTCTTATTCAAACAATTTGTAAACATTTTGGTAACGTGTATCAACTCGCTAACGCGCGGCAAACCGCAAAAGGTAAAGAAGCTATTACTCATTGAAAGCCCTTTTGTCACTAATACAAATCAAAATTACTGTACAGTAGTTTCACTTCCAACTTGATGTTATCAGTCGCAACATTGAAACCCAACACGGATTTACTTACAATAAGCGTCCATCCGCGACAGTAACCGTAAAATAAATAATCTCTGAAAAATCTTGTTTTTAGTAAACGTGTATCCCAATAAACAACGATAACAAAAAAATACGGTCGCTTAAATTTTACAGCAACTGCTCAAAATGTCCTCCCTCAACTGCAATACCGGCATTACAACGCTGAGTTACTGAATTTGCGAGCCTTCCAAAATTGTAACTTTCTCTAATTTCATCAAAAGCTAGAATTATCTTAGCCAAAAGTTCTTCCTCTGTTTCTACTTCAGTCTCACAAACAATGGCCTTGACAGCTTCCCAGAGATAAAAATCCAATGGGTTGTAGTCTGGTGACCGAGCTGGCCAGTGAATTGGTCCTCCTCGACCAATCCACCGTTTAAGGATACAATGCATCTAAGTGTTGACGTACCGGTACTGCAAAATGCGGCGGCGTGCCGTCATGTTGAAACGACGTCATTACGAATTGCCAAAGGAACGTCTTCTAAGTACAACAGAAGGACGTTTTCATGAAATGCTAAATAAGAAGCGCGTTGCGGAAGTAAAACAGAGCCTAGTATAAACTCGCCCAAAATACCCGCCCAAATGTTAACACTAAATTTGTGTTGGTATGACTTGACAAAAATTGCATGCGGATTTTCGACATCCCAGATGTGACTGTTTCGGCTATTAAAACACTCCTCCCTGGTAAAGCACGCCTCATCCGTCCCCAACGCCTTCCTTTCAAAGTTTGGATAATCGTTACATTGCTGCAGGTACCACTGTGAAAACTGAACTCGAAGTGGAAAATCGTCTTCCTCCAAATCTTGGACCTTTTGAAAGTGAAAGGGATGTAACCCTTCGTCGTGAAGGACGCCCAAAACAGTGGCATGTGAGCCCTGGTAATTATAAAACAACAAAAATGACCCTATTGAAAGGCTGCATTTAAACGGAGAATTTGAGGGATCACTTAGACTGGTCGTACCTGCAATGCGTTGGCAATGACCCTAGAGCTTGTCCTCGGATTATCAGCAATCAGTTACAGGACATTGTCTTCAAATCCTACACTCCGCCTGAACCGATTTCGTCCGGCGTCGAGCCTGTGGACAACAATACTTCCCGTCTCCCTCAAAAAATCGAGTCGTCTAAATCCTTACTGCTTCGGCCCTGTTTTGTCCAGCAGCGCCATACGCCAAATGCATATCGGCGTAGTATTCAAACGAAAATTGATGACGTTGCATGATGATAGTGTCTTTATCGGTAAGTTGCGTTCGACTGCGAGACTTCTTCTGGCATGGTCCTTTAGCCCCACCACCGACTTCCCGAAAAATGTCGCGGATTACCGATCAATTCCGATTACGAACAAACAGTCCGCCCTAGTGGCTTCTAAAAACAACGAAATTCTAGTGCCTTGGCAGCGTAGTCGGTAAGACGGCAAACTCTCAATCTGAAGGTTGCGGGTTCGATCCCCACTTCCGAAGTGCGTTTTTCTTTTCGTTTTCTTTGGCGGTCCCATGCCTCGAGTACGCTTGGCAACACCGCCTGTTGAAGGCTGTTTGAATTCGCCCGCGCAGCGCTCTTATTGGCCAACTTTATCTGCGTCTAACTCAAAAACGGTACGACTTTTACTAGATTTTTTTTTTTGTATTTATTTCGTTAGTGCAACGTCCCGAACACTGCCCTTACCCGCCGATGAGTGAATTTCTGACCACATTGTATAAGAAGTTTGTACTCGTTCCATTCGTCTTGAATAGATTTTTGATCATGGTCTGAAGGTTAAGGAACCGGTTCAAATTAACTATCGTGTGGATCGTGGCATTTTATTAAATTTAACTTTAATCCACTTGTTATTTTTTCAAGTTTTTTATTTAATATAATGGACAATTTGCTCAAAACAGAGAGCCTCGCAAATAGCAAAAGTGTGGTATCATGTTCACCAGCATATTTTACTGAACATATTTAAGAAAAAGCGGTTGCTGGTTTTCTGTAAAAAAGTTATGTATGCCTAGCTTCATTTAGAATCAATTTTTGAAGATTCAGAGTCAGTCTGTTAATACAGTCTGGCATATAACTAGTTAGTTGGCTTACTCACCTTACACGGATTTATTTTTTTATTAATGTTTATTTAATACTGTGGTTGATTATTGTTATTGTTGTTGTTGGTTATTATTAATTTTTAATAATTTATTCCATGGTATGGTAAATACGGAAGACTCTTGTCCTGGGCAAGACCGACAAAGTACACCAACAAACAACAGGGCTGAACCTCAGGAAAGAACTACATCAACTTCTTGTCGTTCGGATTTATTCCTGTAGGAATTACTGTGAATATGGGTGGACAATATGTTATCTGCAAAAAAAAAAAAAAAATCTCTCTAATTGTTCTCTGGTACTTGTAAATCTTAAAAGACACCTTGAAACCAACCATCCGAAACTGAAGAATAAAAGCTTAAGTTTATTTTGAAAGACACAAAGAAGTATATACAATCATTGTGACTGCTTTCCACAGATATATAATAAAAGATAGTGAAAATGCAACAGAAACATACTTT
Source organism: Vandiemenella viatica (assembly GCA_031002005.1). NCBI lineage: Eukaryota > Metazoa > Arthropoda > Insecta > Orthoptera > Morabidae > Vandiemenella > Vandiemenella viatica. Next base: position 97,748,175 of record JARYHS010011408.1, read on the forward strand.
CTCCTAAGTTATAGAGTTGCTCGTGTTTGTAAACCACACACAATTTCAGAAAATTTAATAAAACCATGTATGAAAGAAATTGTTAGCTGCGTACTCGGAGAAGACGCGGTGAAGAAAGATGAAGCAGTTCAGTGTTCCACCAACATTATATCGGATCGAGTCCATAGAATTCAGGTGTGGCGAGACAGTATGAAACCACGCATATTATGTGTAAAGCTTAAAATCGTAACGAAGCATTGTCGAGCACAGAGACGCGCGAAGCAAAAGTAATTGTTAGAGTCAGTCTGCAACGAGCTGCCGAAGAGTTCAGTCGGTAGTAGGTCGCTACCGTAGTTTTGCATTAAGTTTGGCTGCGCGCCCGGTATTAAGTTGGCTGCTGCGCCTCGCGCTATTGGTAGAGCAGATGAAAAGGTTGAATTAGTCTGCATCCGGCCGCCGGAGAAGTCGGTCGCAGGTTGGCTGCTCGCCCTTGTATTAAGTTGCTGCGTGCCATGAATTATTGTTTGAGCAGACGGAACAGTAACTGAATGTTATTTGAAAGTCGTTAAATGAAAGTGCTTCGTGACGATTGACAAGCTGATAAGAGTTGTGACACAGTGTATAGACTAAGAAAACAAAACCGTGGTTTAGAACTTTGAAGAAATGAAGTATTGAGTTATCCGCGGTCAAAAAGAATAAGTATCTTTATTGGTACTTATGAATTTGGTGAATAAATCTGAAGTGAATTTATAGGCGATCGTATGATTTAGTAGAATTCGAGCCATAAACAATCAAGCATTGTTAGCCACTCGCCTGTCACGAACATTAAATCGTTACAAAGGCCACATTGAAAATGAATTGACTTGTAAATTGAAAGACAGTGAGATTTTTGTAATCCAACTTGACGAAAGTACAGATCTCGCCGGGCTATCAATATTGCTTGTTTTCGTGAAATTCCCCTTCGGAGGACATATTGAAGAAGATTTGTTTCTCTGTGAACCTTTGGAGACCTACACTACTAGAGAAGAAATCTATTGATAGGTACATGAGGAAACATTATTTTTATTGGAACAAATGTCTTGACACGGGCAGCAATGGAGATGCAGCTATGACCGGCAAAATAAAGGGAACTGTAACAAGAATAAAGAATGTTTCACCTTAATGTAGTATCAACCACTGCGTTTTATACCGCCATGCCCTTGTCGTGAAGGAAATGCCATCCAACCTAAAGAAAGTTCTCGCTAAAGCTGTACAAATTGTAAATTACCTTAAATCACGTCCACTCCAGTCAAGGATATATTAAAAAAAAAAGAATATGAAGATGTAGGAAGTCAGGTTAATTACTTCTTCTACACACGGAAGTAAGATGGCTTTTGAGAGGAAAAGTTTTATCAAGGTTATTTAAATTGCGCAACGAGCTTAAGATATTTTGGTCGAACCCATTTCTGCATCCGTTGGCGTGCTTGTTGAACTCGCACGATGAGCAATGGCTGACGAAATTGGCTTATTTGGGCGATACATAGACTCAACGTAATCTGCAAGTTCTTACAGGGAAGAACCACAATCACGTTTACAGTAACAGACAAAATGTCTTCATTTAAAAACAAACTTGACTTCTCGATCGAATGTGTTGAACAAAAAAGTTACGATTGTTTTACTCTTTTAAATGACTTTCTGGGAGAAAATAAGTTGCAAGATGTAAAAAAAACCACGAACATTTGATTAACCTTAAAATATCATTGAAAGAGTATTTCCCGGTGACGTTATAGCGCAACAACTGGGTATAGAATTCATTCGCAAATCATAGCAAACCATCGATGCTGAGTCAGAGTAGGAGAATTTGACCGACATTTAGTGTTCATCGCATCTAAAACATAAATTCGAATCAGAAAATTCTAATTTGAATGATTTTTTACTTGGACTGAAAGATGAATACCCTGCAGTCGTTGAGAAGGCTATAATGGTTCTGTTTCCGTTTGTGACGACTTACCGATGCAAAACTGGTTTTTCAGCTTACGCTTACACCAAAAACAAGTACAGAAACAGACTTGGATGCAGCTCCAGATCTTCGCGTTCGATTGTCAGACATTAAGTCTAATCTTAGTGCTGTTATAAGTAAATATGTGAAAAAAAATTTCATTCTTCACACTAAATAGTTACATTGTATTTACCTTATACACTACTAACAATAATTATTTTTCATTTACATTTTATCCTTTCTTAAAGATGAAAATGTTCAGATTACAAGTTACAGTCAGTATCGTTATTATAAAAATGGTCATCCGACAAAAATAGTATCATCAATCATGGTTCCGTGGCCAAAAAAATTGGCAAATGGCCAAAATGGAGGCACGTAGTTTATGGACGCTCCCAAAGCAGTCGGAAGTGAAAAAAATTAACAATTTGAGAAGTAACGTGCATAAAGAGAAGAAGAGACATGATAAGTCAAAGAAGTCTGGAGCATCAACAAACAATTTGTGCATAACAAAGTAATACGATTGTTTTGGGAGATTAAGATACCCCAAGATCGTACGTTCCTTTCGAAGCACTTTATACCATACCTTAGACCAAAACTTCCTGCAGTATTCCCTTCTTTTTTTTTTCTCCCACTATCACATTCCAATCGCCCATCATTATTACTGTATATTGCTTCAGATGTCTCAGGAATTATTTTGCCAAGAGCTTGGGGCAATATCATTGTAGAATACTTGAGGCATTCCTACTACCGGCCAGTTGCAAGAAATCTTAAGGTTGCTGTCAATCTTTCAAAGGGAGAAATATCAGCTCTCATAACCATCCTGATATTTTATTTTAAAGGAGTTATCATTGACATCCATTTTTTGGTAGATGTCTTCGTTCCTCCGCAAGTATTTACGGTAATCCAATGGATTTGAACTTAATTCTTGTAGCAATTCTGCTTGGATGTTTTCAATACTCTTCTAAAGCCAATCTTGAAACCAGGTTTTGCGTTTTTCCTTTGCTTTTTGTTACACTTGATCGCCACTAATAAACCGACTAAAGCGATCGCGTCTTCTTTCTGGGGGCCATCTCTTTGACTGATTTGAATCGCTCCGGTGTACCGTACTGTGGATGTGCTCTTCGTCTGTACAGGTTGGGCAGGCAAACCGTAGCGTGTGCTGGCAAAAATGCGCAGGCATAGTGATCTGCACAGAAGTATGATATATATATATATATATATATATATATATATATATATATATATATATATATATATATATATTCATTCTGCGCAGTTGTGCCCGCAGGAGCGTGTGTGTGGCTTACCCAATGCCTGTAAAGTTTTCAGTTCGATTTTGTTGCAGGAAGAGTCTGTATTGTTTACGTTTACCGAATTTATTTGGTGCTATTTTACAAGGCATAGTGAATTTTGTGCAAATAATGTCAGAACGAAGGTATAACGAATATATAAGTCTGAACATTGTCTGTGGTGAGTAAAAAACAAAGAATATCATGATCGCGAGAAAAGAAACTATGAAAAAATTGGTGAAAGTAAAAGAGTTAAAGCAGTTTGAGTCCGAGGCAGCAAATAAGTCAGTAGTAAAAAATCACACGATTTGAGAAGTAACGTGCACAAATAGAAGAATAAACATGATATGTCGAAGTATGGATCATCAATAGAAGACTTGTATATAACAAAGTTCTGGTACTACAAGTTATTCAATTTTTTGGGAGATCAAGATACGCCTTGTTCGTCTGTTTCAATGATGCATAACGATTTGGCGATATTATCGTAGAATACTTGAGATATTCGTATGACTGGTGCGTTGCAAGAAATTTTAAGGTAGCTGTCATACATTTATGGTGAGAAATAGCAGCTCTCATAACTGTATTGTTCGTTTTTATTAAAGGAGTTACCACTGACAGCAATTTTTTGTAAACTTCTTCGCTCAAAAGCAAATAATTACGGTAATCCATTGCTAGGTGGGTGCAGGATAGGGGGAAGATAGCTGTGTAGGGAAATTGCCACCGGAGCCTGTGCTCCATTGCAATTAAATTAAATTAAAAAAAAAAAAAAAAAAAAAAATCTGAACTTGTAATTTTTTTGTGGGCGTAATTATTCCTCTTTAAAATGGAATCTTTACGCCAGGTTTGTGTATTTTTTCTTTGCTTTTTATTGCACTTAACTGCCACCGATAAACTGACCAAAGCGAATGCGCAGTCTTCTTGATCGCAATCTCGTTGACTGAATTGAATCCATATTGAATCATGGAATTGAATCCCTCCAGTACCATGGAGGAAGGAAATATATGGAGGAGAAATGACGTTAAATCTGTGACGCCACCTCTAAACTTTCGGCTCTACTGCGCATGCGCAGTGGTGGTAACGGCCATATTGCGAATTCATACAAATCCAAAGTTCACATTGTGTTTGATGCTGTGATTATTTCATTTTCTAATGTGTCTAAGTATTTTATAATGCCATCTAGGAATCTTGATGAAGCAAACGATTTTGCTACCCCAAATGCAGTTTGCGATTCAAATACGCGTGTGTGGATCAAGGGCGTATCCAGGATCAGAACTAGAGGGGGGCAGGATTTGAACTGGGGGGGGGGGCAACTCATTTTGGTTTCGAGGAAGTGGGGTGGGGGACTGAAACAGGACATTACAAAATCAAACTCAAAGCTATTCAGGAAACTATTTTTATCATTGATTAATATAGTAACCCAACTACTTGATCTAAGGACCTACTATGTAGTTAATTAAGATCGTAAGTCAGTTAGTTTTTTATGGAAACATTGATTGTCTATGATTTTCAATTTCAATAATTTTGTTTGTCAATATCTCATGGTGTCCTTTCACGAAATTTCGATGCACACTCATCCGACATAATCCAGTCAATCTTTCTCTCCCAAAGTGCTCCTGAACTAGTTCTTCACTCGTCGAAGCGTACTGAAGAAAACTTAATTTTTCTTCTAGGGGGGGGGGCAGCTGCCCCCCTCTGCCCCTCGCTGGATACGCCCATGGTGTGGATGTGTCTACATAGTTTGATTCTGTAGCGGCAATTTAGTGGAGATTGTGGTTAGGTCTAAATGCAGTCTGTACCAGAATGGTTTTGCTGTTGCATATATAAGGGACAAAGAATTTATCTACTGTATTATTGTTAATAATTTCATGAGAATCATGTTAGTGATAAAACGTGTATCGCGATGTAAACTACTTCCAGCTATTCCCAATTAAGCTTACGATGTATGGTAACAAGATAACTATTTTTATTCTGGTCTAGGCCGCATTTAATTTAATTTAATTGCAATGGAGCACAGGCTTCGGTGGCAATTTACCTACCCAACCATCTTCCCCCTATCCTGCACCCACCTACATTTGCCCTCTACAAATTTTATCTTTAAATTCCTTCAAAGTTTTCGGTAAATTATTCATCATTTCTCTTGGTAACTCATTCGAATCCCTGACACCCTTACCTAAAAAAGAGAATCTTCCCACACCCTTGTGCCTGAAATCAAGTGCCAGCTTGTGGTCATGGTCATCTTTTCCCTTCCATGCACTACTTTTCATACCTATTGCAATATCTTTCCATGCCTCATCACCAGTATGTGCCCTGTACACTCCCATGACCCTCCTCCTGTCTTGCAATGAATCCCATTCCAGCTCCATCATCATATCCGTCACTGATTGCATTCTGCGATAATTTCCAGAAACAAATCTAGCAGCCCTTCTTTGCACCCTCTCCAACTCCTGTATTTGATACGTAAAATGAGGGTCCCACACTACACTACCATATTCAAGCAATGGTCTGACCAAAGTTTTGTAACCCAATTCCTTGACTTCTCTCGTACATCCCCTCATAACTCTCTCCAACAAGTGCAGAACTTTGAAACCTTTTCCTACCACCTGTCCTACGTGTCCTGCCCAGTTAAGTTTGTTATCAAAAGTAATTCCAAGATATTTGCATTTCAAGTCTTCAGCAAGCAATTCTTTCCCCACCTTATATTCATAATTAACCTTTTGTTTTTATTTGTGTATCTAATAAGCTGACTCTTCTTTGCATTTATCTTCATTCCATGTTTACCAACCCAATTAGATATCCTGTCCAGATAACCCTGCAACTGTTTACAATCCTCTATCGTTTTGATTCTTTTATACAGCATTATGTCATCTGCAAACAATCTAATTTCAGATAGTAAACAATCAACACAATTATTCATTAGAATAATGAATAGGAATGGTCCCAATACGCTATCCTGTGGCACACCCATTTTTACTTCCACTTCTTTTGATACTACATTTCCTACCCTAACTTTCTGTTTTCTACCTTTTAAAAATTCTTCTACCCAGCAAAAGACTTTCTTATCCACTCCAATGGTTTTTACCTTATTTACTACCATTTTATGACTTACTCTGTCAAACGCCTTAGAAAGATCTAGTGCTACACTATCAATTTGGCCTCCCTTGTCCATTTCATCTGAAATATCTTGCATATATCCCACCAACTGAGATTCGCATGAATATCCTTGCCTGAAACCATGTTGCCTGCTTGAAAACCAATTACGTTCCTCACATATATTTCTGATGTGGTTGCATATCAATCTTTCCATTAATTTACCTACCACTGATTGGCCTGTAATTCTCAACTCTACTTCTCACCCCTCCCTTATGTACCGGTACTACTATTGCACTTTTCCAGTAATAAAACTGAAATATCCATTCTGCATGTCGACCATGTAATTCATTGTGGCTTTGGCAGAATTAATTTTTCGTCCAGGCCGCATATCAACCCAATCCCCTCAATTTGGAGACAGTATATCCCGAAAACTAAGCAAGATATCGAAAAATTTTACTCTGTATTTTCGATTTGTCTCGTCGTGTTACATAAGAATCGATCATCAAATTTGCCTTTAGCGAAACTTTTCTTCTACATTTCAACTCAAGACACCTCACTTTTGATACAGTAGGGCCTATATCTCGAGAACTAGGCGAGATATCGAAAATTTTTATTCTTTATTTTTTATTTGTCTCGTCTTTTTAAATAAGAATCCATCATCAAATTTGACTTTGACCAATTTTTTTCCTGAATTTCAACCAAAAACATCTCACATTTTAGACAGTATATCTCGGAAACTAGGCAGGATATCAAAAAAATTTATTCTTCATTTTTTATTTGTCTCATCGAGTTACATAATAATCTATCACCAGATTGCGGCGTTACGTTTATCCTAGAGTCCCCTTGAGGTTTTTGTACATATACCCATGTGTCTGTATGGATGCGGTCTAGCCCCTCACTCCTCAGCACGGCGTCACTTCAATGCGTGGTGAAGGTCTCTTGCGGCGTCTCCATATACGAGGCGCGTCCAGAAAGTAAGTTCCGTTTCAATTTATCTCCACTGCAGCGCTGCGATTGCAGTTCCGCACATGTGCTGTAGGACGATGTGTATCAAGGGGAAGAACGTCCGCCATTTGGAGATCGCTGTCAGTTACGTACGCTTTGTTGTGCTTGTTTGAAATGTCGGCGTTGATTGAAAATCCCGCCGCCTGTGAAATCAGGTCTGTGATTCGGTTTCTGAATGCGAGGAAAGTGAAACCAAGGAAATTTATCGGCAAATTTGCGATGTTTACGACCAAATGCGATGAGTGATTCGATGGTGAGAAGATGGGTCCGACAGTTCAATGGCGGGCGTAGTGATGTGCACGATGAAGAACGAAGTGGGCGTCCACCTTTGGTTACAGAAGAACTGGTAAGACTTTCATCTGTTCTTACATCTCAAGTCTTTCCTTGGTGGTCATCACTTCACCAATGACGACGAGCTGAAAGAAACTGTTTCCAACTGGTTGAAGACACAGGCGGCAGATTTCTATGAAGAAGGTATACAAAACCTGGTGCCACGCTATGACAAATGCCTGCAAAATTTCGGCAGTTATGTGGAAAAGTAGTTTAAGAGTTATAGAATTTTGTGCAATATAAATTTCTTCTGTATCTGTGTACAATTTCATTTTATTGCCAAACGGAACTTACTTTCTGGACGCGCCTCGTATTTCTTTCCTCCATGGCGTGTATATGCTTTTTGTCTGTACAGGTATACCTTTCCGCAGTGCTGCCAATTCACTTTTGGATTTTGTTAAACACCGAGTGTATAGTGTTAATGCATAACAGAATTGTGATCTTTTCCTTGCAAACACTCGTGTGAATCGACGATTGAAATAAAGCTCAAATTATATTTGATAATAGAACTGTACAGACCGTACAAAACGATCGGCGCACTCTTTGTGTACAATGACACGCTCGTCGGCTCGGCTTTCAAAGCAGTGCCTTCCAAGAAGGCCTAACCAATATCCGAGAATCAGTTTTTAACATGTTATATTACAGAAAATATGCTAAATTTAATGTAAAAAAAAAAATGTATGGCCCCTAAAAAAAAGTGTATAGGCACAGCAGCGTGATGCTGCATAAAGTATGTTCATTATTGTTTTAGTCTTTCAGGAGCGAGTCTCTGGATTTTTGTACCCACCCAACGGAAATTTTAGCAACCGTCTACGGATATTGAAAGCCAGGTGGCTGGCAGCATCATGGAGGAAGGAATACCTCCATGGGCAGCATTGCCTTTCCGGATAACGGTTACCTGTATGCCGGGCTTAAGAGAACTAGCTTGTCAGCGCAATTAGAAATGAACATAGTAAAATATCTTAAATTCATACTGATGATATTATGAAGGAACAAAGAAAGCTGATAAAGCATAAAGGTGCTGACGTAGATAATATTATTAAAGATGTCTTAAAGGTGCTGCATACGACATTGTACCTTATCATTCAAATGGCATTTAGATTGCATCTGGATACTTCTGCTTACCAGAGGACTGGAAAAGTGTGATAGTACTACCGGTATATAAATGAAGAGTGACAAATAGAGTCGAAAATGGAAGGCCAATCAAGTTGACATCAGTGGCAGGTAAATTAATGGAGACATTGATATGCAACCACATCAGAAATAGCTGTGATAAAAAAAAAAAAAAAAAACAGTTTTTAAATCAATAACATGGCTTTAGACAAGGATATTCATGTGAAACTTAGTTGGCTATATGCAGGATATTTCGGATGAAATAGAGAAGGGGGGGGGGGTCCAAATTGTTCTAGATCTTTAAATCAATAACATGGCTTTAGGCAAGGATATTCATGTGAAACTTAGTTGGCTATATGCAGGATATTTCAGATGAAATGGAGAAGGGGATCCAAATTGTTCTAGATCTACTGTACTCCTAATTCTTTGACCAATATAATTCCAAGTCCCATCACCAACATGCGCCTTGTACATTCTCAGCACACTCTTCATCCTCCTGTCTTCCAATCATCTCTTTTATCATATCATTTACTGAGTTAGGCCTTTAACCGAGTGAACCATAAAATGGGGTAAATACGATAAAAACCACTAGAGTGCTGGGTAGAAGAGTACTTGAAATGTAGAAAGCAAAGAAGTTGAAGTGAAAACTGGAGTGCCATAGTGTTGTACATTAGGACCATTTTTATTAATTATTCTAATGAACGACTGTATTAATGGTTTACAGTCAGGAGTTACAGTACGTCATTTGCGTCATTTGTCAATGATATAAAGTTTTATAATAGTTTCAAAACGGCAGAAGACTTAACAGTTGCAGAGTGATCTTGACATGATATCTAGCAGGATAGTCACTGGAAATTAATGTAGAGCACAATCAGTAACTGATATGATAAAGGAGATGAAATGGGATTCATTGGAAGACAGGAGGAAGGTGAAGAGAGTAGTAGGAGGGCACAAGGTGAACATTGGAAAAGAGGAATAGAAAGTTGTTGATGAAATAATTAAATGGGATGCACTTAAAAGAAAATATGTCCATGTCCACAAGCTAGCACTCTATTACAGGCATAAGGGTTAGGAAAAATTTTCTTTTTCAGGTAAGGTAACCAGAGGTTGGAATAAATTACCGTGGGAAATGATGAATAATTTACCAAAACACTGAAAGAATTGAAGATTGATGTTTGTAGAGGGATAATATAGGCGGGTACAAGGAGGGGGAAAATATGTGTGTAGATAACAGAATGTGACATTGTACCTTATGAAACATTACTTAAATTGAGTCTGGATACTTGCTACTTACCAGATGATTGGAAAAGTGCGATATCACTACCAGTCTATAAAGGGGAGTGGTCAAACATTACAGGCCAATCATTTTGGTAGGTAAATTAATGAAGATATTAATATGCAACCACATCAGAAATGTGTGATGAATGTAAGTGGTTTTAAAGTTGACAACATGGTTTTAGGCAAAGATAGTCATGCAAATTTCAGTTAGTAGGCAACAAGGAAGATATTTCAGATGAAATGGACAAAGGAGGCCTAATTGATAGTGTAGGAGTAGATCTTTCAAAGACTTTTGACAGAGTGACCCATAAAAATGTGCAAAATAAAGTAAAAATTATGGGAGTGGATGAAAAAAAGATAGGCTGGTAAGAAGCATTCTTAAAAGGTAGAAAGCAGAAAGTTAGTGTTGGTGATGAGGCATGGAAACATATTGATGGAAGAATTAAGAGAGATGGATGACCACAAACTGGTACTCGATTTCAGGCATAAGGATGTGGGAAAATTCTCTTTTGTAGGTAAGGGAGCCAGGGACTGGAAGAAATTAACAGGAAAAATGATGAATAATTTACAAAAAATGCTGAAAAATTAAAGTTGAAAATCATAGAGGGAAAAGCCGTAAAGGGAAAATTAAAATATGAACATGGGACCGTAAATGATAAATCATAACAGATTGCAATTCACAGAGTAAAACATTGTACAGGCTTATATTTAAAATTGCACGTTTTTTCTGTCTTCAACTATTCTTTAATAATTACTGTACTTTTATTGCGATGGTTGTAGCTAAAATATCATAACCACTCATTTTACAGATTGAAAAGGTTGGATAAGTTTTTGCGATTTTTTTCCCCTTGATCCTAAATAATTTTTCCATTTTATAATTCAACTGTGACTAATGTCAATACAGTTTTTAGAAACATGCCTTTTTAATAAATTTATAATACTGTAATATGGCTAAGAGTCAGTATACTGTAATTTTTGTAATGAGTGCAACAGTTACTGGACTACATTCTGAAGAAAGTTTTGGGATATCAAGAACACATGCAAATACTAAACTTTTTTTTTAAAATAAAGTTTTGTTTGTGATATGAATTTTATAGTTTTCATACAGCTATTTTAATAATACAATTATAAGATTAGGATATAAAGAACACTGAGTAATAACATTTAATTTTATTTTAAAATACAAAATTTCAATCACAGTTTAATCTTCAAAACAGATTACAAAGAAAAATAATGAAGCCTATTTTTAACACTTTTCCAGTTCATTCAAGAAACATGAACCTATGATACAAAAGTCAAGAATCCCCAGTCATCCAACATTTAAACGTTCAAATTCAAGCAGATAATACCCAACTGTACCATGTAGAAAACACAATTCATTAAAGTATTAGTAAATATAACAGCTTATGAATAGCAATTACAAATTAAGTAAAATGTTAAGCAATATAATCACAGAGAAACCACATAAAAATTCTGCTCAATATTGTACAATCACATACTGCAAGACACAAGGCAGGTTCACTTGAATATTTTAATTTTTTATGAACTTTAAATTTCTTCCATGTCCTTTCAACATTGGTTCAGGAGAAAATCAGAATATTAAACACACTGTTGCCTATTACTGATTATTGGTATCTCCATAAGGTCTATATAAAAACTAATTTATCTACATTAAACAAATCAAACTATATGACAAAGAGAAATTAAATTTAACTTCACAACAAAACATTTGCTGTGAAAGTAGGGTAGAGAAGTACTGTATTAAAAAATTCTTGGAACTAAATTTTTGGTAAATAAAATATAGCTTCAAGGTATCAAAATATATTATATACGAAATGAAAAACTTCGGTAAGTCTAAAGGAACTGAACAGAACACATCGCAAAATCTCGTGCCTTATATTTACAGAATATCCGCAAGTCCAAAGCTAAAAAGGAGTAGGCAATATACACAATTAAAAAAAAACATAAAAAAATCAGATTTAAAAAAAGAAAACCTTCACTCTTATTTAATGAACTTTTAACAAAATTGCATTAAGTACAAATACACAACGCATCAGAAGTAATTTAACTAGTTTTCCTGTCAAGAAGCATTGCCAAACAATGGCTTGCAACTAGTTTGTGCCAACCGAGGAGATTGCCTTAGGGGTGTGATGTTAACTGGTGTCATTGCTCTGACAGGAGTGACAGGTGGCCGTCCAGCAGCCCCAACAGTCCCCACGTAAGGGCGAAGTCCCTTCCCAGATCGTATTAGCAATGAAGTTTTGATAAATGGAGTTGGTGTGTTCTGAAAGACATCATCTGCACAAGTACCTACAGTTGTCACAGTACCTCTGTTGCGATCTTTTAAAGGAGAGAGAATAGAAGAATCTTTGTATGACTGTTCAAGGGTGATTTCTGATGCCTTGTTCAAGCATTTTTCTCTGTACTTTCTTACTCTAACTGCAGATGCCTTTCTTCTGAAAAAAATTTCTTCAGCAGCTGAAAGATTCTCTTTTCCATCACTATCAGACTTTATAGGTGCAGTCGGACTAAACCTACAGTGGCTGTTTTGTGATTTTGAAACCCTGCAACTTTGAGATTTCCTAACTGCTCTACCTCTGGGAGTTTGCACATTATTAATTAAATTTTGTTCCTTTGATAAAGGTGACTTTGAGTGTTTATGTCTGCATTTGTTTGAATAATCCTTTGGGCTTTTTGTTTGAGCCCTTTTTTTGGGAGAAATGTTGTTCTTCAGGGTAACTTTTGAAGTCCTCTCAGAAGTTATATACTGCCCACTATTAAACCTCATAGATGAGCTACTGTTAGGTGAAATACTTTGACTACTGCTTTTGTGTTTCACTGTTCGAGAGTCGTATCCTGAATAGTTATTATCAATGTTGATTTGGCCATCAAAAAGTCTCATTCTTTTCAGCACCATCCCTGCATTCTGACTCCTTATTCGAGCTACTGATTCCCTTCCAGTAACAGGAACTTCATTCACTTTTGTACAACTGTCACCAAGTACATCATCTGCTTCAGTCCAGACTCCTCCATTGGGTGTCTTTTGCAGATTCTCTGCATTACAGTTATCTTTGATCGTAGTAAACGCATGTGATTTAAGACAATTTTGATCATCAGTCAAAGCTTTATCTGTCTGCCCACCAAGGCCTAAACAAATGTGATTTTCAGTAGTTTCTTTATGGCTCCCTTTGCTAGGAGAGCTGTCATCATTAACACAGGTAGTGTCCATAATATTACTCACAAATGCTGAACCAGGTGAATCTGGAGAGAATTCCCTGCCACCGAAGGATGATGCTCGACGACATGGGCGTCGTAATCCAGTCATTACTGTATTTGGTCGCCCACGACGCAGACCTGATCCCAAAATGCCAACTACAGTACTTGGTGAGGCCCAAGAGTTACGTCGCTGTTTCTGAGCTTCTAGTTCTCGAGACCGGCGGCGCAGTGAACCAATTTTCCGAGCACTGGGTGAACGTATAGGTCTTGCACCATCCAGACTACGACGTATTCGTAGTTCTCGACTCAATCTTCTTGCCAGCTGCTCAGTTGTTCCTGAATCCTGGCATGATGCATTATCCAGTTTTGCATGTTCTTCGAGAGTACGCTCGTAGGCAGTCTGGACAGCTTCTGTGAATGCAACACATTGCAAATCAGGACTGTCTTCAACATTTCCAAACTCCTGTGAAATTCTGTCCTCAATTGCAGATACTCTATTTTTTATTGCTTCAAATTCACTTTTTGGAATACGGACAAAGTCTGCAGAATCTGATGAAACTACACTAGACTCTTCAGCAGTGAAGACAGTATTTGTGTGGGTAATTTTGTCAGTGTTTGAAAGAACTGCCTCACAGTCTGAAAGGTCCACGCCATTAGGTGTAAAATTCAACGTCCCTAACGAAACACGTCCTTCTGAAGTAGCACTAATAAAAGAGGAATTTGGAGTAACTGTAAGGTTAAGAGGATCAAGGCGTCTTTTGCGTCGCCATGCACCAGTACTCCATCTCTTTTCTATATTTGCAGTATGTCTTTGCAGCCAACTGCTTTCCTCTCTCATCTGCAAAATGAATCAAACACACAGAATTTATGTAGAAAAATGATTGTTAATTAATAAATAATATTTTTGTTGCTTCAGAGTAAAAAAGGTTAATATTAGTGCAATTTCTTACATGGTAAGGAATGACCTTGGGCCAAAATATTTGAATGATATTTGGCATGGTGATCAAGGACAAATTAAAACCCTATAAACCCCTATAAAAAGATAGTTATCTAAAATGCTGATGTCAAAGAACATGGTACTGGATCTCTTTTGAATCAACGGGGTTAAATTAATAATAATAAAGTAATTTTCAAGTATAAATATATATAAATTAGATTAGGATAGGGAAATGAGCCACCACTTAACTTTAGATGATGGATGCAGGACGTGAGCACACAGCAAAGACAAAAACAAAATGATACAGAAAAGATAAAAACACAAATGATACAGAAATTTTGTCAACATGAGAAGTCCTGTTTCACTGTTTACTCTCACTCTCTCTCATATATATATATATAAAACTAAGGAAGGATAGGGAAATATGACCCAACAGTTTGTTAACCTAATCCTTCGTCGTGGGCATGACTTCCTACGTTACTTCCACGGGATGCGCACCATTCTCCATAAATTCCTACCCACTGCCTCATGCACATGTTTGGTTCACAAGTACTCACCTAGTAATTCCCCAAAACTACCACAGGAATCATTCCCATGCAAAAGGCCTCATTGTAAAACATGCAGCATGCATCCAGGCACTACCACTTACTCCAATCCTACCACAGGTGAAACATTCCCCATCTTTTTCCATGCTACTTGCATGACAACATACCTCATATATCAATTTACATGCCTCCATTGCTCATATATAGGCGTCACTACTAACTCCCTAGCTATCAGAATGAATGGCCACAGGCAGACTGTATATACTAACAATGAGGCCCATCCAGTTGCAAAACATGCCAGTTCCCACAAACTGAATAATTTTAACATCTGTTTCACAGTTAGGGCGATGGGAACTAGCCCATCAGAATATCCTGGACACCAGACATCCTCCTGGCCTCAATCTCCAATAAATTCCTCCCACCAGACCCAGCACTTATTATCTCTACTATTTACATTTCTTATATTCTTAGTTTTCTATTATTTTATTTTTCACTTATAGTTTCTCAAAATTTGATCTGTATGTATCTATCCTCACTCAGTTATTTTGTTGGTCTACCACTTTCAATGATATATCTCCAACAGTATCGATTATCAATCTAATATTTGTGCTTCCCCCCCTCCCCTCGTACACTACCATCCACGCTGGCGATACCAGACGGCGGTCTCTGTACGCACATCTGACTCCGCCTGGTGTCTCACTTCTGCACGAATAAGGCTGTATGCTGAAATATTGCGCTTCTCTTGTATTTTTTTTTTCTTGTTTGTCGTCCCAGCCGCCTTCATCTGTGGTAAGTGTTGGGTCATATTTCCCTATCCTTCCTTAGTTTTATTGCCTTAAAGCATTTTCCTGCTCATATAGGAGAAAAACCACGGGATATGGAAAAAACATGTACACACAAAGAGCAGAATTTTCGAGGTTATAGCCCTTCTTCTGTAGTAGAGTGAGATGGCTATCTGATGGAGGCTAGCAGCTAACTGAGTTAGCCAACAACGCCGGTAGCTCATGGTGGGGGGAAAAACAACATGGCGGGAAGTGAGGGTGGGGTACAAAGGCATAAACCAGAAAATAATAAACCTATATGAAGGAAGCTGTCGTGGAAACATGGTAGATGTCAAATGATGGTCCTAACTTGCCTTTTACACCATGTATGTATGTAAACAAAACTGAGAAATTTGTGAAATAAAAATATTTGGAACTTTTTTTTAAAAAAAATTAGCAAACAAATTTCAAAGTTACAAACTACTAAAAGATAGGTTCTAGTGAGCGATAGTTCTGTGAGAAAAGGTAGGAGGCAGGGGGAGGGGGTGGAAAGGAGGGGGAAGCAAAATTGACGCTATCTTAAATTTAGTCCTGGTGGTTGTCTGGTCTCCAGTTGGCACTGATAAGCCAGTTCACACCTTCTGTGTTTGGAGATGCTGCTTTTGATTGAGAGGACTCTGATGGAGCGAACCTGCGAAACGTGTAGAAATTGTTAGTGCCATAAGAAACTGGGTGTTTAGGTTGTGGGTGAATACCAATTGTTGCTGTGTCTGTTCTTTCTGATGACCAGTGGATTCGTGGTCATACCTATGTAAGAGGATAGGGCAATTGTTACCTGGTGAGTTGGTAAATAAGGTGGGAGCAAACACAAGTTGCAAGTCCTGTGATGGGGAAGCTTTCCCACTTATGGAGGTTGCTGAAAGGTGTGTGCATATATATGCGTGAATGGATTTACAAAAAAAAAAAAAAAAAAAAAAAAGGAGAGCGAAATGAACCACCACTTACCTTAGATGATGGCATCATGGGGGTGAACACATAAATAAGCACAAAACACAGGAGAAGCAATATTTTGAGACTTGGCTCTTCGTCAATAGGATATGTTGACGAAGAGCCAAGTCTCAAAATATTGTTTTTCCTGTGTTTTGTGCTTATTTGTGTGTTCACCCCATGACACCATCATCTAAGGTAAGTAGTGGTTCATTTCGCTATCCCTTTATATATATATATATAGTAACAATGAAATCAAGACGCTAAGTAGCGGAAGGAATCAAATTAGGATAGGGAAATGAGCCACCACTTACCTTTAGATCAGGCATGGGCAACCTTTGCTTAGCTGAGGGCGTAATTTCGGGACTTAATCAGGCCGCGGGCCGTAGGTAAGAAATCGCGGGCCGTAGGTAAGAAATAAGTAGGTAGTAGTGAAAAAAAAAGGTGATAAAAAGTCACACATTTTTTTATTTATTAGAATTACAATAGCATAATCAAACATACAAAAAGCAAATTAACAAAAACAGATAGAAAAATCAAATAAAAATTAATTAGAGACTTGAGTTTGAAGCTTATTTGAAATTTCTGTATCTCTCGCGGGCCGGATTGAAGCTGGTGGAGGGCAGGATCCGGCCCGGGGGCCGGGGGTTGCCCATATATGCTTTAGATGATGGATGTAGGGCGCGAACACACAGAAAAGACACGAACAAAAATAATAAATCCCGTTACACCAACATCCCCCATGGTTAGGACCTCAGCACCATGGAATACTTCCTGGAAATGCGACCTATCAACAGCCTCTCCAAGATATATTTCCTTGGGATAATTCAACCTGTCTAACAAATACTTTTCCTTCAACTCTCAAATTTACCACCAGATTGCTGTGGGCACTTGATTGCTCCATCTTATGCAAACCTATTCCTTGGCCATCTGGAACAAATATTCCTAGACAATCTTTCCGTTAAACCTCTAGTGTGGTTCAGATATATAAAAGATATTTTTATGATCTGGACCCACAAAGAGAATCATTTAATAGACCTACTCAAGTCCCTAAACAACCATTCTATCAACTTTACCTGGACATACTTCCGCAGTCATGTTACCTTTCTGATGATGTTTCTTTGCATAATGGGTGCCTACATACCTCTGTTCACATATCATCTATAACAGTATCTTCACTTAAACATCAGTATTATCCCTCCGATACCAAACATTCCCTTCTGAACAGTCAGGCATCCATGGCATATGCACCTGCTCTGATGAAGAATCTCTTTTCTGATACACACAAAACCTGTCTGGAGCTCTCATCTCCCACAGCTAACCCCCCCCCCCCCCCTCCCCAAGTACACAAACAAATCTCTCGGGTCACAGCCCATCCTCTGCCCAACCAATCCAATGCCGTACCCCTTGATACTAACTGCAGCAACGATTTCATCACCCAGTCCTTCCCTGGTCTCGAGTCAATTAACCTAATCCTTCATCATGGGCATGACTTCCTACGATCCTTCCCTGGGATGTGCACCATTCTGCATTAAATCCTACCCAATGCACCACGCACATGTTTCAGCAGACCATCCAATCTCAAAAACATCTTGGTTCATAAATACTCACCCTGTAATTACTCCAAACTACCACAGGGATTATTCCCATACAACAGACTTTACTTTAAAACACACAGCATATACCCAGCTACCATCACCTCCTCCAATCCAACCACAGGTGAAACATTCCCTATCAATGGACAAGCTACTTGCACCCCAACACACCTCATATATCAACTTACATGCCTCCATTGCACCAGTTTATATATAGGCCTCACTATGAACTCACCATCAAAATGAATGGCCACAGACAAACAGCGTATACAAGCAATATAGCCCATCTGGTGGAAAAACATGCCAGTTTCTGTAATCTCAACAATTTCCACAACTGTTTCTCAGTCAGGGCGATCAAAGCTTTTTCCTATACCACAACCTCCGTTGAACTGCGTAGATGGGAACTATCCTACCAGAATATTCTTAACACCAGACATCATCCAGACCTTAATCTCCAGTAAGTTCCTTCCACTAGACCCAACACTTATCACTTACTGCTTATACGAGGGTGGCCCAGAAACTAATGCATCACTTTTTTTTTCCTTCAACAATTATTCATTGAACACAATGATACATATACACAAGAAAGAATGATGTTTCTTCTACACTCCCTATTTTTCCACATAATCTCCTTCCCGTTCCATGACCTTCCTCCCAAGACACAAGAGCGTGTATGCCCTGGCAGTACCACTCCTTGTTCTGTTTACGAAGCCATTTCTTCACAGTGTGAATCACCTCTTCGTCATCCTCAAAATGTCTCTCATGAATGGCATTTTTCAATGGCCCAAACAAGTGAAAGTCTAAGGGAGGTAGGTCAGGGCTATAGGGTGGATGGGGTAACACTGTCCAACCCTATTTGGTGATGTGTTCCAATGTCCAAGGGCGTCCATTATCATGTTGAAGCAAACAATCACCTGGGTTATTATGGCATCCGAGTCACCAGAAGTGCTTCTCGAGTTAGATTAATGTAATCACATATGCCTCAGAATTAATTGTGGTGCCTCTCGGCATCACATCAATGAGTATGACACCATCACAGTCCCAAAACACAGTGAAAATGACCTTACCACCAGAAGCAGCAGTTGGTTTGAATTTTTTCTTCTGTGGAGAGACAGGATGGTGCCATTCCATCGATTACCATTTTGTTTCAAAATGGTGAACCCAGGTTTCACCACCTGTCACAATCCGAGACAAGAAGTCTTCTCTCTCAGCTTCAAAATGTTGCAGTAACTCAGAAGAAATTATTATTATTTTTTTTGAAAATTTTGTGTTCCTTCGGAAGACGGCATGGAATTCACCGTGAACACTTTTTTACGTAATCAAAAGCTTTGATGATTACATCAACACTTCCTTTACTGATTGATAGGTCCCGCGCCAACTGCTGAGTCATTATGTATCGGTCCTCCCGAATGAACACATCAGCACGCCGCATTTTGTCAATGCTTACATCAGCGGGTGGCCTTCCCGACTGTTGCAAATCTTGTAGCTCTGCAGAACTGCTTTCAGATGGCCTCACCCTCTGTGCCCAGTGACTTACTGTACTTCTGTTGACTGCTGATGCTCCATACACTGCACATAAATGTTTGTGAATGTTTTCAACCGTTTCTTGCTCCGCAGTGAGAAATACAATGACGACACACTGCTTATTACGTACATCACTCACAGACGCCATGTTGAACCGTTGCTGCAAGTACGCTAACTGTCGGAAGAAATGGAAACTTTACGCACGCAATCTGAAAACTTCAAAGAATTCATATCTAAAGTTTTGCATTCGTACTATTGTCAGCGGCTGAGATAAAAAATGTGGTGCATTAATTTCTGGGCCACACTCATACTTTATTTTTACCACTTAAAGTTTTTCAAAATATGTTTTATAATATGTATATTTCCACTGAAGAGCCAAAAACAACTGGTAGAGGCATGCTTATGAAAACACAGTAATATGCAAACACTCAGAGTACGGCGCTGCGGTCAGCAACGCCTGTATAAAGGCGCGTCCACACCAGAGGAACACAGTGGAAATTCTTGTTGCTAAACTGTTGCGGTCGGTTTCTAGAAACAGAAACAGATCGCAACTTTCATAAACATTCTGTCCACACCAAAAAACCTAATTTAGGAACAGTTTACTTGTGTTACTGTTTACAGTTGTTACCCGTCTACACCAAGAGCAACAATATTTATTTTTCTGTGCGAAATAAAAACATTCTGTCACAATTATAATTCAGTTAGTATACGATGATGTGGTGCGACAGTGAAGTTTCTTCAGCACCTGCTGCAATTTATATTATTTCGAATCAAAAGAAAAAAAGAAACCGCAAATGCTGGACGAGATCAAATCTTTTGGGGAGAAATTAACATGGAGTTGAACGCCTCATGGATTCTTTTTTTTTTTTTTTTTAAATAAAGACTATCTGTTATGAGGACATATTGAGGACGGACACATCAAAAACTTTATTCGAATGAGCAGCACTGATTTAGAATGGTTACTGAACAGTTTATTCGAAAACAAAATACAAACTGCAGGGCCGCAATATCTCCAATGGAACGTTTGCTGTTGACTTTAATATTTCTAGCTACTGGAGATTCCTAAACATATCTGCTGTACTTTGTAATAAGTCACGTTTCCAAAGCGACGCAGTGTGGACAGATAAAGCGAGGGCTATTTTTCGGTGTGCGGAAGCCGCGAGCCGGTTCGTCAAGCCACCTGCTGCGCTGTTGACGATAACAGCAGGGACAGCCAACCTACAGACAATAGTGACCCGCCACTCAGATATTCTGGTATCCTGTTACATGGAATGCTGCTCGGAGGGGGAGTGGAGACGAGACACTTCTGGACTGTATGTCGAGGTGAGAAGAGGGACTGGGAGACCACCGCCATCCTCTGTGGGCCTGAGGTTCATTTCCCGTCGCCGGCAGTGAGCAGTGCGCGGACACGGTAATGTGCCTATAAAAGTGAGACTTTGTGCAACATATCAAGAGCCCGGAAAATACCCCTGAGAAGCTTAAAATATTCAACTGAGCTAACCATCCTTAAAATTTCACATGTCAAAAAATGGATGTCTTTTAATTTGTATAATAAATTCATGTCTTTTGGTACCCATCTTTCATATTCTTGTAACCCCTGAGACATGTCATGTGCGAGGCTTAATATTGATATATTGATAGAGAAAGGTAGAAAAGTTTCAATTGCTGACGCCATACAGGGTGTCTAAAAGGTAGAGCCACCCCCACACATATGGCGCGCCAACCTGCGGCCCGATTGTTTTGATATGTTGCAAACAAGTCGTAATAGTGAGTAGAACTTTCTGTGTTTTCAGCATTTCCGGTGTGGCTGTAACAGCAGCAATCCAGCATGTACAATAATTATTTATGTCATGTGTAATGTTTGTATATTGTAACAGCTAGGATTTGTAAGGGCGATATGGACGCAGTTATAGGCTGTACATGTGTGATAACTTGAAGAACTCTTTGTTGACTTTCACAGCCATTATTGATATATATTGAAATATGTAATGTTGATTGTGTGGCTCCATTGGGAATTTGATTGATGTAATGATTGCTAGCACATGTGTGATTCACTGAAGAGCTGTCTATCTGTTGTTTCCACACACATTATCTATGTATTTTTTATTTTTATGGTAATTGTATTTTGTTGTGAAATTTGACTGTAAGAGCAGAGGTGTTGGAATAGAGAGATAGAATGTATGTCCATGTTACACTGATGTGACCTATGTTGATTTTCATTCCAGTAGTTGACATTATTTGGAAAATGTCATGTTCATTGAGTTATACTGCTGTAGAATTGCAGTTAAGGATGTCTGGCGGTCAGAAAAAAATAAAAAAAAATGTGATAGCTGATATATGTGGGTTTTAAGATATTTGTTGATGTTCGCATTTGTTTCGGTGCTTAGACAATTGGATTTTGATAGTGCTTTCCTGTTCTGTGAGTTGAGTTTTTCATGCCTGGCGGTCCAACCAGCGTTGTAATTGGTATATGTGTCTTATGCTAATTGATGGTTTGTTGATGTTTTATTGGTTGACGGTATTTATTGGAGATTTTATGATGTGGTTGTTGTCCTGTTGTGGAAGTAAAATTAATGTCAGACAGATCAGCGTTGCAAGTCTCATGTGTTCTCAATTGATGGGAGATAACACATAAGTTAACATGGAATTCAAAGACGGCACTTCAAATTGCGAAGAAGCGATGCCCGTTTCGCACATCTTGGGCGTAACGAGAAAAGGGGATGAAAGTACCATGTCTTTTTCTGGCGAAATGGTTGCTCAACAGCCGGAGTCAACCAAAAATCCACTGAGCGAAGCCGACAAATTTGACCGTTTGTTCGCGATGATGTCTGATATAAAGAGTGGAATAAGCTTAGTCAAGACTGAAGTCACAGAAGAAATGGCAGTACTCATAAAAGAGGAGGTTGGTGGCTTGAAGAATTTCGTGTCTGAAGGACTCAGGGGAGTCAAGAAAATATTGAAAACGATGCAGGAAGAACAAATCAGAATGTCCAGCGCCGTGAATCGCATTAATGAGCAGTCAACACAGATGCAAATAGAGATGTTGGAATGGAAGCAACGGACGGAAGCGCGAACAAACCAATTAGAACTGCCAGTCGCTGATGTACAAGCAAGCACTGAAACAAGGATGAATTATATCGGAGGGCAGATCAGTGAGGTTCGCCAGAGTATCACCGAGTGTAAAGCAGAGTGCAAAAGTCTCGGTGAGACGCAGAAGAGTTTTTCCAAACAAGTTGGAAATGAACTGCATATCCTAGGGGACCAGAGAGAGAAAGTAAGTGTCATCAGCAATGAAAATACAGTAATAGATGGAAAGGATTCTGGTAACGCCGAAAATGTCGTCGGTATGCGATCAGCGACAAACGCACTACGGATAGATGACCATAAGTTCGCTGATGTCTTGCAAACATGTGCACTAAAATATGTCAAGCCGCCAAAGGTGACGCTTGTAGGAAGTGAACGTATGGACTTGCAGTACGTTCATCTCATTCAAGCAGTAAAGACATGTTCAGTGATTGGGATTTCTATACTAGACCAGTCAGATGGCCGAAAATCTACGTTTGTCTTGTATGAACAGATATTTCACGGTAGGGGTCTGCCGGGTGTTTCACTGAATGAAAAGATTTCGGCACAGGTGCCGAAGATGAATGGTTTTCACGGACTGCGTTCCGTGTCGACGCATGTTCAAAAAGCAGCATGCCGCAAGATAAGCGTGAAGTATTTTCATTTCAAGGTTGGAAAAATAAGAGCTCGATGCTGTGATTTCGCCCTTCTGATGTTGAGACGGAACGATGGTGTGAAAATCGTTTCCAGACGATTAAAGTCAACTCATAACCAGCAGACCTATTATGCTTTCCCGATGTAATTGACACTGATGTGAGCTTAAAGATACCTTGTTGGTTGTATTTGTTGTAAATATGGCCCTTAGTTAAGACTTAAGCAGGTAGTATAGTGGATATAAGTACAATAGTCTATTCTGTAAACGGTAGTTTTTGTAAGAGAATCGTGTACACACATTCAAGATGAAATGTGCGAGTTCTGATGAAGAAGTAATGAGAATTCACGTAAGTTTTGCTGACCCGATTAACTTCGCTACCGCTGTTAAATACTGAAAAAAAGATCTGAATATAAAAGTTGGGACAAAGAAGAAATAATGTCTTGATAGGCTGCGAAAACGCTACATGCTGTAAAATAATCTCGCTTATAAATAATGCGCTTCAAGTGGCGTGGGAATGAAAATCAAAAGTGTTTATCTGCAAGAAAGAGAATAATCTAGCGGCTAAATTCAGAATTAAATATTACGATAAGGTTGTGAACGAAATGTTGCTAGCGGGAGTAACCAAGATGGTATTGTCAATGAAAAGAGAACTTCCTTTTTGTCTACGTAGTGTGTCGGAGAGAAGTATGGCGTCAGAAAGGCGCAGACGTGTCATGTGCAGATAGGTTGAAGTGGGAACTGAGTGTCTACAGCAGTCTTCTAATGTGGCAAATAAGTCCACCTCATTAAGCTTGGCAGCTCAATCCCCGGAATAGCCAAAAAGCGGCAGAAGTAGATTGTTGTTTTAATTGAATAAAGAGCAGCCTCTCGCAGAAAGGTACACAACGTATGCCGTGAAGAAAAGGAAGTCATCTACTGTTAAAATTCATGATTATCTCATTTTCCTGAAGTGCTGGTAATTACTCCCATGAAGATGTAAATGAAAAAGGGGAACACTAAAGTGAGTGCGAGAAAAACAAGATCGTAAGTTTTATACGTCACCCTCTCAATATGAAAGGCCGCATAGATTAGTAAAATGTCCAACTACACGCACTTATATTGTTTCCCAAGTATGTTCGGTTAAAATGGACTGGTGATATACTGTGGTAGCGCAATGTTAAAATAAGCAAAATTATAGCAGTGACAAAAAGTTAAGTAGGCTACTGAGTATTTGGAATGCTTGTTGCGAATCTGGGAATGTCAGCTGGGGCGGATGTTGTCCCTAACAGCGTGGGGGTCGGCAGTGTTTGTGTGAATTTCTCGGTATAGCGGGACCGGCAGGTAGACTACTCCCCTAGTCTTTTGAGTGGAGCTGGAGGCCGGCAGGTGTGTGTCCTTGACTTTGTTCTGGGTGAATGAACGGGGTGAGATGACTATTTGTTTGCTTGTGAAGAGGCAACTACCTTTGCATATTAATGCTTGTTTGAAGTTTTGTCTTTAATACTGTTGTATTGTAAATAGATGAGTCGTGTTAGTAAATGCTGTTAGGTTCGAGGTATGTGTACAAATGTTGTGATCATCTGTCGCTAGAGTAATTGGTGTTGTAGCATGAGCTTTGTTATGTTACGCTTTGTATATATTAGAAGACATTGATTAATCTTATTCCCCTATAGTCTGATGTAATTATGTTCTAAGAAATTGGATCATTAAGTTTAGATTTTATGTGATTATTGAGGGCCACGGATTGATATAGCCACGTGTTTTCATCTGTAATTGTATTATATGTGAAGGTCTATGTGAATTATGGAGGGATATATTTTATCCTGTAGGGGAGATTTATGTTATTGGAAATTTTAAGATTCATAATGATTCCTCAGAGCACCATGTTCTCAATTGATATTTTGGAATAATATGAAATGCATATATTATAGGTTAAGAACAATAGGTACTGAAAGACTTCAGCTGTGTATAGGAAGAGTTGTGGAGGGACAATCTCACGTAAAAGTGTTCATAGTTTCTTATTTCTGATGGACCTGTAACGCTTAAAGACATTCCATTGTGAATCTATAGTGAGTGCTTATGACAATGTCATAAGTGCTGTGAACCATTGTTTTTTTATTTTAGTGATATATATTTTTTATGTTGTGTGTATAATGATAGATTAAGGCTGGACCCTGCTGTTATGTAGATGGTACACTTTGGATGGCTGATGCATTGGGGAGTTTTGCACACGAAGCGACTTGTATTGTAAACATTCACAGTTTGGCGCCTTTAACGTGTCCTCACATGACATTTCCGCAGGGGAATTTTGATTGAAAATGGGTGAAGGTTGTAAATATCTTATGAAATTGTAAGTTTGCAGGGTTTTATGGCTTTGTAAATCAAGGGTATTGCTATCAAGAGGGCAGGAACTGAACTGTGAACAAAGTTGCCGAGAAGACTTTATAAGCAAATTTAAATTCCATGGAATTTAAATTTTGGTGGGTTGTTTGGCAAGCTGTAATAAGTCGCGTTCCCTAGGCGAGACAGTTTGCACATATCGAGGGAGGGCTATTTTTCGGTGTGCGGAAGCCGCGAGCCGGTTCGTCAAGCCACCTGCTGCGCTGTTGACGATAACAGCAGGGACAGCCAACCTACAGATAATAGTGACCCGCCACTCAGATATTCTGGTATCCTGTTACATGGAATGCTGCTCGGAGGGGGAGTGGAGACGAGACACTTCTGGACTGTATGTCGAGGTGAGAGGAGGGACTGCGAGACCACCGCCATCCTCCATGGGCCTGAGGATCATTTCCCGTCGCCGGCAGTGAGCAGTGCGCGGACACGGTAATGTGCCTATACAGTGTAAAAGTGAGACTTAGTGCAACATATCAAGAGCCCGGAAAATACCCCTGAGAAGCTACCCTGATTAGCTGGATACTTGTTTAAAATATTCAAATTTCACATGTCAAAATTGGATGTCTATTAATTTGTATAATAAATTCATGTCTTTTGTTACCCATCTTTCATATTCTTGTAACCCCTGAGACACGTCATGTGCGAGGCTTAATATTGATATGTTGAGAAAGAAAAGTTTCAATTGCTGACGCCATACAGGGTGTCTAAAACGTAGAGCCACCCCCACCAAAAGAGATTATTACAACTTATTTCGAATCTCGAAACAATCTATATCCAAAATTGCGCCAGAAGTTTGTGATGCTATTATTTCAGTTCTCCATGATCAAATATAGGTAAATTCAAATGTAATCGTACGCTTCCCAGGCCAAAGTCAGTTGATTCTTGGTTGTCCGTGTGGCGCCACGTCATATTTCTTGTAGCTGATGTTTCGACCATCATTATGTGGTCTTCTTCCAGGGGACCACAAGAAATATGACGCTGCGCCAGCCGGACAGCCAAGAATCACAGGTAAAATCAATTGTAACTGTTAATAACTGATTCTAATTCATGAATTATTTTGTAATTTTAATTGTATTTCCTTCTAAAAAATACCAATGGTACATGAAAATTGTAAAAATGCTGAAATACATTCCGTTTTAACAGTACAAAAAATCATTTGCCATATCTTCGTAATTAATATTATGTGGACTGGTAGATGCATGTTGAGCGTTTTGTGGCACTTCTCTACTTGTACAAATGTCAATTGTGTCAATTGAAGGAGGGAATGAAGTAGGATAACGTTTACATGACAATGAAGACGAGAGGAGGGGGGAGTCTATACTGTGCATACACTGGTGAAAATTCCTGTGCATTTTGTGTATTAGTGTATGGATATGGATGATGGAGGTGTATTTGTAAATACACGTTCCAGGAAGATGCTGATGAAGTATCAACTTAATTTACCACCTGATTGTCCTCTTCCTGGTCGAACGGAATCAAAGCCTTATGTATTTTTGGGCGATGATGCTTTTCCATTATCTCCTAATCTGTTGTAACCTTATCCCGGATACCAAAAAAAGGATCATTGGAAAAAATATTTAACTATAGGTTTTCTAGGGCCAGAAAATGTACTGAGAATGCTGTGAACTTGATTCAGAGTATTAAGAAAACCATTACTACCCTCTCCTAAAAATGTAGAAAAAATTGTAACTGTAGCTATATGTATACACAATTTTCATCAAGAAAATTCTACATGCCGCCCTTTACATGGTGAAGACAAAGATAATGGTGAATTAATACCAGGTATTTGGAGGAAAGACGTAAACGCAGGCACAGTATGGTAATATTCCAATTACAGAAACAAGGACGTAATTCGTCCACTGAAGCAAAAATTATTCCACAGGAATTTGGTAACTATTTTGAGTATCAGGAGGAATGGTTCCATGGCAATCTGTTATTTAAATAATATTAAAATTATGGTAATGTTAAAAATGTGGTAAAAACTAAGCACCTACTTCTATAGAAATAATAAATCTTAGTTTGAATTTACTTGTATATCACTAAACCCTTTTTCTGAACAATGACGCACTTGATTTCTATCCGCAAGAAATTCCAAATATTTGTAAGCCCAAGTTGCTGCAGCACCAGATTTTTTTAGTTCCAAATATTTTTTTCTCCCTTTCTCTATGAAAAAATGTGCCACTTACGTCTGCACCAGTTGTTTTACTTAACATCATCCACGAATCGTGTTTCTTTTGCCGATTTGTATAGCTTGAATCACATGGACTCTACAAACACTCTGCATTTCCATATAATTCAATTAAATTTATTAAATCGCTCGAACATTTTTGTGGGAGTTCAACAACTGAGGTAACAGCAACACGAAACAAGCTGTCCACACCAAACTAACAACAGTTTTAAACACAATAATGTTTACCAATGTTCCTTTGTTTCCTTTCATCTTTACCGCTACTTCTGGAAACAGTCAACTTCAAGGAACTTGTGTTTCTGTTGACATAAACATTGAGAAATATTGAGGAACATTGGGTAACATGAGGGAACAAGTTGCTGGAACTAGCAACATCAACAGCATGTTCCTCTGTGTTCCTTTTGGTGTGGACGTAGCTTAAAACAACAGGTGTCTGGCACAGGTGTTAGATCAGTTACTGCTAGTACAATCTCAGATTATCATGATTTAAGTGAGTTTGAACGTGGTGTTATAGTTGGTGCACGAGAGACGGGACACAGCAGCTCCAAAATAGCGATGAGGTGGGGATTTTCCCGTATGACCATTTAATGAGAGTATCGTGAATATTGGGAATCCGGTAAAACATCAAATCTCTGACATTGTTGCAGCCAGAAAAAGATCCCGAAAGAACGGGACCAACGATGACTGAAGAGAATCATGCAACGTGACAAAAGTGCAACCCTTCCACAAATTGTTGCGGATTTCAATGCTGGACCATTAACAAGTGTCAACGTGCAAACCATTCAATGAAACATCATCAATAAGAGCTTTCGGAGCTGAAGGTCCACTCGTGTACCCCGGCTGGGTGCATGACACAAAGCTTTACTCACCTGGGCCCTTCAACACCGACACTGGACTGTTGATGATTGGAAACATGTTGCCTGGTCTCCTGGTTGGAGTGACATGGGACTCCTGATACGACTCTGACAGGTGACACATATGTATGCATCCTGGTTGATCACCTGCATCTATTCATGTCCATTGTGCATTCCGACGGACTTGGGGAACTAACAGGACAATGCAACACCCCAGAAGTCCAGAATAGTTACACAGTGGCTCCAGGAACACTCTGAGTTTAAACATCTCTGCTGGCCACCAAAGTCTCCAGACATGAACATTATTGAGCAAATCTGGGATGCCTTGCAACATGCCATTCAGAAGAGATCTCCACTCCATCATACTCTTACGGATTTATGGACAGCCCTGCAGGATGCATGGTGTCAATTCCCTCTAGCACTACTTCAGACATTAGTCGAGTCAATGCCTTGTATTGTTGCGGCACTTTTGCATGCTCGCGGGGACCCTACACATTATTAGGCAGATTTACCAGTTTCTTTGGCTCTTCAGTGTAAATCCTTACCCGGTAATTATCGATCTAGTATTTGCCTCCTCCCTCCTCTTCTATACTACCATCTATGCTGGCCATGCCACACAACCTCTGTTCACCAGACAGCCTTTGTCACGTGAATGTCAAGCACTGCCTGGTTTCCGCTGGCAAGAATAAGGCTAGCTGCCGAAATATTGCGTTTCTTGTGTTTGTCTTTTTTTATGTTCATCATTCCAGCTGTCTTCATCTGTGGTAAGTGTTAGGTTGTATTTCCATATCTTTCCTTAGTCTTATTGCCTTAAAGCATTTTCCTTCTCATCATATATATATATATATACATTAAACACTGGATAGGATAAAAAACCACCGCTTACCAAAGAAGGGGATTCCAGTGGCGTTGGTACACGAACACACAAAGAATAGAATTTTCGAGCATGGCTCTTCCTCAGTAGAAGTGAGACGGCTGCACGCTCGAAAATTCTATTATTTGTGTCTTCGTGTACCAACGCCGCTGGAATCCCCTTCTTTGGTAAGCGGTAGTTTTTTTTTATCCTATACAATGTTTAATATATCCGCTTTTAGCGTCTTTGTTTCCTAACAATATATATATATATATATATTGGATAAAGGAAACAAAGAAACTGCTGCGAGGCACTGAAGATAGGACAGGGAAAATAAACAGTTACCTGTCACTTACCACAGATGAAGGCAGGAGGGTGAGACACGTAAAAACACAAAAACAAACGAATTGCACAATATTTCGACTTTAGTCTTAGTCATGTGGGAGGCGAGACATGGCAGGGGGAAAGATGTGGACACATCCCAACCCGCCATATGAATCATCTTTCCCCCTGCCATATGTCTCACCTCTCACATGACTAAGACTAAAGTCAAAATATTGTGCAAATTGTTTGTTTTTGTGTTTTTACATGTCTCGCCCTCCTGCCTTCATCTGTGGTAAGTGATGGGTAACTGTTTATTTTGCCTATCCTATCTTATATATATATATAACATCAAATCTTACTTAATTTTCATATATTTTTATTGTTGTTATTATTTCACATATTTCTCAGTTTTTTGTAGATACTTCCATGATGTAAAAGGCTATTTAGGACCATCAGCTGATGGTTACCGTGCTTCTGCGATGGGTTCCTATGGACAGTGTAAAGGACTAACTGCCATACCAGGGTTAAAAAATAACAGTTCATCACCTTAGGTCTAACAGTGTGATATGTAGCCACTGGATTATCGATTACTTGAATTTATCTTAGCCACCACTTGTCTTGAACTAAACTCCAAGATAGGAAGGGTTAGGTTAATGTTATAATGAAAGTCAATGCTATTGTTTCAAATTCGAAGTCCACTATATTCTTGAATAAATTTACAAGTCCAAAAAAATCGATGGCTATCGGAAGATTTTTCACCAAATTTTAGATTGCATGTAGTGAAAAGTGATCAGACCAGACCAGACCAAACCCCATTATGATAATTGGAAAGTCACATGTTAGTTATAAAAATTCACTTGCGTTACTAAAATTCTGTCATAGCGGAACCGCGCACATGTAGCCTATACACACTTCCTGCTGAGAACGCAACACACTACACAAACCTACCACCTTAACACTCTGAATGACCACCAGTAAAAGGCAACATTGGATCCCATTTGTTGAATCTATAGGTTTGGTACCCCAACGTGGGCTCAGAGTTCAACTTGGGCAAAAGCCGCATCATATTCTTCCGAATTTGTAAAATAGTTCTTCGTTCTTGGTAATTACTGCTTCTACAGTTCTGAAACTTTAACAGTAGCTAGATTTGAGGGTAATTAACAATTTATATCCTTATAAAATTTTCTGTATCTATAACAGATTCAACGTAATTTTTTTTTTGTGATATTACGAAATCTGTTAATAACTCTTTCAGTTTTGATGTTACAAGGTTCAAGCAAATCCCTAACAGCTTCTAATAAGATTTTCTTTCTTTTGATACCAAATATGACCAGTTTATTAATTTTTAGTCAAAAAAGTTATAAAATGTGACTTAAGACGTAAAATCAAATTTTTCGAGTGCGCTCACATTATTATAATGACTGTAAAACATATTTTAAAGGATTTTACAGGTTCTCAACTACTTAAAAGGCTCTTTTCCTAGTCTCTAGCTGCTTTATCTGCATCATAATTAATTTTTGAAAATAACTTACTTCCGGGTCTTCCAATAACATTGCAGCCACATGCAAAATATCACTATTTTCTTTCATCCCGATTATAATACTGTGCGTTTCTCAAAAAGGCTTACAAAATATTGTTTACAATTAACTATTTCATATTCTTGAACTATTTTTTCAGCTGAATTTAGATGTATGGCTTGAAATAATTAAATGTACATATGAACACATGTGTAGCTTTACAATATTATCTTTAAATTTTATACAACTTTCTAAAATTTTAGTATGTTGTATGTGAGAAAATTAAGTTACTTTCTTGCTACCGGTTGACTTCCTAGATCACTTTTAACATCTGATTTCATGAGTTTTATAGTGCATATTTACGTAATAAAATTCTATGCCGGCTTTTAAAATTATTAAACTCTTTTTTTTATGGTTTCTTTATACCAAAACGTGTTATCTTTAGACTGCTTACTATTATGAAGTACTCTCAGCTTGAAGAAAAGTGTTGATTTTTAGTGAAATTACATTGTAACAAACTATTGCATCTACTTTGATGGATTATATTTTGCTACCACTGTATAGGTAAGTTTAGAACTGAGATTTACTATTTAAAGTTTAGTTTATTGTCTGTCTTAACTGTTTCATTTACTTTGTTGCTTTAATTAACTGTGTAAATGGCTCAAAGGCTGCGGTATCGGGTCTTTCACCTATGCCCGTTCCACTGTAAACAAACTTTATTGTTAGAATTTGCAAAATTCTAAGGTAGCTTACAACAGGTTGATTATCTATTTATTATTATTTTCGAGTTTATGCCTTTCTACCCTCACCCTCACTTCACGCCATGTTGTTTCTCTCCCCTCCATGAGCTACCAGTTTTGCTGACTAACTCAATTGGCTGTAGCCTCCAGAATGCAGCCATCTCACTCTACTACTGGAAAAGGGATATAGGCTCAAAAATTTTACTCTATGTGTGCACGTGTTTTTTTCCGCGTCTTTATGCTGCAGGGATCCTCTTCTATGGTAAGCAGTGGGTTTCTTTAATTCAAATGTTTAACCACCACTTACCTTAGTTAATGGTTGTGGGATGCAAACACACAAAACTAACAAAAACACAAGTGACATAGAAATTATCGTGGTTCAGCCCTTCATTAATTAGAGAAAATTGTGGAGGGTGGGTGTTGTTGGACACTGGCTCTTGGAGTGACCGTTAGCCAGGAACATGGTGCAGGTAAATTAAAAGAGAGTACAGGAAGAGAGGTAGCAATTTGAAGATAATACCCAAGTAATCTCTGGTGGGCAAAAAGAGCAAAATAATATAACAAAATCTTATCAACATATGAAAAAATAAATAAAAAATTAAACCAAAAAATCTATGAAAAACATCATCTCCGGTTAGCAGTGGTTCAATTTAGGTTTGGGCTTGCCGATTCACCAAGCAGATGTCAGTGTGTACACATCTGACTCTGTCTAGTGTCTCACTACTTTCAAGTGTAAGGCTAGCCACCAAAATGTCATGTATTTGTCATTCCTGTGATAAATGTTTGGTCTTATTTCCCTATCTTTTCTTATATATATTGTTAGGAAACAGGCAAAATAAAGTGGAAAAATTATAACATTCTATTATCCGTTTTTTTTTATTGTTTATCGATCCCTTTGGTGTAAAAAGTGATCTTTTGCCATGGCCTTTGACTTACATTTTTCATAAAATCTATTAATTAATGACCTTAATACATTTAAAGGATTTGGTTTTGAGTGATCCTATACCACCAACCCAAATATCATTGAAATCCATTGATACAATGTCGTGCCCTTCTCTTGTTATACAGTGAACATTTAATGTTTATGAATAACATGTAAACTCTGTAGAAATATGGAACATTTTTTAACAAATGAAACTTTATTAAAGACTGTATGGCTGGCAATGATGCCCATACCTATTTGAATTAATATTTTTCCATTATCATTATTCACTATTATAGGTAGAAACTAAGAAATATTGGACATTTCTAAATACAAAATTATCTTGAGCAAGTAGAATTTACCTGATGGGCTCCTGATTGCTTTTTCTCAACTGAAAGACTAGAGGATATTTCTTGTTGCAAATTGCTCCCACTGCTGCAAGACAAAGAAAGAAAGAAAAAACAACTTAAATTCAAACAGTAACAATATATATATATATCTCCGCCAGACGGTGTTCACACAGTACCCAAAGCACCCAGTTGCTGCCCATACCATAACCCACAACTTCAACTATTGTTTCACAGTCCGTGTTATCAGAGTTCTCCCTAATAGCAGCAGTTTCTCTGAACTCAGAAGGTGGGAACTTGCCTACCAGTACAAACTTGGCACAAGGCAACCACCTGGTCTCAAC
>JARYHS010011408.1:97782984-97889983 GCA_031002005.1 Vandiemenella viatica
CAATACAGTATTTTCCTGCTGCTGCTCAGTCCACAAAGAACTACAGAAATAATTATGTAACCCTTATTCTTGGTTATCCAATAACCCCCTGTCCCTCCACATTTTCTAACACTATTTTGTCTGGTTAGTGTCTTTAGCCTTTTCCTTCTAAAGTTTATATTTCTTCAACCCAAGCATACACCATTATTAAATCTGAGTGCCTATCATTTCTGACTGAGGCCAAACTGCCATATCATGAAGTCACTTTCTACACTCCATTTGTGAATGTCAACACAAATTTTGGCAGCAGTAGAGTAGGAAGAAATGCTGTGAGGATATGACAATATGGAAAGGAAATATAAAATAAGACCTTCGTCAAGAATTAATAGAAGAAAACTGCAGTGCAAAAAGAGAGAGAGAGAGAGAGAGAAGAAGAAGACACTTTTGGGTCATGCACTTGCTCATAAAAATAGAAACATATAGCTAAAAATTATGTGGGTACAGACAGTCAACACAGCCATACATGTCAACAAACTCAGCAACGATTTTCTCTAAAAGAAACAGATCTCATAAAATTGTATTTATGCTCACATAACTTTAAAAAATGTATGGTTTTAAATTAATTTTGATGCTTAATCTTACACTGCTGAATTAACTGACAATACATCATGTTACTGTGTCTTCTCATATAACACTGTCCAGAATCTTCACACACAGTAAATTTCAGTAACAAGGAACGGAAACAAATGCTAGTAGGCGAAATTAAGTCACTCCTTACTCATAACACTAGAAACATGTCACTAAGCTCTTATAAGCACCCAATGTCAACTCAGCTCTACTAATTATAGTAAACTAGCCTGAAAGTCCATTAAAAATGATGCATTTAATGGAGTGTTCTGACAACTATTATTATTATTATTTTCCAGTGGCTTAAATAAATAGAATTGTTATAAAATAAAGCTCAATGTAATTTCTCATCCCTTGTGCTGTAGCAAAAAGTTTTGTGAACTTGGTTCAGGTTGCATTTCAGCCCAACCACAATCTCCAGTATTATTGCCACTAAAAAAAAATCAAAGCTTGAATCACACACAAATTAATGCAGTCCCTAAAGCACACGACAATATCATCATGCATCATGATATAAACCTGATTCAAAATCTTCACGTGTTCTTACATCTTTCTTCCTTATTATCTGTAATCACAGCTGGGCACACTTAATCAACAAGTCAACTTCATTAATCATTAATTTGCTACTTAAAAAGTTAATTTTGATAAGTGTTAAAGTGTTACATTTTTGCAAATTTAACACAAATTACAGTTATCCATTAAAAGTCAACCATCAACAACGCATGTACCCAATTTCCCTCTGGAAACCGAGTTCTTACTGGGATTCAACGTTTTAATGAGCTTCTCAAATGCACCTGATTCTACAA
Organism: Vandiemenella viatica; assembly: GCA_031002005.1. NCBI lineage: Eukaryota > Metazoa > Arthropoda > Insecta > Orthoptera > Morabidae > Vandiemenella > Vandiemenella viatica. Next base: position 97,784,397 of record JARYHS010011408.1, read on the forward strand.
TATATAGAAGAACCATGTTGGCAACAAAAAAGTTTATAATGCATTGGTCCACATTAGCTTGAGATAGGCCGCTGTCCGTAACCATGATGTCAAAAGAATCACCAATGGCTTGTTGACAACCTTTTTTTAACTGATGGTGATGGAAAAAGGCTTCTGATGGTATCTACATCAGAAGAATCCACAGCACTTGAAGAAGGCTTTGTAATTGTTTTTCCTTTTCCAACTAGTTGATCCTGCTTTCACTTTTTTTTTTTTAAACTGCAAATATTTGGATGTATGCTTGACTTGTGTGCTGTTTAAGACTACTGAGGCTTGGTTACATAAAGTTTAGGCAAACACAGTTCCAATTATTAAATCAACTGTTCTCCCAATCTTGATGAAAATGCAATATAACCACATAAATGTGGTCAAAGATTTTTAATATTCCTGTTTTTAGCATTGATGCTTTTACTAACAGTTTCTAGATCTTCATTTTTTGTGATGCAATCATGTAACAAATATTGATAGATAGATATGTTCACTTTGATCCCATGTGAGAATAATCTCGGGGATGTGGAACAGTACATACACTTATTAGTAATGTCAATATTACTATATAATTGATAATATTATATACTGACAAGAAGTTAGTTATGACCCATTAGTATAACCAATATTTCCTGTAATCTACAAATACAATCCCGAGTTAGTTAATACTTATTATGTGGAACAGTGTATAAACTTGTTACCAGCATCTAACAACCAGTTATTTTCTTACCAACCAGTTACCACAACTCATAAGCAGTCAATTACTTAAAAACCTGTTAGTATCATCATTTTTTACAGCAGTTTTTGAGTGCATGTTATCCCATGTTAGTTACTATATATGAGTGAAATTTTGTAAACAGTGTAATTACTTCATTTGTCAAAAGTTTCAACAGAAAGAAAAACCACATATCATTTTAGTAATTGTGGACAACTTTGTCACCTTTCCCTTCCATACACCATAATATATATCATTTTATCAGTCATTCTTAGTTACCAAATTCCAAGAAGAAAATTCTTTTACAGAGTAAAATGGATTCTGAAGCAGAAACTCTTTCAGTTTGGACTTAAAGTAGTTGGGTTTTTGTAGATAACATTTAATTTCTGTTGGTAAGTCATTGAATAAGGAAGCTCCAGTAAATGTTAACCCTTTCTGTACAATTGACAGTGATTTGTAATCCTTGTGAATATTATATTTATTCCTAGTATTATGGCTATGTATGTCAGCATTAAGATTGAAGTGTTCAGGATTTTCCACTACAAATGATAGTACAGAGTATAAATATTGTGCTGGCATTGTTAGTACACCCAGGTTTTTAAATAGATTTCTGCACGACGTCTGTGGGCTTGCTCCACAAATAGTTCTTATAGCACGTTTTTGCAATTTAAATACTCTCTGTGCTTGTGACGAGTTTCCCCAGAATGAGATGCCATAAGTGAGCAGGGAATGAAAATATGCAAAATATATTAACTTCCTGGTTTCTGTATTAGCTATTCTAGAATGATTTCATTTGTTTCACTAACAAACTCCTAACCAATCCAAACTAAAAAGTGGCACTATAGTAGTAAAAACGTTAAATTATATAAATATTAAAATCTTTCTGGATTTGTAGAGGTAAAATACAAATACAAATGATCGATTAGCCTAGTGTTCCTGATCACACCCACACCACGCCTAGCATAACACTTACATGTGCACCACTTTCGAACTTGCACTTCTCGTTACCTAATTTTGTTCACTATTCGATTTGCTAAACGTACCACTGTGCTGTGGCAAGCTATTCAAACAAACTACATCAACAACCAATTTAACGGACTGAAGTTAATGGAAGTTCAGTTTAAAGGAAGTTAAGAAGAGCAGTTAATGATTTTTTCGGTTAACTTAAAAGTTAAATTTTTGCAAATTTGTTAAATTCATTAATTAACAATTAACAGTTTTTGCCCTGCTGTGTCTGTAATGAAGTTCATTGTTTTAACAGCTGACACAACTTACATGTGGCTGAATTAATGACCTCCGTGAAAACCAATATACTAAAAATAATATTTTAACTGTGCTTTATGCAGCATAGATTACATTCAACTTGGCACTTCTTTCGTTCAAACCAAGTAATGATTTCAGTAAAAAAAATATTTTTTTGATAAATCATAAGCAAATTTATAAAATTACACTGTTTTCGGTACTGAATACGATTCATCAACAATGGAACACTATTACCTGTAAGGAGTTTCCCAACCTCTTTCTTTCCTGTGACCCAGTTATTTTTAGGTATCTTTTCATGAGACACTACAAATGTATTGCCTATTTCAAGATTGGGCAAAACAAAACATTATTTACATGTAAATATAATTTTCATTTACTTTAATAATTACTAAAAAGTTATATATGAAACTACATAAATAATTTAAAATGAAATTAAAATAATATCGAATTATTAATGAGAAGTGTGAACTTTCTTGCTATCTAAAACTACATAAACCACACAAAAATTAATGAAGAAATTAGCTTCTGTCACCAGGTAACACAGAATATTTTTATCCAAATTAGTAATATAATTCCTGATGATACAGGGATCCAATAATGTATGAAATTTTTGTCTATATGTGCATGCATCTTGTAAAAATAATTAATACAACTCAATGAATCTTTGCATTGTGCTAGTTTATGTCATCAGTTAACATGTAGGATATTTCATATCCAAATTATTACCATATTACGTCCATAACATAGGATCCAAAACTCAAAATTTTGCAGTTTTTGTAGTTTAATTGCGATGGAGTGTATGCTCTGGTAGCAGGTTATCTAATTGCACTTTTCTCGGTATTTTTTATTATACATTACCTTACACTGCTTTCAGTGTGAAATTCCTTCCCCATATACTTTTTTGATGTACAAATTTTAAATTCCTTCAACACTTTGGTAAATTATTCATTAGCTTCCCTTGGTAACTTATTCCAATCCCTGACACCCTTTTCCACAAAAGCAATGCTTCCACTTCCCTCATGCATGAAATCGAGTGCCATCTTGGGCCCATAGTCATCTGTTTCCCCTCCATGCACTACTCTTAATGCTTCGAACAATATCCTTCCAAGCCCCATCAGCAACATATATCACGTAAACTCTCAGTCATTCTCTTTACCCTCCTCCTGTCTTCCAATGACTCCCAATCCAGCTCCTTTATCATCAGTTACTGAATGGATCCTGTGGTAATTTCCAAAAACAAATCTAGCTCTACTTTACACACTGTAAGGAACAAAAACCAGTATACCGGGGTGAAGTATCGGTTTAGTTACCTTAGCTAACTTCTGACTTGCTTAAAGTTCTGTTAAATTTTCATCAATAAATTTTAATGACCATGTAGCAGCCTGGATAATTCAACTGTAAAGCCTAGCGGTCGCCACATAGCTTATTTAAACCAAAAGCTAGGGAAAGGTTGATGTTCACTATGAAAGTATGTAAAAGTTCACTTGATGAAAAATATTAAATTTATTTCACAGTCACAATTGAAAATAGCAATTACAGTTGAAATGGCCAAATCGAACTAAATGTCTACAAAAATTACAAGTCATGAAGCGGAAGAAGTACCAGACTAAAACCCGTTAGAAAAGTTAGAAGTTCATAATCGCAGATTGCACCACTAACTTGTGGGAAAATTCAACAAGGCCCCGAGTCGCCCATGTTGTGGTTAACTCAAAGTTTACCGGAAACCATCTTCGTTGATCAATGCCAACACCACCCAACAGATTTCTTACAACACACTAGTGCAGGATTTACTCGGTGGCTTGAAACAAAAGGCTCCTAGTTACAAGACAAGACTCCACAATACAAGACAGCCTAGACGGTCACAGTGCCCCAATTTATACTCTCCGCCGTATGCTTACTGTGATCTCTCGCTTGACAAAAATAGCCTGATAAAATTTTATTATAGTTAGTGTTCAAAATGTAACAGTATGTAGCCTGGCTCTTAAGGTTTAGTAAAAGTATGATGACCATAATTCTAAATTAACGCATTTTCTTGTAAATAATTAAAGTGTGCGGGCGTAATGGTAATTGACTTCCTAAAAATGGTTAGTAAATCCCCGGGCTCTTGCTCGATTTGTGCAATTTTAGAAATTCCAGCTGGATTACAAATTATCATGTTTAAATTTATGTCATTGTGTTCTGTGATTGCTCCTGATTTCAAAAATGTAACTTTTATTATTATCGGTGGTGTATTATCAAAGTTATTTATCTTATAAAAATCGAGGTTTATACCGACTGGAAGACATGTTAGAAAAACTCTGTTTCTGGTTAATAATTATTAAAGTACTGTTTATATCGAAAAAGTATTATCAGCTGAATTTTTCCTTTATTTAGTTACATGTTTTAAAAGTTGTTTAGTTTACGGAAATGGTCTTAATTATTCACAGTTTAATTTCAAAACCTACTATGTTTTTATTTACGACATAATGGCTTGAAAATTGATTTAATATTTTTTCTACTGCATGGAATGTTTTTAAACTTTAATGTGTTATACTAGATTCTTTACTCTTTCAGAAAATTTACTTTCCCGCTTGGAAAATTATTGCAAATGTGTTGTTATTTAGTGTTGACATTGCAAGTGTGTCCAATGAAGTGTTTAAAATTATTTTTCCTCTATTTATATGGCCTGAAACTACTAATTTTTAGTGAATTTAGCTTTCTTTCGGATTCTTATTATTATGAAATTACTTTACTACATCGAAAAGTGTTGAGAATTAGTGAAATTATCACGTTACCAAAATCAACTGTTTACAAATTGGATAACTATGGATTACACTGGCTCAGGTTAGTTTAAAGGTTATTTACTATTCTAAATTGTTTATTTAAGGCTTGTATTATGTGCTGAGTGACTATTATTTTTAAATCGGTGTATTTACTGAGTTAGGTTGCAGTATTGGTTTCTTCATGAAACGTGTCTCTCATATCTTGTAATTACAAAATGAAAAATTTTATGTTTACTGGAAAGCTTACTCGCTCCCTTATGCTCTATAGCCAATAAAACTGGAATTTACCCAAATTCTAAGGTGCTTACAACACACTCCATCTTCAGTTTTTGATACCAAAATGTGGTCACCAAACTACACTAACACATTCAAGCAATGTGTCTGATAAGGGTTTTGTAACCCAATTCCTTAACTTCTTCGATACATCTTCTCATCACTCTCTCCAGTAAACGAAGGATTTTGTAACCTTTTCCTTCCACTTTGTAGCAGCCCTCAATCCCAGCTTTCTCTAATCATTGATGTGGACTACTATATGATAGGTCCAGATGTGTATACATCTTCTCCCTGCCATTTGTCTTGCCTCTTGCAGGATTAAGGCTATGAATCAAAATAATGTGAAGTGTGTGTGTGTGTTTTTTTTTTTTTTTTTGCCCCCTTGTGTTCATCTGACAGTTCTGCCTTCATCTGTGATAAGTGACAGGTTATTTTCCCCTATCCTATTTTATTTTTATTGCTTACTGGTAGTTTCATTGTTACCATTATCCAATCAAGTAATTATGTTATTTCTGGTGCAAAATGGTTTGTGCTTGTTAATACCAATGGCCTATATCAGCAAGGATATAACTACAGACCATGAAGAAAAACTTCTCGGAATTCTAGCCGCATCAAACCAAAGTCGACTGGCGACGTTTCGAGAGCCGGCACAGCTCCCATTGTAATATGGTCCGGTCCCATGTGCCCCCTTGCAATCGCCTCTTGCAAGGCACACGGGACCGGGGCACATTACAATGGGAGCAGTGTCGGCTATCGAAACATCGCCAGTCAACTTTACTTTGGCGTGGCGAGAATCCTGAGAGATTTTTCTACAGTGTTCCCACTGCAAAAATGTATAGTTACCTATAGACCATTAAGTTTGGAGAGAATATTACTCCAGAAAATTACTAGTACTTTGGAGCAAATAATCCTGTTGTGTCTAATGTCTACATAGGATGACAGAAAGATGACTGTGTAATGCGTAGAATGGACTGGGTGGGTATCATGATATGAATGTTGAGACTTTCCATCACAATGGTTGACACTGCTTAGCTTCAAAATTAATTCAGCTCACTGGTAAGAGGAAATATAAGAAATTTATTTGAACTGTGTGGAAACACAAAGCAGAAACACCAGAGGAAACAAGAAAACTTATTGCTATGTTAAAAACAAATAAGGGCGCAGAAACTAATCTATACTCACAATATCTGAAGGCTGAGTGTGCAAATTGACAAACAAATTACCAAAATTTCCAGGAGAAACCTTTTTTAATTGTAAATTCGACAACCTTTTAGGCCCACCATGTCATAGGTTTTCCAATCGACATAACATTTCTCAGTAACATCTGTTTCTTTACAACCTCTCTCTCTCTCTCTGTGTGTGTGTGTTTGTGTATGTGTGTGCGCGTGCGCGCTCAAGTTACATTGATCACACGAAAAATATTCATGTGAAATCAAATCTATCAGTGTTAAAACTTGATAGAAATTTGCAACAGCACCATTCTATCTAACTAATTAAGAATAAAAGTAAATGGAATGAAGTAACTTTTAAAATAAGAAATGGTATGGAAAGTGAACCGATCACTTAGCAAACACTACAGAACGAGTGTCAAGAAAACACACTTGGCAGTATTTCGGTATAAAACCTTATTCATGCATAGAAATGAGACGTATGGCAAGAGCATCATGAGGCAAGTATCAGTGTATATACATTGATTTATTTTCCATGTATCCCATACCTATTCACAAATAAGGTTTTATAGTAAACTATTTTAAAATTTGTTAATGTTAGTGTGTGTATTGCTAATGTACTGCTCCCACACATGGCAATTGATAGGTTTAATTTACCTATTCTTCCTTATTTTCACTGCTTGAAAGTATTTTCATTCTTATTATCATCATAAAGTAACATCTAAGATTTTTAGGACAAATCAAAAGCAACTTGCTAATTACTTACCATTTCCTATTCACACCTTATATAAAAAAAGCAAAAATTGGTTTCTGTTAACACAATACTCACTTCTTTTTGTTAGAGAATGCATTTCCTGAAACTGCTGAAACCTTTCTTTTCTTGGTTGATTTCATCACAGGTGTTGAAAAATCAGGAGTTGAAGTGATTAGATTATTTTCATCAGTGTCAGGAGAGCCTCTGCCAACCATCTTTCTTAAGCCATTTAACATTCCTATTAATGACACAGAAAGCAAATTTTGAAATGATGTACTACAACACCAACCAAAAAAAATCTGTTTTGGAGTAAGATGAATACCATTGACTTTACTAATATTTTTTTTTACTTATGGTTTTATGCCTTGTTGATGGCAAGCAATGGGAAGAAATTTGGCCATGGTCTTTTGAAGGAAGCATCCCAGCATTCGCCTGGAGTGATTTGGGGAAACAGTGGAAAAATCCAGATCTGGATGTCCGGATGGGGATTCGACCTGGCGTCTTCCGGAATGCGAGGCCAGGGCATTAACCACTCACCCACAATGTTCAGTAATATGTTTTATGACCAGACATTTCATTCATTTTTAAAACATAAACAAGAGGGAGGGATCAGCCAACTTAAGCTTTTAAATAAAAGCAATTTTCAGGAATGTTATGAACATTAGTTTCTGGGAACAAATAAAGAACAATTAATGTTCATAACAAAAGTACACCATTCAGGCTACAGGTTCACAGCCTGCGATCATCCTCTTATAATAAAATGTGTTCTTCCTGGTAACTGCATGTTAACTGAATAGATTGGCAACCTGCGGCATGTTTCAATAATACCTGAAGCGTTAGTGCTGCTAGGCTAACCAGGAAATTTCAAATAAGTAACAACATTTGACATTATTTGCAGTTATATTGTTAAAATAAAATGTATGGTGAAATATAAGTGTAGAAAAGTAATATGTGTTGTGAACCTAACTGCACAAAAGTATTAAGAGCAGAGATAAATTATAATGAGAGGCAGAGATTAAAAATTATGTGAGGTTTATTTAAATTCCTATGTTGCTTTTTGTTCATTTACAATGTAAGGAGAAGAGCATCTGATGCTTATGCTCTATTATCTATAGAAGTTACTACAAACAGGTCACAACATAAACTAAGAATTTTTTAAAATATAATAAATAGAGAAGTTAATAAAAAAAAAAACTCAGAGAAAGTTTACACGACATGGAGGTATCTACAAAATATATCAAATAAATAACACTTATTTGTTTTTGGAATCATATTTTAGTTAGAAACTTTTTCATAACAATAAAAATTTCCATCATTTAAAATCATCCCAGCTAATTGAGAATCTAATGCAGTTTAAGTTTACTCACATCATGAAAAATATCAATAAAAAAGATGATCATTACTCGTTTTCCTTAGAAACCTTTTCAAAACAAATTACCGCTACCATTGCAGGCAATAATCATCATTTTTAAGGCTTTTAAATAGTAATCTAAATCATCAATATTTTGTCTTCTACGGATGGCAGCAAACACTATTTCCCATGATCTAAAAACCAATATCTATGGATTACAAATAATGCTCTCGGGTGACTAGCCGAGTTATAGAAGTGTTATAATAATCACACAATATTTCGGTGCTCTGAATCGTCGGCGCCATCTTCTGGTGAAGAGAGGTCAGGAACATGCGAAGCTGCTGAGCTAGACCAGATTCCCTCTGCTAACCTCTGATTGGTCGGCTGTGGAACCAGTCGTAGCAGGGGTCAAATCTCGTTGCGGCTTGAATCAATGCCAAGGTGGAGTTATGGCTAGATTTGATGTCCTTTTTCACATGACATATAGCGGATGGCGCCGACGATTCAGAGCGCCGAAATATTGTGTGATTATTATAACACTTCTATAAATCGGCTAGTCACCCGAGAGCATTATTTGTATTCTCAATGCCGAGAAAGACTTCGTAATTATATATCTATGGATTACCTATACATCTATGAATATTTACACACGACGAAGATATTAATCTCTCCATTTCTATTATTATAAGCAAAAACAAACATGTGCCTTACTTGTAAGTGAACCACTTCTTCTCTTTTTCTTCTTCTTACTTTTGTTTATTTCTTCATTGCTAATTTCTAAATCATTTGAATACCGACAAACTGCTGAAGGAAACTGACAGACAATATCTCCTGGTAGCATGCCAATCTGAGAAGCATTTTGGAGAAGAATCTGAAAACATTCAAATAATTGCAAGCTACTGATTCAACAACAACAACAACAAAAAAAGGGCTGCATATGCATGGCTGGCTGATATTTAAGATACTTGGAAACCAAGTGTTGAAGCTATTAATATTTAATAAAAATCTTTTTAAGATGTCGATTATACTTTAATAGCTGTAATAATGAACATCTCTTAACCTGAAATATAAATGTAACATGTACCACTACTGACCTCTACAACACGAACATGATGCTCCAATCTCGTCCCAGTATTAGCTCCAATCTTTTCCTCAACTGGCATAATGGAAGGTGTCAAAATGATAGCTAAGTTTGTAGCATCCATTTTGTTCACATCAGAATATGATGTCACTTTCTGGAAGAACTTAAATACCAAAATTATTAGTACTACTTAGTCTCTTTGGAAAACTTGACACTTAATAAAATGCAACTAACCTGCATTGTGTATTCTAAAGTATGAAGATGAACTTGTGGCAGCAACAAACATGTGAGAAGTACTGCCTCAATTTGTCTCTCTTTCAACAGTAAACACCTGAAAATAAAATAATGTATTGAATTATAATTCCCCCCCCCCTCCTCCCCTGTATTGGCCCCGATGAACTTGTGTGCAGGTGTCCAGTGTATAATAATTAGAGTGGCAGGACTTGTGAAATTATGAGAGTGAATTTACACTGTTGGAGGAATGTTGTGTTACCATCTGTCTGCAAAATGTGTAACTAAGTTTTGTGTGTGATAAGTATATTTTTGTTTGTGAAATTTATAGCGTACAAAGAGGAGATTGGTCCCATCCCAGCATTTGCCTTAGAATCACAATAAGGATAGTTGGTATGAGGGCACCGGGACACGATTCTGGTCCTTTTGTACCTCCCTGATTACGACTTAGACTGTTTCTCTAAAAATCTTATAAAAATGCCCGAACACACATAGAATAAAGAGTTAAAATGGTTCCTTAGAAATGCAGAGTAGATGAAATAATTCTTTAGTATAGAAACTTTACAAGTTTCTTTAAGATTATTTGACAATGGTTTTATTAATAGAGGTTTCATTTTATACTATACCAATTAGCATATTAAAAACTAGCTTTGCATTAATTTTTATAAAAGAAGGAAGCCAAATACAACACTTATAAAGAAAACGTTTTTTTATTCACTGTTTACAGCAATACTTTTGAAGAAAAACAGACATCCATGTCTGACACACCACAAATACAAGCATAACAATTTTTTAAAAAACTAATATTCCAAAATTAAAAATATTTTGTCAGAACTGTTTTCATAAAAATATTGTTCGAATATTACAATAATGCCTCAGTAACTGACTATAGTATTTCTTTCATATCACCTACGTTGCACCTCGAACAACTTATAGCAGGTTTAGTTAAACTGTACTATTCAACATCATCCATTAGTGCCATGAAAATCAAGTATCTCACCAATCTGGTAAGTAACAAGTTGCCTACAAATATGATCACTTTAAAATGCATAATTAATTCTCATGGGTGGAAAGAAAATATCATTTCTTTCTTAAGCAAGCTTAAACACCCAACAGATATTCTCTTGTTTGTGTAGTGTATATTGGCGGAGTTGCTCCAAATGTTGCCATTTCTTTTAGCTTAATATTTCACCAGTATCTATGTTTGTTTCTATTCTTTACCATCAAGTTGTACAAATTTTAAGCGATTGCTGAATTCTCTCTACTTCCTTCAAGGGCCTAGAATTCTTGGGCCCTGGATAAGTGTTCTAGCCCTGCTCCCCCTTACAATTTTTTTTACTTTAAACTTTGATTTTGGTATAAAGTCAGAAAATTTTAATTAAAAAATCAAATAACTCATTCTTTAATCACAGCCCTCATACTTTGGCAAATGATGGGTTGTTTTGCCTATCCTTTGTTATTTATATCTCCTAACAGCATTTTCATTTATATATATATATATATATATTTGGTATTAGAAAAAGTGTAAAATATTTTAGGTGATAGTATGCATCAAAATAAGACAAAAATGTGTAATAAACATTGGGTCGCAACACATACTTTTGGAGTTAATAACAGGTTCGCAATGTAATGCCTGTCCATGGCAATGCATCCCTCCACCCTTCAGCATATGGAATCACGCACTCTATGAAACTGTCTTGGTTGGTTCTATACGTGATGAGATGCACTGAAGATGTACAGGACCAACCAAGACAGTTTTAAAGAGTGCATGATTCCTTATGCTGAAGGGCTGAGGCATGCAATGCCATGGGCGGGCATTACATTGCAGAACTGTTATTAACTCCGAAACTGTCCGTTTGCCACCCAATGTTTATCAGACATTTTATCTTATTTTGATGCATGCTATCATATCCTAAAATATTTTACACTTTTTTTTAACAATCTGTCTGTGTGTGTGTGTGTGTGTGTGTGTTATATATATACAAGGTGTCCCAAAATTAAATGGCCAGACTTTGGGAGCATATTTGGGGCTTAAAAATAAGCAAAAAGTTCCAACGAAATTTTTCTTCATCATTTCTTACGGAGATAATCAGGAAAATGAAGTTTGAAATGGTAAACTCAAGTACAGTTCATTTGAATGAATGTTTATTTTGATTGACATTATATGCAAGTAACCAAACATATGCAAGGATAAATAAAAAGACCGAGTAACATTAATAAACAATGAAATAAAAGACAGAAATGAAACTTACTATTCGATTAATAACGCTGTTATTCGAAATGTTGACCTTCCGCGACATAACAGGTGTACGTAATACGTAAATAAACCTTAAGTGGCACATTAGTCCGTTTATTCGATATGCCATATATCAGTCAGTGAGTAATGTGTTTTGAGTGAGCACCGTACACAATGCCTCGCACATTTTCTCATCAGGAATACGCCGATATTGTCTTTGTGTATGGTTTTTGCAACGGTAATGCACGTGCAGCCATTTGAGAGTATGCGAATCGATTTCTGGGTAGGGTAGTACCACATCACCAGGTATTTATTCAAATGTTTTGTAGACTTTGTGAGACTGGAATAGCCAGCCTGCACCGAAAAGGTAATGAATTTCAGGCAGCTTTGAGGAGAGATAATCTAGCAGGCAATCATATCCTACACCATTTTGATGATCGCCATGCCACGAGTAATCGGAGAGCGTCAGTCACGTAATGAATATCACGTCAAACAGTCTGGCGTACTTTAAGAGGCGATAATCATCATGTGAATCATTTCCAAAGAGCTCACGGATTATTGCCTCAGGATTTCCAGAATCAAGTAAATTTTTGTAATTGATTTCTTCAGAGGTGTGAGAATGATAATCAATTTCTCTCAATTATCTTGTGAACAGAAGAAACTACATTCACAAGAACAGGAAGTATCAATCAACGAAACTCTCACATCTGGGCTCATCATTATCCGCGAGCAGTTAGGGTGACCAAATACCAGCAAGAGTTTTCCATTAATGTGTGGATGGGTATTCACAATAATCGTCTCGTAGGACCACATTTTTTACCACCAAGATTGAACGCAGACTTTCACGGTTTTCTTGGAGAACGACCTCCCGGGTTATTTTTAGGAATTCACATTACAGGAACAATTGAACATATGGATCCAATTAGATGGATGTTCAGCTCATTATGGTAGAGTTACTCGTGAATGGTTGAATGGAAATTATCCATGTCGCTGGATTGGTCGAGGGGGGCCTGTACTGTGGTGCGCACGCTCACCTGACCTTACACCACTGGACTTCTTTGCATAGGGTACATTACAACAAGAAGTGTATTCAGTACCAATAACCTCAGAACAGCACCTTAGGGACAGAATCATGACTGCAGCGCAGCGAGTTACCCCAGAGCAATCTTTGGCAGCAACACAAGCTGTCATATCATGGTAAAACACCTGCATTGCCAGGGGAAGACAACACTTTGAGCAACATCTACATTAATGGAATAGTCTGTTTTATTTCTGTTTCTTCCTTTATAATTACATTGTATTATTAATATGTAATAAATAATATGATTTGTTGATTGTATGAATTTTTTTTACTGTTACTCAGTTCGTTTATGTTACCAAGTATTTTGTAGATAATTACTTAAATATATTGCCACTAAAAATAAACATTCATTCAAACAAACTGTACTTGAGTTTACCGTTTCAAACTTCATTTTCCCGATTAAATCCATAAGAAATGATCATGGAGAAAAATTTCATTGGAGCTTTTTGCTTATTTTTGAGCCCCAAATACGATCCCAAAGCTCCCAAAATTTGCCCATTTAATTTTGGAACACCCTGTATATGAATTAAATTAGGATCGGGAAATGAGCCACGACTTACCTTTAGATGATGGATGTGGGGTGCAAACACACAGAAAAAGACAAAAATACAATTGATAAAGAAATTTTTGGGACGAGCCCTTTGTCAACAGGAGAATATAATGGAAGGTGGGTGATGTTGGATACTGCCTCCAGAAAGACTGTTGGCCAAGAAAATGGTGGGGGTAAATTCAAACAGAGGAAAGGAAGGAGCAATAATTCAGAGCTAAGGGAGCGTGCATAAACCACATAGCTCATTTTGGCCTCCTGTGTATCCCCGCCCCTCCCCAGGTAGACCTACGTGGCTTTTGTCTCTACGCCCCCCCCCCCTCCCTCCCCACGTAGCTTTTTTAGCTTTTGATTCCAGAAGACATTTTGTACTATTTTCTCGTGTCAGACTATTGTAAATTACATATGGAGTTAATTAACTGAGGTAAATAAATATGTTCTGTTCCTCATTTTAACTGAAAAATGTTATGAAAGGAAAGTTACGTGGCCTGGCTCGGATCCCCCCCTCCCCCCATGTAGCCCAGCGTAGCCTTCCAACCAACCCCCCCCCCCCCCCCCTGCACCGAGCCACGTAGTTTGTGCACGGTCCCTAATTACTGAGCATAGATAAATATCCAAACCGATCTCTGGTCAGTGGGAAGAGCAAAATATAATTAAATCTAAATATGAAAAATTAATATATATATATATATATATATACACATATATAAATTAAAAAATATAAAAAATACAATAATAATAATTTTAATTTTTTTAAAACCAAAGACTCTATGAAGTAACGTCACCTTAGGTTAATGTTGGTTCAATATAGGTAGTGGGGATGGAGGCAAAGAGAGGATTAAAAAAGGGTGAACAAACCTGTGAAACCTAACATGTAATTTACCAGTTAACATGCAAACACTACCTGGCATCATATAAAGGTTTGACCACAAAACCACTTTCCATAAGAATAAATGGCCACCAACAGACAGTGTTTACACGGAACCCAAAGCACCCAGTTGCTGCCCATGCCATCACCCATGACTCGAATAATTTCAACTCTTGTTACACGGCCCATGCTATCAGAGTCCTCCCTAATAGCAGCAGCTCCTCTGAACTCAGAAGGTAGGAACTTGCCTACCTGTACAAACTGGGCACAAGGCAACCACCTGGTCACAAATTCAGATAATACCCGATCATCATTATTATTACTTATGTTTACCCTCTTTTAATCCTCTCTTTGCCTCCATCTCTACTACATATATTGAACCACATCTAACCTAAGGTGATTTTCACTTCATAGTCTTTGGCTTTAAAAAATTAAAATTATTATTATTGTATTATTTTTTAATTTATATATAATATATGAATATTTCATATTTAGATTTAATTATATTTTGTTCTTGCCACCGACCAGAGATCAGTTTGGATATTTATCTATTATTATTATTACTCCGCGATTCACTAAAAGTGTGTGGCGGAGGGTGCATTGCACCTATCGAAAAGGGTTATGGTTTGGAAGGGTTATAATGGACATGGCAGGAGGCGCCCATGGGCTATTGTTAGGAACCATCCCCGCATTATTATTATTACTCCGCGATTCACTAAAAGTGTGTGGCGGAGGGTGCATTGCACCTATCGAAAAGGGTTATGGTTTGGAAGGGTTATACGGGATATGGCAGGAGGCGCCCATGGGCTATTGTGAGGAACCATCCCCGCATTTGCGTGGAGTGATCTGGGAAAACCATGGAAAACCCAGATCAGGATGGCTGGAGTGCTTTATCGAAAGCTACTCCGGTCGGATTTTAAGTTTACTCGCCCGGTAAATCCTTTCTATTCCATTCCCTAATCGCTCGTGGGAAAAATGAGTACAGAAATGAATCGGTTCTGGCCCTGATTTCTCTTATCTTATTTTCGCGGTCATTTCGAGATAAGAATGTTGCTGGTAGCAATATTTGCTGGCTGTCATTCTGAAATACGTCTGTCGTGAATTTTTCAATTAGCTTCCGTCGAGAGCAACGCCTTCGGTGTTCCAGGTCTTCCCAACCTAACTCGTTCAACATCGCACTTACGCTTTCCCTCCAACTATATATACCTGTCACGAATCGGGCGGCTCTTCTTTGGACCTTCTCTAAAGCCTCCATCAACCCCTTTTGATGGGGACCCCATACAGTACAACAATACTCTAAGTGAGGACGTACTAGTGACTTGTATACAATCGATTTAATTTCCTGAGTGCATTGATTTAAATTACGACCTAGAAACCGGAGCATACGATTTGCTTTTCCCATTACATTCTCGATATGCTCATTCCACAACAAATTATTACGAATTGTTACCCCTAGGTATTTAGCGGAATCTACCATTCTAAGGACAGTATCATTAATTGTATATTCATAGTTAATTGGTGTCACCTTTTTACTTACACGTATGACTTGGCACTTTTTAGCGTTTAACTCCAACTGCCAATCTTTACACCACGCAATTATTTTCATAATATTGTCTTGTAACAAAGTGCAGTCGTCCTGGGTTTTGATTTCGCGATAAATTATAGCATCATCGGCAAATAATCTTTTCATCCCCCCTATTATGTCGCACAGATCATTGATGTATATGAGAAACAACAGAGGCCCTAACACGCTTCCCTAGGGAACTCCAGACCCCACTTCAGTAAGTGATGAACGCTCACCGTCGAGAGCTACACACTGTGTTCTGCCCTTCAGGAAGTCTGCAACCCAGTCGCATATTTGTCTAGATATGCCTTAACCGCGAAGTTTCCTAAGTAACCTAGTGTGAGGCACAGTGCCTAAAGCTTTTTTAAAGTCTAATAGAACCAAATCAACGTGGGATTGCTCATCTATAATTCGGCACTCTATAATTCTATGCTCGGTTATTAGCTCTGAATCACTGCCCCTACCTTTCCTCTGTTTGAATTTATCCCCATCATTTTCCTGGCCAACAGTCTTTTTGGAGGCAATCTCAAACGACACCCACCTCCCATACATAATGTTCCCATTTTAGCAAAGGGCTTGTGCGGAAAATTTCTTTATCAGTTGTATTTTTGCCTTTTCTGTGTGTTCGCGCCCCACATCCATCATCTAAAGGTGTGGTGGCTCAATTTCCCTATCCTAATTTAATTCCTTTTCACTACTTAGCGCCTTTGATTTCATTGTTATATATATATTGGTCAGGTTAAGCTGAAACAGACACGGAGTGTGTTGAAGCATTTTTATCCAAGTAACATATTTATTTATTTTATGCTAAACTCATCAGAAAACAAAGTATATGGAGCTAATAAACCCAGGAAAGAAATGAAGCAGTAATGAGTTAAATGAGGACTTGGAACCAACTGCCTAAAGAGATAATTAAAAATATACCAAACACTATTAAGGATTTTAAGGTAAAAATACGTATGACTCTTAAGAAGTTACTTAGGAAATCTGCCATTGGGGCATGAGCTCTGTAATAATAATATGAGTTAAGTTATTGCAGTTTATTCAACCTTAATTATACCGACTTGTTCCAAATTTGTCAATTGGAAAACACCATCTTAACAATAACTCATCTTCATCCTGACAAAAGTAAAATAATTTTTTTAAAAAAAGAGACAAAAAACAAAGATTACAGTTTCTAGTCCTAAAAATTAATTCAAGTTGCATACCGCAAAAAGATGTCATGATAGACAAATGGCAGCAAAGGCTCTGGAAGTTCTCTGAAGAAAAGTTTGAGAATGTTTGCAATATCAATCACATGATGCTGTGATCCAATTTTCCTGCCACATTCTAGATGCATCTAAAATAAATAATGGCACTAACAAGTTTTGTAGAATACATATAGAAGACAATTTAGTTACTTACTATTTTCAACAGTATTTTACAATATTCTGCTACTCTAAAAATTCTAGTAATTGGAAAAGTCACAAGTGGTAATTATATAGCAATGTATTAAACACCTACCTGTGTATTAATTATTTTATATTTCATATACTGCACTAAGTTAAATATTAGTAGATAAGCTGGTTTATATATTAAAAGAAGGAGAATAATTAACAGATTATTTTAAAATAAGTTTCAAGGTAGTCGCACTAATACTTTGAAGGGGAGGGCAGATTAAAGATGCACCACTTTAACAATTTTTTACGACTAAACTATCAAACACAGGAAAATTTTATTAGGATCAATTTAGACATTTCAGCTTCAGACTACCTCTCACCAAAATTTTGAGTCAAGAAAAAGTAATTTGGAAAGTTTCGCTATATCCGGAAACTTGTGCAACACTTGGCGTCCTCTATTTAAGGGGCTCCAGGAGGAGGAGTGGGGACAGTTGTTGGACAGAGCTTGCGGTGAGTGGTCATGCTCGATGGAGAGAATTTGGCGCAAGGTTAGGGGGATAAGCAAAAAGAAACCAGAAGCTTCATGTAAACTTGCATCTAGTCCCTCGGCCATGTTTGGTCCAAGTATCATTTATAGTGCTGGAAAAGTTTCACTCTCTATGTAGCTGCACAGTAATCAGTTAGGAGGTTTAGAGAGTTGACAGAGGCTTGTATTACTGCTTCAAACCTGCGATCATTTTTAATTTGGAAAAGAAGATGCGATGTTGTAGATTGGTCTATGAGTGATGTAAAATTTTGAAGAATCCAGTTTTTTAAAAAATTTATCAGAAAGGCTACAGTGAACTTTATTTCAACCACATACCTCTTCTAGTTGAGGTTAACAGATAGATGGCGACTGATAGACAATATACCTTTTAGGCTATGCGAATGGTCATAGCTCAGACTAAGCATGTATAATTGAACCTCGGTGTCAAGTTTCTGTATGACACTTCATATCCAAGACTTGATATGTGAAAGAATTATGGAACTCGTTTTGGACCAAATATGATTAAATCATAGTCTTTCTTTCCCTGTTGGTAAACTTATCTCAGCACCTCACACAGATTCAGATCAGTCATGTTGGCATAAGTTAATAGGGGGTCACAAAAGATTGAGATTTGACAATGATATCACAAGCAAAAGGGCCATGCCTAGGCAACGGTATAATGTTAGCCGAACCTTCCACATCAGGATAATAAATTATTTACCCCTTATTAGGGCCACAGTTAAAAATTACCTCTATTAACATTGAAGGCATGCCATCAGCCAAAGAGGAACTGCTACAAAATTATATAACTAACACAAATGCCACATTATATGTGGACAGGAGACATGTAGTAGTGAAATTTTCCGACCAAATATAAATGTAATGCTTTGAGCTGCTGAAAGACCTCACTATAAATATGGAAGTGGCATCTTTGATTCTATGTTCAGATCCTATCCACGGCCTTCACAAAAGAGAAAAGAGCTAAAAGAACTTCACACCCATCTTTATACAAAAACTACCCAGCATTGAATTCACAATCAAGCCACCTTTCAATTTCCATAATCAACTTCTACAAATTGTTATTGTTGATTTCAACTCCCATTGTATGCCTGAGGGTTTGACTGATGATGAGGATGGTACTGCAGTTGTAGAATGGGAAAATGTAAATCATCCTAGTGTTATACCAGATTCCAAACTACTGGCATTATTAAACAATGGAAGATGGAGACAGAGATATAACGTGATTTTGGGTTGGAACTTAAATAGTGGCAACTATTTATATACAACCGATACAAAAGAGTTACATGTTAGCACCTGTTACTGTCCTTCAAAGTAGTCACCAGCGTTGTGTAGAACCCGTTGCCAGTGATGTGGGAGGCGTAGTATACCGTTAGCAGAGCCTGTTCTGTTGACGGTGCAAATGGAGCGGTCTACTACCTGTTGAATCTCTCGAACAGTTCTGAAGCAAATGCCACGAAGTGGGTCCTTCATCTTCAGAATCAAATCAAAGTCGCAAGGAGTTAAGTACGGGGAGTATGGTGGATGGTACAGTATTTCCCACTCCCATCGATCAAACAGAGTAGCCACAGCTTGCACTGTATGCACCTGCGCATTGTCGTGCAAAATGATGGGTGGGTTGCGCAGAAAGTGTTGCCGCTTCTTTCGCAAAGCTGGTCGCAGGTGATGCTCCAAAAACGAACAGTAATACTGTGCATTGACGGTCTGCAGTGGAGGAACGTAATGCGTTAGGATAACACCATCACAGTCGTACACGAGAATCACCATAGCTTTCACCATACTGGGGCTCTGACGCACTTTCGACTTTCGCGGTGACCCATAATGACACCATTCGTTGGATTGGCATTTCAATTTTGGCTCGTACGATGTGGCCCATGTCTCATCCACTGTTACAATATGGCGTAAGAAAGCTTCTCCTTCGCACTCATAGCGCTCCAAGTGCGTCTGAGCAGTGTCGTAATGCATCCATTTCTGCATTTCCGTCAATTCATGCGGAACCCACCATGATGCAATTTTTTGCATGCCCAGGCGTTTCTTCAGGATGCGAAGCACAGTCATACGTGCTAACCCAGTTTCGTAGGCGAGCTCACGAATCATCTGGCATCGATCACTGTCCACTAACGCGACAACAGTATGCACTACTTCTTCAGACATGGTAGGACAACCTGCCCGATGCATGTCTGCCACAGTTTGCCGACCTTCGTTGAAGGCTTTTACCCAACGTGCCACTGTTCTGTACTGCAATGCCAATTCCCCACACGCCTCTTGAAGACCTTGATGACACTGTCGTGCTGTAAGACCTCTGCCACATTCAATCTTGATCCAACTCCGTTGTTCCTGTTTCGAAAACATAGTGATACCGTTACGTTAGACCGCTCCCTCATAAGTGACTGCGTTTACCTCGATTGTGCACATGCCGGGGATGTGGGACGGGCGAGTCCATTTGCTCGGAGGTAAGGTAGGTATGTCAACAACGTGTGCTATCAGCGACAATAGTAGATTCCATTGCATAGTGTCTCTATAACAGTGTTGCCACTATTCAAGTTCCAACCCTCGTATATTCAGCAGTAATTGCATCAGAAAGCAATATGTGAAGTCTATCTGTAGCCCAATACCAAACACCCAGCACAGACCAATAATGTAATTTTTTATTTTTATTTTTTGATGCAGTGAGACCGATTAGAGTTCGAGGAGGTATAATTTCAATAGAGATGACTGCCTCAAGTTCATAGAAATGTTGGATGCTTAAGTATCTATTGCTGAACCAACAACAGATTCTTATGACATCCACTGCAGGTGCGATAAAATGCTCCGAAAGGTCTATTCCCCATGGCTGTCAACTATCACACATCACAGGTCTCACCTCACATACAGATGCCCAGTTAATGGCTAATAAATCCCTGTTTGAAGATTATCCCCTCGATATAGTGGTAATGGAAGCAGGCAATGAACTTATCTGTAAGTGTTGTAAAAAGAGATCACTGGATGAAGATTTTAGAAGGGCTAGACCTGACTAGGTATAACTACAAGGCATGGAGAGTACTCAAGAGCTTCAACAGTCCAGCAAAGATCACTGGACACTAACTTCAGTGCAAACCAGATTGCACTTAAGTTAGTCATGAATGGGAAGGCAATTTATTAAGGTAGTTGATTTAAAACAAACATTTAGAAAACAACTAGATAGGAACAATCTCACTGTACCCTTCAGTACATGGCAATAGGACAAGGTTATCTACAAGTGTAAAACAGGGAAGTCTACAGGCCTGGATGATAATCGATTAGAACAAATTAAGAACTTCCAACATAAAACAGCTCTTTGAGATATGCATGAGCAAAAATCAAACTCCAATGGCCTGTTGAAAACTGGAAAAGGAGGGAATGATTCCAAAGATTTTAGAGATTTATCAGCCATAGCCACCTCTAAAAAATTCTGAATGACTAATTCTGAATCCTACCCAGCCTGTGATTGATTCAGTAGTTATAACACAGAAAGGTGGCTTTCATCTGGTAATAAATGCACTAAACACAGTTTATACAGTATGCATTTGAGACCCACAAGGCTAAAGGTAGGATCAATGTGGATATACTGGCAGCATGCAATATTGTCAGCCATCAGATACGCCTTTTGAAGGTCTACAATGGGACTAAGGGCAATGGTTTAACCAAGTTCATGGGCAGCACAGTCGATGAATGGTACCTCAAGGAAGTGTACTGGCCTTAATCCTTGTAAACAACTGCACAATCAGCAATTATATCAAGCTACCAGGCAGATTTAGTACAATGATGACCACACACGGTACAAAACCTGAAGCATTGGAAAGGAATCTGTCTACTACCCCTGAATGCCTATCAATTAAAACCAATTAAGATCTAACACTTCAAAAATGAAATGTGCATTTCTTCTAAAAAATAGGAAAGCTCAATATAAGTTGAAAGTAATGTGGTCAGATATCGTACTTCAAACATGCAACCTCACAAAATACCTTGAAGTGATATTTGACAGAACCCTCACATATAAGAAACTCTGCATGAACTGCAAAATGAAAGTCTCCACGAAACAATGGATGTGCATAATGGTTGGTTCACGGTGGGACAGACAATCCCAAACTACTGGTATATCAGCAGTGCCCCTTTGTTCCTATGTTACAGTTTGGTATTCATCATTTCACAACAAACATGAGGATGTAGCCATCTTTAACTCCAGTAGGGTGACAGGTTGTAACCTATCTTAATTGAAAGGCTTCAAAAACTTTCAGGAATTTCCCCAACCAGTATCCAAAAAGAAGTGGCTCAAAACAAGCAAAGAACAAAAGTAGAACGGGAAGGCACCCATTCACAACAATACCATGCACCACCAGCCCAGATATTCAAATGAAGTTAAAGCTTGTGAAACAAATTGGGTCATCTGATATGGCAAGACTAAGGTCCCCAATGTGTCAGGGCCATTAACAATTGTGTAATGCCTGCCATATGGTCATTAAGCTGGAGTGTCTGTAAATCCTAGGCACAGCTGGGCACAAAACAGTTAATCGTTAATTAACGAAGTTAAAAAAATTGCGAAAATTTAACTTTTAAGTTAACCAAAAAAATCATTAACGGTCTTCTTAACTTCCGTTAAATTGGACTTCCGTTAACTTTAGTCTGTTACATAGGTTGTTGACGTCATTTCATTAGTTTGAACTGTGCGCCACGCCACCACTCGTATGCAGGGCTGCCAGATTGTATAATTGGATACAAAACTTGTATAATTTGGTTACCTCTTGTATCCTGTTTGTATAACAGATTGCCTTGAATAATTGGATACCCAAATGAGCACTTAAAAGTAAAGTACATTCCAGCACCTTTTTGAAAGTGTTTGCCCTTTGTTTCATTGAGTTGGCAACCCTTCCTGCATATCTATTTCCTTTTTTGTTATTCAAAATTTATCAATGTATACATTGTTTACTTTTCGTGGACTTTTTTCCTCACAGCACTTTCACTCACGTATATAATCAATGGATGACCCCTTTGTATAATTGGGTTTCATTCTGTATAATTTCAAAGAGACAGCGGTATAATATAAGTTGTCTGCATGGAGGAAGGAATATCCTTCCTCCATGGTTGGCTGTACTGGCAGCGCTGCTTGTATGTTCGGTGTAGTAGTGGGCGCCGCCTGCTAAAATCTTGGCGGCGACGCGCCGAGCATTTTCAGCCGGCGGCGGCGTGACTATTTTATATTGTGAATTCTGCAAACGTAAATAAACTAAAAAGCGTCATAACCTATCTTATTGACAAATCAACATTATTATCTGTAATGAGGTGTATTTATTATTACAAAATGTATGTCGTTATTATACGTTTAGTAAAATCATCGGCGTTCAGTTGGTGTTGAAGCAACAGTGACGGATCGGCAGTGTGGGTCGGAAGAGGTTAATCGGACAAACTGTTCGGCCGTCAAATCGGGCATTACTCGGACGAAATTCTGTGCCAGTGGATGACCGGCCGCCTGATCGATAGTTAGTATCGCACTGGAGTCTGCAAACAGTGTTGCAGATCAGCAAAAAACTAAACTTTCAGTAACCAGTGCGAAAAAATTCAAAGAAATAATACATAAGTTACGAAAAAGATGATGTGCAATTTTAATTCGAAACATTAAGCTAGTTTGGCAGTTTCGGCCGTGTAATGTAAAAGGATGTCGCTGACTAACTTCCGCTCTATTTGTTCACGTAAGAACATGCAGGCCATGATTTAGTGAAACCAGGCCGGGTCGTCTAAAGGGGCCTTTAGGTCACAGGTAGGCCGTGGCACAAAGGTAACCGTAACAGGAATTGGTCGTAGATTTTAGGTTGGCCGCAAATTTCACTGGTCGCAGTTTTCACATATTCAGGTGTCCCAGTCCAACTTGTTTTCTATAATATTGTTGCTTTTCATTCTGCATTCATATTGGTTTTTTTTTTTACTACTTTTTTTTTTTATAAAGTCACGGTTACCTTAATCGTCTCTCGTAAGACAATTTGCAAGTGTTATGTTGATCACAGTCTCAACAAAGATAAAAACAGACAGGAATACCACTTCGTTGTTGTGGCGATAGCGTAACCACAATTTGTTAATTTTTATAAATAAATCCACACTTGCATCATGGTACATAACACCTTGAGATAGAGAGCAGTTATACCTACCGTACTATAATACTAATACATCAGTACAACTTTTGACTAGTTAACTTTTAACGGATAACTTTAACTTGCGTGAAATGTATAAACATTTAACGCTTTAACGATTATCGAAGTTAACTTTTTAAGTAGCGGAATAATGATTAACGAAGTTAACGTTTGGATTAACTGTGCCCACCTGTGATCCTAGGTCTGCAGACATGTCTGGGCATTTCCAAGGTTAATCTAGCAAAATGGGGTTACATTGACACTACCAATAAAAAATGTGAATGTGGTGAGGATCAATATATATATAAATATCTACTCTTATAAAACACATATTTGGTCATGTTCTGTTGCGCACTGATGTCACACTATGATGTTGTGCTACGGCATCACACTTTACGCCTTCATTGCATAGCTTATGAGCGAAGACGTTGTTCTAGGTTATGCACATTATTTAATAACAGTTCTATTTAGCTAAGTGTCAGTAAATAAATTAATTGTCAGTACACTAAACGAAAAGTATGTATTCCATTCAAATCAAGAAAATAATTATTGGCTGTTTATGTTTATTTAATATTCGTTCCAAGTAAAAATATTCGTTAAAATATTTGGCAATAAATATGGAAGATAAAACCTTTAATTTTCACTTAGCATTGTTTAGATTGTTATTTTACCAGACACTTGACTTTAAAGTGGAGGGCCTCAGTAAATTATTTTTTTAAATAATTTAAATTGTTTTCATGAGTGTCCTGTTTCGAAAGTAGTTCCACACTGATTACAATCTATACAGCCTAGACTACAATTAAATCTAATATTACCTGGCATGAGGTAAGTCATTAAGATTTATTTTTTAAGAATTTCCTTTGCTTTCACTGATGACATAATTCAGTCGCATGTAAATGCATTAGCCATTGAACCATTGTAATACCGATCTGAATCACAGATAACAAAAAAGGAAGATATAAGAATCTGAAGATTTTTTATTTAGTTTATATCACAATGCATTATTGCCACTAAAATGCGATACAGTACACACATAAATATAAGTGTGGTTGAAGTATTGTTTCTCTGGTGGCAAGTTTAGCATAGTATGTGGTGAGGTTGAAACACAACCGGAACCAGGATGGCAACGGAAACCTTTTGTTACAGCCCAAGCCACTAGGAATTGCACTGAGCCTTATTTTATAACAATTCGTTTTATTTAAGCAATTGCTAAGAAATGAATTGTTAGAACACTGAAAGAAAAGTATTAATTTCATCTAAATTGACATATTAATTATCAGATGCTTTTTTTTTTTTTTTTTACTGAAATCATTACTTGGTTCGAATGAAAGAAGTTTCGAATTGAACATGATCACTATGGCCTAAACCACAATTAAAACTAATATTATGTGGCATAACATAAGTTGTTAAGATTTATTTTTAAAATCAATCGTTTTCACTGTGGTCATTATTTTAGACGCAAGTAAGCCATGTCAGCCATTAAAATATCAATCTTCATCAAAGATAATAAGAAAGAAAGATGTAAGAACCCGTGAGGATTTTTGATTAAGTTTATATCACGATGCATGACGACATTGACATGCAATATGGTTGATTGAAGCTTTGATTTTCTAAAGGAAATATTAGTGGAGATTTTGGTTAGGCTGAAATGCAAACTGCACCAAATTGACAACTGATACTTTTTTCTACAGCACAAGGGACGAGAAATTACATTGAGATTTATTTTATAACAATTCTATTTAGTAAAACAACTGCAAAGAAGTTAATTGCCAAAACACTCCAATGAACCAGTTATTTTTGACAGGCTTTGAGGCTAGTAGTAAAATAAAAGGCACTAAGTAGCAAAAAGGAATAAAAAATTAGTCTAGGGAATGAGCCACCACATACCTTATGATGATGGATGTGGGACATGAACACACAGAAAAGACAAATCACATTATATAGGAATTTTTGGGTCTAGCCCTTTATCAAGAGGAGAACATTGTAAGAGGTGGGTGATGTGGGAGACTGCCTCACAGAATGACTTTTTTCAACTGCTTAACGTCTCTTAACAGCAAGGTCTTTAGAGACGGGAAAGGATGGGGAGCAAGGAATGGGAGGGAATTCGGGCATGGCCTTTTGAAGGAAACATCCCGGCATTTGCCTGAAGTGATTCAGGAAACCATGGAAAACCCAAATCTGGATGCCCGGAGGGGGATTCGAACCGCCATCCTCCAGAATGCAAGGCCAGAACGCTAACCGTTACACCACCATGTTCGGTCCATAGAATGACTGTTGGACAGGAAAATGGTAGGGGTAAATTCAAACTCAGGACAGGTAGAGTGGCAGTGATTAAGAGCTAATATCTGAACTTTGATAAATATTAAAACTGATCTTTGGTGGGAGAGAAGAGCAAAATAATATAATAAAATCTAAATTTAAATAAATAGAAAATCAAAAAAATATTTAAAAATTAAACTAAAGTGCAATAATCCAGTTAATTTTGGTGCCCATCAGGCCTTGCAAAGGACAGCCCTGGACACCCCTAGCAGAATGCATACAGGGAGGGGGTGCGGGCAGGCGCGCGCTGACGGCATTGATTGGCATGCAGGACAGTGCGGGCAGAAAAGCTCGGGACGCCAAGCAGTGTGGAAAACAGTTCTTATAGTGATTGCCTTACATAAGGGAACGTGCACAAACCACGTGGATCAGTCCAGTGGGGAGGGGGGGGGGGAGAGGGAGGGGAGGGTTTAGCTGGAAGTCTATGCTGGGCTACGTGGGGGGAGGGAGGGTTACGAGCCAGGCCACGTACCTTTCCTTTCATAACATTTTTCACAGTTAAAATGAGGAACAGAACTCACAACAGCATGTGAATATTTATTTCCCTCAGTTAATTATCTCCTTATATAATTTACAATCGTCTGACAAGAGAAAACACAACAAAATGTCTCCTGGAATCAAAAGGGAAAAACGCTACGTGCTACGTATGGGGGGGTAGGGTCAAAAGCCATGTAGGGCTACGTGGGGGGAGTTCACAGTAGGCCAAAATGGAGCTATGTGGTTTATGCACGCTCCCTAAGAGGCGGGTTGTGACTACCATTTGATCATTGACGTATAAACAGTGGATTTTACTGTGCAATCAACAAAAGTTTACACCGTTGTTTTGAACTAGGCTTATCACCAAGACTTTCTTCAGTTCTGCAAAAGGTCAGTTTTCAGCAGTACAAGTGATAAGCGTCGAATGAATTGCCATATAAACTATTTCACATAACAGAAAATGTAAGCGCCATGAGGTTAAGAAGGGTTTCAAGTTTTGTAAAGTCACGTCAAGTTTAGTTTGTGATAAGTTTTAACTTTGCTAGTCTGGTATCAGTTACTATTAAATTCACATTCCATTCAATTTTGATTATGTCATGTAAAAGTATTAAATTAAGTTCAAGATTCCTTTTCATAGTATCCTATATATTATTTCTATAAGGTGCTTTTTTTTGTCACAAGCCATTATCTCCCTTCATACTGAATCGAAATCAATAACTGAGGTGTCATTTTAAAGCTTACGGTCTCCATTTTTGTCACATAATATTTTAAGAAAGGAATTTTTCTGAATTCGAACCTTAAAGGGAAAAACGTAAATATTTCTAAAATGCTATTTTTTGTGTTACGAGTCATTTATCTCCCTTCATACCTATCTGAAATCGTCTAATGAAGTATAATTTTAAAGATTAAGATCTCTGCTTTGGTGATATCATATATTAAAACAGGAATTTTTCGGAATTCGACCATTAAAGGGAAAAATTTTAATATTTCTGAAAACGCGTTTTCGTGTCACGAGCCATTTATCTCCCTTCATTCCTAACTGATATAGATAAATGAGGTATCATTTTTAAAGATTAAGGTCTCCACCGTGGTCACATTATATTTCAAGAAAGAAATCTTTCTTAATTCAACCCTTAAAGGGCAAAATTACCATTATTTTCATAACATATTTTTTTTTTGTCACAAGCTATTTATCTCCATTGATATCTAACCGATATCGAGAAGTGAGGTATTATTTTAGAAATTAAGGTCTCCGCTTTGGTCAAATTATATTTTAAAACAGGAGTTTTTGGAATTTGACCCTTAAAGGGCAAAAGTATTAATATTTCTACAACACGCTTTTGTGTCTTGAGCCATTTATCTCCCTTGATATCATATTCCTTCCTTGGTATCATATTAAAAATTAAGGTCTCCACCATGGTCAAATTATATTTTAAGAAAGTAATTTTTGGTAGTTCGACCCTTAAGGCGCCAAAATGTCAATATTTCTAAAATGCATTTTTTGTGTCTCGAGCCATTTAACTCTCTGGACATCTAACCGAAATAGATAAATGAAGTAGGGTTATAAAGAGTAATGTTTCAGCTTTGGTGACTTCATATATAAAAAATGATTTTTTTAAAAAATTCATCCCTCAAAGGGAAAAAGTATTAATGGTTCTACAACACATTTTTGTGTCACGAGCCATTTATTTTCATTAATATATAACCGAAATAGATAAATGTGGTATCATTCTAAAGAGTAAGTTCTGCGCTGTGGTAACATCATATTTTTAGAATATACTATTTTGAATTTAACCCTTAATGGGCAAAATTATCAGTATTTCTACAATCCGATTTCTGTGTCTCAAGTCATTTATTTTAAAGTATTATTTTAAAGACTGAGGTCTTCGTAAGGTATATATTTAAAGACAGGAATTTTTCAAAATTTGACCCATAAAGGGCGAAAGTATTAATACCTTTACAACGTATTTTTCTGTCAACTGAAATCAATAAACGAGCTATCATTTTAAAGACCAAGGTGTCTTCCTTGATCACATCATATTTTATAACAGATTTTTTTTGTAATTCGAACCTTAAAAGGCAAAAGAATCAATATTAGTTCTACAACGTGTTTTTTTATGAGCCATTTATCTTGTTCAATACCTAACAGAAATCAATAAAGATTAAGGTCTCCAATTAGGTAAAACCATAAATTAAGAAATAATTTTTTGGAATTTGATGCTTAAAGAGGTCGCGCATATGAGATCGTTCACAGCCAAGTCCCTAGATTGCAGCAGCAGATATCACAGAGATGTCAAGAAACTTTTTTTTATTTAATAAGTAGCTTTTCAGATATTTTTTTCTGTTATGGAAACACTTTCGTATTGCTATACAATTCCAATGTAAATATTTTATTCACACAGCAACAAATATCACAGAGATATTGATATGTTGTGTGCATTTTCTTCAGGTTGATTGTATTCTGTTAAGGTCAGTGACAGTTTGTCATAAATACAGAGTGTTTTAAATTTCCCTAACTGTTCGTAATATGTTGCGAGTATTTTGATGCGTACCTATTACACTACAAAAATAAATATATGCAACAAAAGTACAGTTCCACTTTTCATTATATTACAAGCATTCAACCTACCTATTCATCACATTTTATTCGCGAAACTTTTGCACGGGTCGTCTAGTTATATGGAATTGTTATTACATAATGCTAGTGGCCTTGATATGGTAATGTTCTACATCAGCGGTTCCCAACCTTTATTGGTACACGACCCACTTTTAAGTAAAAAAAAAAAATTTACACAACCCACCCAATATGAAAGTCTATCCAATATCAGAATAGGAACTGTTGTATGACCTCGATACGCTATCGACTATCCTATCCTGCGAAAAGACAAATTTTCGTACAAAGGATGTACTATCAACAAAACAGGAACTGCTAATACATAAAACAACAAATATATCATAGACCGGGAGGCGACTGCACAGACCATCACCTCATCAAGTTGACTGCTGAAATTCCACGATTAGAAGTAACTCGAGCAGCATACTAAAATTAAACTGGTCTGCCAAGTCGCTTTTTAGTGGAAACCACCTATAGACCCGATTTTAGTGATTAATTGGTAGTTTTATCATTGTGTTTTACTTCACCCAAATGTATGAAAATATGGAAGACTGGGAACCGGAAAAACACAATGGTAAATTTACCAGTCAACCACTAAAATGGGATTTGTAGGTATAGATATGACTTGGCACATCAGTCACGTTTTCCTGCTTTGCTGTTAACAAGGATAATTGGTAAGACGCTATGGTAGACTGCTTGTTGGCCTGACACTGACTTTTCCATTGTAGAATTGGTCGAAAGATAATGACTTTTTTTTATTTTGAAAGAGTTCAAGAGGCTTATCTGTGCACTCAGGATGCTTGATGGCTTCATGTTTTCAGTGGACAAATTTTCACAACAAATCACGCACTGAGGTATTGGCTCCTCTTCAGTACCCGAAAACACAAATCTGTATTTCAAATAATCCGGATTATACTTTCTCAGATACGTCTTTTGCTTTTTCTTACTGCCTGCATTTTAATTACAAATACTTGGTTGGATAGTCTCTTTTACGGCACGATCCAGTCCTCAACAAACTTTCCATAATCACATTAAATCTACTCTCAATCAAAACAAAACACAAACAACAACTCACTCTCACAAGCAGAGAAAGACTGTTTGCATCAAAGACTTTGGTTTCAATTCAAGCATAAACAATAAAACTACAACCAGAGAAGTAAAACTGCTGGTTGTATGCGCGCACATCTCCACCTTAGAGCGGGGCAGAGAGGTGGTGTTCAGGGGCTGCCATAAGGATTGCGCGATTACTGCCGCTGCTGTATCTCACAACGTGGTTATTGCATAATACCAGCTGACTGTTTAAGAAAACTTTTTTTTTCTCACAAAGTTTAATTTAAGCTAATAGCTTTCATGATTACTGCACTTGTAAAATATCGTGTTATATTTTTTAAATAAATGAAATAAAAGATATATTTTTGGGGCAAAAACGTGGTTTGTTCCGCGACCTACCAAAACACCCGCCCCGACCCACCAGTGGGTCACGACCCATAGGTTGGGAACCGCTGTTCT
Organism: Vandiemenella viatica; assembly: GCA_031002005.1. Classification (NCBI taxonomy): domain Eukaryota; kingdom Metazoa; phylum Arthropoda; class Insecta; order Orthoptera; family Morabidae; genus Vandiemenella; species Vandiemenella viatica. Next base: position 97,815,301 of record JARYHS010011408.1, read on the forward strand.
ACATATTTGATTTGCTGTTCACATAGCAATACAGTAGTAACTTCTCCTGAATTAACAACGAATGTATAGAACCAATAAAATTAAAAACAAATCAGGAGTCCCGAAAACTTGCTATCCATGTAATATCAGTTTTATTCCTGGTCCAGGCACAATTCAGCACGATGCATATGGAACTACTTTCACCCGCATTAATTAATACCTTCAGTAACATGGCGCTTATGAAAGCAGTTTAATTTGTTTGTAAAACTCATTTTTTCGTGAATTATGCTTTAAAAAAATGTGTCAGTGGGGATTCTGGTCAACTTAACCACAACCTCCACTAATATTGCTTTTGAAAATCATATCTTCTATAACGCTCATATGAATAACGATGGGCATCACCTGTGGTGGTAGTAGGAATTTATTCAGGAAAACCTTGTAAGGAAAAATGAATAACGATCGGGTCTACTGGAGATCGCGATTCCGCCAAAATAATATTCAGTAATGACTTCATTATACTGCTGTAGTCAATCGCAAGACATATTATTTTCAAGCAGTAATTCAGTTGTAATACAGCCTGTAGACTACCATTATTTTCAAGCAGAAATTAGGTTGTAATACATCCTGGACCGGCATAATACAGTTAAATGTACTTTGGAAAAACACCCACTCCCAAATTAGGGTAGGGAAATGAACCACCACTTAACTTATGTGATGGTCATATGATGTGAACACACCCACAAAAAAAAGAACACAAATGACATTGTAATTTTCGGGTCTCAACCTTTTATCAACAGAACATTATGGAGGGTGGATGTTGTAGTAGACTGCCTCGCAGAATGACTGTTAGCCAGGAATATGGTGGGGATAAATTCAAATAGAGGATAGTGTATTGGTGGTCAAACCTATATAGGAAGCCAGGCAGTTTTTGCAAGTTAGCTGACATATTACATAGGAGCTTTCACAGGTAGTGTGGCAAAGCTCTCTGCAGTGACAGGGTTGATGAATGTGTTGGAGGTGTGGTGTATGTTTCACAAATTACAGAGGGGTATGGCATTGGGTCTATCTGACAGCACAAGGAAGACTATGTTGAGAGTCTGTGCACTGACAATGCACAACGGGGTGACACGCTATGAGCAAACCAGTTAGTACACGCCTCAACACAAGTGACACAAAAAAAGCTCTCACTTCAAAAAGTTATAGGATAAGATTAGGTGCCATATTTTAGTTAAGTCTATCTCTGCTTGAATTGTTAAAGGGAAAGTTAACAGGCACATAGTATATGGGACTTTGGCAAATGTTCAAAATATCTTCTGAAACTAAGGAAACCTGGTGTGTATCACATACCGTGGAGTGCAGGAAAGCATATGTCCGAGAGACTAATTGCATAGTTGAACAAAGGTGCATGGAACACAAACAGCACAGACCATCAGCAGCCGTCAAAATCGGCAATTGATGAATATTGCCTAATAATCTGTCATACTATCAAACATGAGGATACGTAGTTCTGAAAAACACAGCTCACTTTAGGGGCTGTTTGAAAGGAAGCATTGAGTTCCAGCTACGATACAATCTTAACAAGGACAATGGGTTCATCTGACCCAAGCATGTAATCCAGCACTGAAGGAGCTCCGAAAACAGTAGAGCCACAGAACTGAGCATAACAAAGCAAGCATGCAGATTGAGGACCACCATTCGATGGCCAGGAATGGGTCATTTTCACCACTCCGACATCTGCATGCAGCAGGATTCCAAGAGAGGGGACGACAGGTATAAATATCAAGCGTTCAGCACGATAATCACTACTCAGACTGTCCTCCTCACAGCAGAAATAACCTGATGGCACAAAAATTTATCAAACAATGACCAATCAATCGGGCTGAATGCCCAAGAAATCTTCAAGCAATTATATTGTAATTAATATTTCATAATAATCAAAAAATCACACTGATGTGCCATTGTGCCAAAGTACACAACAAGATCATTGAAAAGAAAATTACATGACTGTGTGGAAAAAGAGCTAAGGGAAAAGCAGTATGGCTTCAGATCAGGGAGATCGACAGTGGACCTCATGTTTGCAATAGAAAGCAGCAGCAAAAAACATCATGAGTATTGAAAGGTTCTACTGTTGGTATTTCTCAATATTGAGAAAGCAAATGATTGTGTACAAGGAGTAAGGTGTGGAAGGCCTCTCACCACTATGCTTTATTGTAATCATGGATGATATAATGCAAAAGGGTGGGAGAGGAAACCATGAAGATGATGACTTTTGCAGACGACCTGATGATCTGGGGAGGTGGTGAAGAGGAAATGCAGTGGCAATTGGATGTATGGATAGACAGTGTGAAGAAATATGGCCTGAAATTTAATGTAAAAAAAAAAAATGTGAGTACATGGTAACAACCAGAAACAAGAATAGGATAACCCTGGGAATTGTGATGGCAGGTGAACAACTAAAGAAGGTGGGCAGGTTCGATTTTTTAAGGAGTGTTAGATGCCTGATATGGAATAAGTTTTTTTTTACTTATGGCTTTACACCTCATCGACATCGTAGTCATTAGAGGCAGGATGGGACTGGGAACAAGAAACAGGAATGAATTTGTCCCTTTTGAAGGAAGCATCCTGCCACTCGCCTAGAGTGATTTGGAGAACTCAAATATGGATTCCCAGATGGGGATTCGAACTGGTGTCCTGAATGCGAGGCCAGAGCGTTAACCGCTCACTCACCAAGCTCGGTGATATGGAATAAAGATGTGTCACAGAGAAGCAAGAGAGTAATTTATCACACATACTATATGCCTATCTCGACATATGCTGCTGAAACATGGCAAATGAAGTGGGATATCAGCAAGGTACAAGCAAGCGAAATAAAATTTTTAAGTGACAGAATGGGAGTTACTAAAATGGACAGGATAAAGAATGAAACACCATAAACCCGCCAACCGTGGCTCCATATTGTGCCCATACTGCTGGGTGGACAACCTTGACTCTCTGTCCTTTTGTTTGAAATGAGCTTGTCTTAGCAAGGACCCAGCTGGCTTCCAGGCATCACTAAGCCACAGACCCGAATCTCTGTTAATAATGTCGTTATTCAGCCTTATTTCGATGGACTTCGGCAGTGTTGAAGTGCTAGCAAAGTGTTCTTTCTATTGAGATTCAGTCATTGTGGCTTAATGATGGCTGGAAGCTGGCTTGGTCCTTGCAAAGACAACTCATTCCAAACAAAAGGACAGAGTCAAGATTGGCCACCCAGCGTTACAGGCACAATACGGAGCCACAGTTGGCGGGAACTACGGAGCACAGTGGTGGGGAGGGGAGAGGCAGTAACGTTTAATAGGATGTGTCAGCTCCAGAGAATGGCATTGCTGCTCTGGTCGTCACAGCGTGAGCACCAGGCCTGAAGATGGTGGCAGAGTTTGTCACTGGAAGCTCGTCTTTCATCTACACAATCTGGGAGCGAACCCGCAAAGATTATATTGCAGCGACACACCAGGGAAGCCTTCTTTCATATTTGTAGCAACATTTTTTTCTCCCTTAAATCTTCAAGAACAACAAACTTTTACATTAAAAATAGCTAACTGGGTCAAAAGATGTAGCACATATAACAGTCACCATGAGGTTGCTTACATATTACAGAAAAAGTATATTTATATTTTACAACCAATAAAAATGCATTACAAAACTCTTTCGATTATATCCTTTTGTAAAATACACAGAAATAATCCACTGATGTACCTTTATTTGCTTCTGTCTGGCATTTGATCCAGCTTTACGGAACAGGCCTTCAGTTTGTAGATTTTGTTCTATGTTTTGACAGGCTTCTACCAGGAATACTGGGACCTCAATACGAGGTCCTGAATCTAATATCACATGTTGCATATGCAGATAGTGTAGTGGTTTCCTGAACAATCGACCATCAGGTGTCTTCCGCAAATGCTATAAACAAAAGTGTTGTACAGCTGAAAAACATTTTCAAGTAACATTAAAACATTCAAGATATATAATTTTGTCGTTCATTAAACACCAAACAATATACAATTTTACGTGTAAAGCCAAAGGTTTCACAGTCCCACTATTCCAGAAAATAGACATCAATACAATATGAACAACCAAAACACATTTTAATTTTGAGTGATGTGCAGTATTTTTCTCTTCAGCAATAGTAAAAAATACTGCAAATGTTAAGCTAGACGGTATGCTTTTAAACTGTGAAAACTACTGGACAAAAGCTTTGCTCAACATGCCGTAACTTTTGTGAGGAAAAATTAAGAGTTGAAGTCAATGAAAGTGAAACAGATGAAGTCATGGTTGAATTAGAATCATTGGAATCCAGAAATGAATCCCTCATACAAACAAACATTGCTCTTGATAATTTAGGTTTAACGCCGATAAAGCTTCATGGCTTGTCAGAACATAGTAAAGGGTCTTATTTTAAAAGGAAGGTTAGCAGTATTGAAAAGACTGCAAAAAGGCGGTTTCAAAAGCATTAAAATATGATGCACCAAGTTCTGATGATGACGAAGATACAAGTGTGGTTGAGAAAGCAAAGGATTTTGATGTAATGATTTCTCTTATGAAAGAGAAGATTTCATCTGTTGGGAGGTCTAGAAAAATCCAGATTCTGACCTTGGCTCCGGATTCTTGGAGTCGAAATAAAGTGATGAAAGAATTTAATGTAAGTGAGTACATGGTGCGACAAGCTAGAAAGCTAAAATCTGAAAAGGGTATTTTGGAAACTCCTGGTCCAAAAAAAGGTAAAACTCTTTCTGAAAATACAGTAAGACTTGTAACAGATTTTTATGAAAAGGATGAAAGTTCGAGAGTGCTACCTGGAACAAAAGACAAAGTAAGTGTTCAAAAAAATGTGTACATGCAAAAAAGACTCATCTTGTGTAACTTGAGAGAACTCTATTCTTGTTTCAAATGGGAGAATCCTGAGGTAGAAGTAGGATTTTCAAAATTTTGTTTCTTGAGACCTAAATGGTGTATCCTTGCTGGTGCTGCAGGCACACACACTGTATGTGTATGCAGTATCCACCAGAATGTTAAACTATTACTGGATGCTGTGAAAATTGAAGAATCTTATAAAGACCTAATTAAGATGCTTTTGTGCAACACGGAAAACCAAAACTGCATGCTACGTCATTGTGACAGCTGTCCTGCAAATACTGCACTAATTGAGTACTTAACTGAAAAACTAAGTGAAGATTATGATTTAGAAGAAGAAATTGTAATCAGTCAGTGGGTTAACACAGACAGGGCAGAAATGATCAAACAGTCTCAGTGTTGAAGACTACATTTTGTTATTGGTTGTGTCATTGGAAAAGCTCACCCCGCACTCGTTTATAGCAAAATCCCAATCAGCAGCCTTTAAAAGATTGAAAGAAGACCCACCACCCAAAACAGCAATTATTGTGATGGATTTCAGTGAAAATTATTCCTTTGTTATACAAAATGATATCCAAAGTGACCATTGGAATAGAGGTGGTTGTACTCTACACCCAGTTGGAGTTTTTCTAAGAAATGAGGAAAACAATGTTTTTGTTTCCAACCACTGTTTTATTAGCGATGACCAAGAACATGACACTGGTTTTGTTAACTTTGTACAAAAAGAAATTACAAAGTGGCTGTCATTACATCATACATTGACTCAGTTCACTACTTTACAGATGGTTGTGCTGGGCAGTACAAAAATAGAAACAGTTTTAAAAATTTGACTGAACACGTGAGAGACTTTAATTTGAAGGCCCAACACTCTTTTTTTGCAACAAGTCATGGGAAGTCAATTTGTGATGGTCTAGGAGGAACTATTAAAAGAATTTTAAGGAAAGCCAGTCTACAGCTTTCAGATGAAGAACAAATATTGACAGCAATCGAAGTGAACAAGTATTGTGAAAAAAATATTGCAAACATTCATTTTCACTTTATTGACAAAAAAGAAGCTGATTTGCTACAGTTAAAACTAGAAAAACGTTTTTCAGCAACCCGAACCATTCCTTGAACAAGAAGTTTTCATAACTTCAAACCACTACCAAAAAACAACCTTGAAATTAGAAGGACTACAGATAGTGTAAAACCCTCCTTTGTCTTTTCTTTCCATTCTTCTTCTGACTGGGTTCGTGTTAAACCATCCATAAATAGCTATGTGGCTGCAAATTATGATGGTAACTGGTACTTTGGACTGGTAAAAACAATATTCAATGATGAAGATGCAGAAATTCTATTTCTACATCCTTCAGGACCAGCTGCATCATTTTATTGGCCTGAAAGAGAAGATTCTTGTATAGTGCCTTTGGAGCACATAGTCTGTGTAGTAGACGCACCTCAATCAAGCGGCACTGGAAGAATGTATTACTTCAAAAACGACTGTATCAAAAGAACTGAAAGCTCTTGGATGAAGTGGAAAAACAGTTTGAATCAGGATTAATGTTTATTAAAAAGACAAAATTACTCAAAAAATTCAATGTTTCAAGCAATCAGTTGGGTTATACATAAGTGTTGTAAGTACACTATCTTTGTACATAATTCTAATGTAATCTACTATAATTAATAAACATGTTAAAAAGCCATCATTATTTTTGTTTTATCAAGTAGCCTATATGTTTAAGAGTACATTAAAACAAATTTGAGCATTCTATCAGGTCTGAGACTCTAGATATTGCAATTCTTATAAAACAAAACACCCGTTAAAAAAAAAAAGAAGAAGAAAAATACGTATAATTTTTTTTCATAGAAAATATTAATATATTTTAATAGTATCATTTTTATCTTCAAATATGTATAATAAATAAACTTGCTGCAAAAATTCATTATGTTATCTAAAAGAGTTTTTAAGATAAGCAATTTTGAAGTTTTCAATACAAATTAAATTTACCATTTCTGAAGGTTCAGAAAACGCAAAACATAAAAACTTTAAAAATTTATATAAAAAAAAACTACAAGAGATACAGCAAAAAAAAAAATTGTAGGTGTTCTCATGATGGTATTAGAACCATTTGAACCAAATTTCATGAAAATCTAAGGAGGTGGGTGTAAAATTTATTTTTTATTGGGTGATTTGATGTGGAACGACCCTAAGGTGTTTGCAAATCTCTGTTACTTGTGTTCCTAACTCTATTCTCCTTCCAGTTAACACATGGTATATTAAGATATCTAGGCCCTACTAATTAAGATCACTTTATTCCCACTTCTGAACTCCGACTATGAAATCATCTTCCTCGCTGTGGTCTTATTTTGTTCATTCATCCTCCCATTTCACTAGGCAGCAATGACTTATCTTTACCCATCTACCCCCACAAAACTATCTCCAGCAAATCATGCTCATCATTAATTAAATAGTTGTCAACAGCCAGTATACTCCTCCACTAGTAATTTCCATATCTCTAAACCAGGATCTGTAATCCTCAGGGAAAAAAACCCACTGTCAAGAATTCCTTCCTTAAACCAACATTCAGCCATTATAAATAGGGCTATTTGTGGTTAATATATTTCCAAGCACTAACACTTTATCCTTTGTTATACCAACTATCCTTTTTATCACTTCAAGTAATTTTATGTTTTAAGCCCATACAATTTTTGTCTAACAAATCTACATATAGAGCTACATTTTGTTTTGCATTGGTGCAATTCTGAATGAAATTTTTTATCTTGTGATGTCTTTGTGTAAAGTTGGCTGCTTGTAAACAGATTTTAACCCCAAAGAAAATGAATCATCTGCCTCATTTTTGTTTATTTATTTTATGTCAATTGGCAGGACTGTGAACAGTTGCAGAGCGATCTGTAGAGGATATCTAGCTGGGTTGGTAAACATCAGATGAAGATAAATGCAAAGAAGAGTCAGTTTATTAAATACAAAGATAAAAAACTAAAGGTTGGTTATGATAAGCTGGGGAAAGAATTACTTATGGAAGACTTGTAATGTAAATATCTTGGCATAACATTCGATAACAAGCACAACTAGGTAGCACACATTGGACAGGCAGGTAGTAGGAAAAGGTTTCAAAATCCTTCACTTGATGGAGAGAGTAATGAGGTAATGTGTGAAAGAAGTAAAGGAATTGGGTTACAAAAATTTGGTCAGGCTATTGCTTGAATAAGGTGGTGTAGTATGGGACCCACACTATGCGTATCAAATACAAGCGTTGGAGGGGGTGCAAAGAAGGGCTGCCAGAGCTGGAAATACCATAGAACACAATCAGTAACTGACATGATAAAAAAAAACTGGATTGGGATTCATTGGAAGAGAGGAGGAGGGTGAAGAGAGTCATGGGAGTGTACAAAGCATATATTCGTGACGAGGCATGAAAGATATTGGCGTAAGAATTAAAAGTAATGCATGGAAGGGAAGAGATCACCATGATCACTAGCTGACACTTGATTTCAGGTGCAAGGGTGTGGGAATATTTTCTTTCATGGGTAAGGAGGTCAGGGATTGGAATAAGTGTGACTGTTACTTGGCACCTATTTGGTTTAACTGTATGAACTGTTTTTAACACTAATTTATGCTGATTGTCCTTAATTGCTACAACTGCATTATTTATACTTAGAATCTTTTGTTCCAAAATGTCATATTTTAAATAATTTAATGAATAAGAAAAAACTAAATTGCTATCATTTCATTCATACAATTACAGTTTAACATACAGAAACAGTCTCAAAGTTCCATATTAGGTTAAAAAAACTCCAATAAATTTTTGTGCCAAACAAAACTAATGTAGCTAAATCTAAACAAGTCAAAACAGATGCAAATGGAGTGAAATGTTACAGCAACAAAATCTCTTTTACCAAAGATTTCTTTGTCGATACAACCAACACGCAATTGAAGGAATATTCACGTCTATGTGTGTATAAATCAACTGCTGATACATAGTGCTACAAGTCTGTTGGATTTGCATATGAAAATCACTGCTCAACAAAACCAATGGCTGAAATAATAAAGGAGAGCTGGATTTGGAGTATTCAGAGTACAAGAGATAGAGAAAGAAGCTTATAGAACTGTATAAGACAGAACAATAGTAGTGAGGCCCAAGTTGATATTTGGAGTGGTATATGGAAGGGAAGTGAATGCCATGAACTAGCATTTGATATCAGGCATAAAAGAGAAAACTTTCATTTGCTGGAAAGTCAAACTGCAATAATTTATCAGGTGATGTGCCAGATCAAGTTGCGAAAAACATTGAAGGAATGTAAGCGATAATTCCTGTAATGCACAGTTACATAAGAAATCCCATTGGGCCATAGGGTTCATCGCAATTAGTAAAAAATAAACAAATATACTCAAAAAATTCATTTCCCATTTATGAAACAGTAGTAATTTAGAATACAATTACTTTCAGATGATGACAAGCTTTAATGAAAAACAAAATTACGAAAATAACTTACATGAGAGTGTTTATTTACATTGAGCTTCTTCACCCTATGCTTGACACCAATATTTTTTAGATAGGTCAAAACAACGCCCTGAAGATCGTCCAAGTTACTTAAGGCAGTGATATGCATTTTATCACTTTACAAACCTGCCCATATTAACAAGTCGCTGTGCGTTAACAAAAACGTTCTCATTTAAATTAAATATTTGTTATTTGGTAGCCCACTCGTTCTCAATACACTAACGTGAAAAAATCTGGAATTATGAAAATACTACTGTCTCAAATCTATTCACTTATTCTTAATCACATTATTTACTGTCTTCACATTTGCCCCATATGTACATCAGCAGTCATCAATGTCAACACCGTTAAAAGATTCAAATCTTGCACGACAAAACAGAATATCGATCGATGTACAATTCGATATGATTCTACAGTGAAGCCAACGTAATCAATTTTTTTTTTTTTTTTTTTCATTCTTTGAATTTCGATTCAGGGAAGTAAGACACGTTGCAATACCAAAATGAAGATCAACTTCAGTTTTATATTCCTTTTCACAATTGTAACACAGATTTTCCCAGCGTGCAATTTTTAGAGTCACTTCTAAGAAGCGTCAGAAAAATAGGAAATATGGAATACGGAGTGCTACATAAAAGTAAGGGTGTAATCGAACGCAAATACTATGTTGCTATTTTAATTATGGTGCTGAAACCTAGAAACTGAAGAAGTACGATATTAGTAAGTTTGATGCAAGTGAAATAAAATTTCTAAACGGGCCAAAGGCGATCAACTTGGTTGCCAACCTCGTCAACTTCGTTGTCAGCGTTTGCCACAGACGACTCTAAATGTTGGCGACCAAGTTGTAAACATCACATTCGAGTATGTGTCATCATCGGGTTTTATTTGTTGGGTGTTTTCTATTGCTGAATTTTATTATTTTGTTTTTAAGTATTATAGTTATAGTACAGCTTTATTATTGAAAAAATGAGTGAGGGAGCATTACAGTTGTTAGTTTTAAGAGAGTTGCGTGACGATAGTGTGTCTCCTGCTTGTCACAAAGCCACGATATTTAAAACCACGTCCGGAATTCTAATTCCAATTTAATGAGCAAATAACACTGCAACACTTAACTGCAACTGACGATGTTCAAAACTTTTTAAGAACGGGAAGTAAAATTTTCAATGTATTGGATAAAGTATGACCATTTATTGAAAAGGACACGAACGTGAGGATTGCATTAATGTGAATAAACGATTGTTCACTTCTTTTTTTTTTGCATTATGCCTCGTCGACGTCGAGATCATGAGGCAGGAAAGAACAGGAGGCAATGAACGGGAAGGAATTCGGCCATGGCCTTTTGAAGGAACCATTCACTTGGAGGGATTTGGAGAAATCATGGAAAACTCTACTCTAGATGGGGATTCAAACCCGCGTCTTCTCGTATGCGAGGACAGGTCACCGCTCACCCAGCACGCTCGGACAGCTGTTCGAAACCCTGATGTTTTTAGTTTGTGGGCAGAGCGTCGAGGTTTTAAAATTTCTCACCTCTATGTCGCCACAGACTCTATCATTGAGACTTGTGCAACGTAGGAATTTCAGTGATCTGAAGTACCATTAACTTAGCAGGTACTCCTCTTCGGCCCTGGTTCAAGTTCTGTAGCTCAGTTTCACGTTTTTCAATTCCCTCTAGTAACAAGTTCTAAAATTTGTGACTTAATTCTTATAAGTGACAATATTCGTATTTAGCTCAATTTTCTGGCTAAGAACTAAATAGTCTTGGCCACTCATTCTTAATTTTGTTGCGATCCCGAAAAATTTCCTATTTCAATTCCACAGCTTCGGCAGTTCTTTTAAAGTATTGGAAAATTCACCCATTTTGAATGTTCGGTACACTTTTCATATTCAATAAACAGTAATTGACCTAAAAAAATGATAATATAAATATCAACTGATCAAATGAAAATGTAGTCACCAAAAACAATAACATAAACAGAACAGCTCCAAGTTTACAACTGATGTTGAGAACTTCCCCACCAACGCTAGAACAAGGTCGCCAACATTAGACTCCACCCACCAAATATCAAAAGTTTTTGATCTTACTTCAACCAAAATTTCAACCACCAACCTGCCCACAGGCGTTCAACTTAGTCTTCAACACGGCAAGTTGACGACAAGGTTGATAACCAAGTTGATCTTCTGTGGGCTCCTTAAGAGGCAGAATAGGTGTTACAAGAATGGACAGGATAAGGAACGACATGATTAGACACAGAATAAAAGAGGAACCCTTACATGAAAGATGGAGAATGCCAGACTCAGATGGAATGGGCGTATTAAGAGAATGGAAGAGCGGGAAAAACCAAGAAGATTCATGGTAAATGAATCAGAGAAGGCCAAGGGATAGATGGTTGAGAGTATGGAAGAGAGGATAGTAATGGACCAAGGTGGGAAGAAAAAAGAAAATGGAGAGGCTTGAACATAAAGCATACTCTGGAAATAGCTGGAAATTGTTGATGATGCACTATATAATTTTTATAATTCTGCTTTAATGTTAAAATTAGATGAACGTGACATTCCAATGACGTCTTCACGGATCTACAGTCGGATTATGTGTGTTTTTCACTTTTCTTTCTCAGTGTCAAGGAATTGGGTTACAAAACTTTGGTCAGACCATTGCTCGAATATGGTAGTGTAGTATGGGACCCTCATTTTACGTATCAAATACAGGAGTTGAAAGGGCTGCTAGATTTGTTTCTGGAAATTATCGCAGAATGCAATCAGTGACGGATATGATAAAGGAGCTGGAATGGGATTCATTGCAAGACAGGAGGAGAATGAGGAGGGTCATGGGAGTGTACAGGGAATATACTGGCGATGAGGCATGGAAAGATATTGCAATAGGTATGAAAAGTATTGCATGGAAGGGAAAAGATGACCATGACCACAAGCTGGCACTCGATTTCAGGCAAGGGTGTCAGGGATTGGAATGAGTTACCAAGAGAAATGATTTACCGAAAACTTTGAAAGAATTTAAAGATAAAATTTGTAGAGGGCAAATGTTGGTAGGTGCAGGATAGGGGGAAGATGGGTGTGTAGGGAAATTGCCACCGGAGCCTGTGCTCCATTGCAATTAAATTAAATTAAATTACTTATGTTTTCTGTTTAAAGTGAGACAATGCAAAATCTGTCACGGCTGTAAAACTCATCCCTCAATAAAATCTAAGAATTGAAAGTTAACAGCAAATACTGCACTAACAATTGCATTATTCAAACATTTCTGCAAGTGGACTTTCGAGTTCGCAGATACTATCATCGACTGACGTTCTAAGTTGAAGCTTGGCGGAAGAAATATATGGAGACGACGCAAGGGACTGGAGTGGAACCGGGTAAAGAGAAGTGGGGTGGGGAGGCCGCCATATTGTTTGGCCATAGAAACACGGAGAGTAGGCACATTAACCTCAAGGGAATCATAAGACAACCGTGGCACCACAATTTGATGATGAATTATTATGTAATTCGACGATACAGATCAAAAATAAGAATAACATTTTTTGATATCGTGCTTAGTTCTCGAGATATACTGTCTCAAAAGAGTAGGGTTTCTGGTTGAAATGCAGAAGAAACATGTCCCCAAAGTCAAATTAGATGATAGATTCTTATGTAACACGACGATATCAATCGAAAATAAAGAATAAAATTTTTTGATATCTCGCTTAGTTCAAGAGATATTGTACCTAAAATTGACGTCGTCAGGTTGAAATGCGGCCTGGACCAGAAGAAAACTTTAGCCATATCCAAATTTGATGGTGAATTCGTACGCAACTTAACCAGACAAATCGAAAATAAAGAATAATTTATTTTGATATTTCGCTTACTCGAGATATTGTCCCTCAATTGTGAGGAGGTTAGGGTGAGATCTGGCCAGACTGGCCTGGACCAGACAAAAAAATCCACTGAAACCACAATATCAACACCGTGTAAATGCAATATAGGTGTTTTATTTTCTTCCTAGTGATTGTTGTTCGGTTGAAATACGGCCTGAAACAAAAAAAAAAAGTCACCAAAATTACAAGGAACTATACCTATAACTGATTTTTAATATGTATTATCTCGAAAACCATTTTATTCTTTATTCGATTTTTTTCGTTGACTTCTATAAGAATTAATCATCAGATTGTGGCGCCATGGTAATGATAGAACTGCCGGCTATGATGCAGACTGGACCAAAAGATAATTTTGCTGCACATGCAGATTGGGTGTTTTACTTTTTTTACTAATCCTTGTGGTTAGGTTGAAACGCAGGCTGGACCAGAATAAAAAGTCACCAAAATCTGAAATTTTAAAAATATCTCAAGTCAATGTTTAGAACTTTTAAAAAAATGATCACTTCAAAAGACCTCATAGTTTCTGAGCTTACTTAGAAGATTTTGTGTTGTTAGTGGCCTATATCATTTTGCTAGCAAAATCAGTGCATTCATAAGTCAGAAGCAAACAATTAATAATAAATAAATTGTTTATTCTCTTCTGGTACACACCGTATTTCAACCTACCAACATTTCCATTAATATTGCCGCTATAAAATCTAACTATGTAGACACACCTGACATGTATCGCGAATTACATTTCGGGCAACAACGTTTGTTTAATCACATTTAGTAGTTCGCACAGCACAAATTATCACAATTAATTTCATTGCAGAATACCATATTCACTGTGTCGCGATGTAAACTTGACCCGCTTAATTTAAATTTTCAATACTTGTCTACAATAAGGCTAGCTTTTCAGGTGCAAAGTAGTAACATATGCTAATTGTCTACACTACACCAACAAAAATTTGAGAACGATATGATGTTATTGAGAGCAATGAATAAATTTATAGTCCTAATGTTGCAGTTACCTATCAGATACTTGAAGAACGATAATTACAATGTGACTTACATATAATACGCTATTCCAGGTTGTTTTCTATATTGTCTGTTTGAAAACTATATGCAACACAACTTGGCATTATAGAAAACTTTAGAATATTAGAAAATGAAATATTCTCAGCAGCTGACACAGTGCAAGCAGCCCAATGTTGTGGGGGGATCCCTATGGCCACCGTGCATGCGCAGTAGGAGAGCAGTTTTTTCATTAGGTTTCTCGGATTTAGAATTATTTCGTCTCCATATATTCCTTCCTCCATGAGTTGAAGGGGGACTTCGTTTGTAGCAATTATCAAATGATGCACTGAATAATCGAAATAATGAATATTTGGAAGCTATTGCAGGATAGAAGGCGGTGAAGAGAATTATGGGCTGTTCAAAGCATACACCGGCAATGATGCAGGGAAAAATAATGATGGATGATTTAAAAGCAAAGAGAGGGCCATGTAATCAATTACCAATTGATTTCAGGCATAAGTGAGTAGGAAAGTTTTGATTTGTAGGTACGGGATTGAGGAGCTGGATTAAATTACCTGAGGGGTTAGTGAACAATATACCTCATGATGTGAAGGATTTTAATGCAAAAATATTAATGAATTGTAAGTAGTTTTGGAGGGATTGCCAGCGGGACAATAGCTCGATCACAATTAATAATTATTATAACATCTTCTAATCCATGCAGCTTACCTGGCACATCCTCTCATTATTATTCTCCCCAACAGATGTAATACCCTTAGGTAATGTCGGATGATATTCCGAGGTATTTACTCGTACATCTTATTCCTTCAACTAGCAATTCTCCTACTGCTATATAATCATTTAAACCCTTTATTTTTGTATCTGTGTATATCTAATAAATTAAATCTTCATTCCTTGCCTATTCACCCAACAACATATTCTGTCTAGATCCCTTTGTATTTACTCACAATTCTCTCTCAATGTAACCCTATTATATGTAATTATGTCATCTACAAGCAGCTTAACCTCTGACGATATAGATCAACAACAGAATCATTTATAGAATAATGATTAGTAATGGTATCAATACACTACCCTGCGGCACAATTGTTCTCACATCCATATCCCTTGAAATTACATTACTAGGGTAAATAAGGGTATTACTTTGACTCTTTCAGCCTTCCTCTTAAGAATTCCTCCTACCAGCAAGATACATCTTGATTCATCTCATTGTTCTAAACCTTGTTCACAATCATTCTATGGCTAAACCTGCCTTAGAAATATCCAGAGCCACACTATCTACTTGGCCTCCCTTATCAATTTCATAAGGACTATCTTGTACATATCCTACTAAATGAGATTCAGAAGAATAAACTCTCATAAATCCATGCTGCTGACTTAGAAACCGCTTCTTTTCATCAGATATTTTCCTATTGTAGCTATAAACTATATAACTCTCCATCAACTTTCGTACTATTAAGGTCAAACTAACGGGCCTGTAGCTCTCAACCCTATATATCTCCCCACCATTGTTTATTGGCGCTACTATGGCATACATCCAGTCCTAGCATACCGCAAATCTCAAAATTTAAACCGGATAATGCTTGTAGCTATGGTACTATTTCTTTGTCACCTACCTTTAATACATCTGTCTTAATATTATCTATACCAGGGGCTTAGATTTAGCTCTCTCATAACATCCTGTGACTTTATTTTTAATTTCCCGGCTCACTGATACAGAAATGATTCTCCTCAGTTCATTTTCCATCTGTCCCTGTATTACAATATAACTAGACGACCCGTGCGAAAATTTAGAAAATAAAATGTGATGAATAGTGAGATTGGATATGACGTAACCAAATCTGAGTCATTATTCTTCATACTCCTACTTCATTTATCGATTTTGGTTAAAAATCCAGGAAGATAAATGGTTCGACACACAAAAAAACGAATTTTAGAAAAATTAACGTTTTTGCCCTTTAAAGATCGAATTACAAAAGATTCCTTTCTTAAAATGTAATGATACCACGGCGGAGAACTTAGTCTTTAATATGATACCTCATTTATCTATATCGGTTAGATATTAAAGGAGATTAATCGCTCGTGACACAAAAACGCATTGCAAAAAAATTGATACTTTTGCCCTTTAAGGTTCGAATTACGAAAAAAGACTTTCTTAAAATATAATGTTACCACGACGGAGACCTTAGTCTTTAATATGATATCTCATTTATCTATATAGGTTAGATACCAAGGGAGATAAATAGCTCGTGACACAAAAATGCGTTGTAGAACCATTTATACTTTTTCCCTTTAAGGGTTGAATTCCAAAATTTTTTTATTAAAATATGATTTCACCAAAGCTGAGACATTATTCCTCATAATCTTAGTAGATTTATCGATTTTTGATAGATATCCAGGGAGATATGTGGCTCGAGACATAAAAAACGCATTTTAGGAAAATTGACATTTTTGCCCTTTAATGGTCGAATTACGAGAAATTCCTATCTCAAAATATAATGTTACCACGGCGGAGACATCATTCTTCAATATGATACCTCATTTATCTATGTCGGTTAAATATTAAGGGAGATAAATCGCTCGTGACACAAAAATGCGTTATAGACAAATTTATTCTTTTTCCCTTTAAGGGTTGAATTCCAAAACATTCTTTTCTAAAATATGATGTCACAAAGCTGAGACATTACTCCTTATAATCCTACTTCATTTATCGATTTTGGTTTGATATCCAGGGAGATAAATGACTCGAGATACAAAAAACGCATTTTAGAAAAATTGACATTTTTGCCCTTAAAGGGTCGAATTACGAAAAATTCCTTTACTAAAATATAATGTTACCACGGCGGAGACCTTAGTCTTTAATTTGATACCTCATTTATCTATATCGGTTAGATATTAAGGGAGATAAATCGCTCGTGACACAAAAACGAATTGCAAAAATATTAATACTTTTGCCCTTTAAGGGTTAAATTCCAAAAAATTTCTGTCTTAATATATGAATTCACTAAAGCGGAGATCTTAATCTTTAAAATCATATTTCATAAAACGATTTCGGATAGGTATCCAGGGAGATAATTGACTCGTAACATAGAGAACAGCATTTTAGAAATATTGACATTTTTGCCCTTTAAGGGTCGAATTCCGAAAACTTCATTTCTTAAAATATGATGTCACCAAAGTGAAGACCATAAGATTTAAAATGACACCTTATTCATTGATTTCGGTTAAGTATGAAGGAAGATACAGTCTTGTGACAAAAAAATACCTTATAGTAATAATATATATGATGATGGTCTCATAAAACCAGTTGCTCAGTATCTCAGCCATTTCCATATTCTCTGTAATTTTCTCCGTAATTACCCAGCATTGTCTGATTACCTTTAATGTTTCTTTTTCCTAATATAGCTGAAGAAATTTCTATTTGCATCATTCACCCTTTATGATATTTTTCATCCCTAGCTTCCCTCTTTGCCGCTATTAATTCCTTGTTGTTTCATATATTTTATCTATAAACTTATTGCATCTTTAATAAACCATGTTCTCTTCTCATCAATCTCTTTAGCATCCTCACATCCCGATTTTAATCTTTAGGTTCCGTGTTCTTACTTATTTTTGTTTTGGAATAAATATTTATTATTATTTCGCTGAATTTTTCTCTATTACGTCCTGCTACACCATTTTCTTCGTCCACATATTGAACCTCTTCCGAAATTAACCCCTCAATTTCGCTCTTTTATCGTTACACCTGTGTTCTTCCCTTTCATGCCAATATCTGTTAGTAGATTATGCACAAGATTGTTTGATGAAACGGACAAGGGTGTCCAAATAGATAATGCAGGATCTGATTTTTCTAAGATATTCGGCAGTGTTACTGACTGAATGGTTACGAATAAGATTAAGAGTATTGGGTGGAGGGATTTTAAAGAAATCTGAAGTATTAATGCATTGGTAAGGTACAGTGTTACACTATCACTTCGAGGATGGTGGATTAAACGTCTGTCAGGGAGGATCGGAGTGTAGGCCGGAGGCTTACTGGAGCTTACTTACTTGTTAGGATTAACGACGCCATCCACGGTCTCTGGCAGGATCTCAGCAGCTGGCCGTTATACCAGCCTCGGCTAGTTAGTGCTTGGCTACAATATTCATTACATCCAGAACTAATGAAGGACAGTATCTATTGTTAAAATGAGAAGTCGGATGTGTGTAGACACCTTGGTTTATTTGCCGGGCCAGGTTACAGCGGAGCACGTGCCTCCAGCAGCAGTCCACGACTAAGTGTCAATCAGTCAATTGAAGTACTACGCTTACAACTCGGGGCTGGATGGCTGGCGTGCAAAGATGACAGGTGGCGTCGAGCCGAGGGGAACCATGCTGTGACAAGTACGGTTTATAGGTTGGTGCGAACAGCTGAGATCGAGGCACTATTTCCTGGCCTTAATATAGGGGTTAGGTCACGCGGAGTAGCCACACGCACGGGTCACCCACCAGCAAGCACGCGAATCTTTCACATGCGGCGGGCGTGCGGCCGTCATCATCCCCTGCGCGACGCTTGTGTTGCGACTTCCAGCGGTCGAATATCCTGTGGAAGCCAGGCGCGACTCGCAGGACTCACGTTTCCAATCATGAGTGTCACGTTTCTGTGACATGTGACTGGCTTGATTTTGCTACTAACTTGTTCTGTTATTTTGAAAGCGAATTTTACGTAATCTTGGCCCTCCTTCTTCATTTCATCCGAATATCTTGTACGTGAATCACTAACTGAGTTTCACCAGAATAACCCGTTTAAAACCATGGTTCTGAGTTATAAAAGCACTCTCCTCGTCAAGACTGATGTTTTGCCTATAGAGGTTTCCATTAAACTTTCACTGAGGTAAAACTAATTGACCTGCAATTTTCAACCTTGTATGTCTACCTTCTTCTGTAAACTGATACTAGTATGGCACTATTCCAGTCGCCTGGTAAATATGTAGTCCCATACCCAACGTAAATAGTATTTTAAGTTATGGTAGGTACAGTATTTAGTGTCACAGTACGTCGAATTAATTAATTAATTTGACGATTAGGGTTGTTATTAATATGCATTACACTTCTTACAAGGAAATTGATTTATTTAAACCATATTTTGGATGATAAATAACTGAGCTCAAAATTAAAAATACTATTTAAACAATTTACAATAAATTTAATAGAATGACACGAACATTTTATTACAGCAAATTATTAAGAGTCTTAATAAAAACAAGCAATGTGTTTGAATGAGAATATGAGTGTATGTAATCACTCAAGGTGTATGGTACGGGCATTTAACTTTTCTTGCGGATATTTCTCAGGTTACGTGGGCGTAGCTTTATAACTGGTGATAGAGGTTACAGCAGACGACGCACTGGTTCCGTGTGTTGCGGCTGTCTCGGACGTTGACTGCCAACCGTCGCCTGCATGAGCATGATGGCCTTCGTGAAGACTTGATGTTGTGGCAGACCATCGGTCTCCCACGCGTCAGCACCAATATATTCTGATGGTAGAACCAAAGAGTCGTCCTTCTCTACTCCGATCCGGCGTCTCTGTCGAGTCCCGGCGTGCCCCTTCCTTCTTTTTGGAGCTTCAATATAGCGAGTCGTTGGCTCTTAAAGGATTCGATTAGTCGTTTAAAAAATACATATAAATATTACTAACAGGTATAGCAAAATCTTCTGATTTTTCCCTGGCCCTCCTCTCCAACTCGAAGCTGAGAAACACGTCCTTACTATTGTACTTGTATAGTCTTCTGTTTGCTAGATTTCCACATGGCGTAGCGAGTAATATACGTTTCAGATGGTCCTCAATTAATAGCGCTCAATTGCGAAAGAAATCCGCTTGTTCGGCGGAAGTCACATTCTTAATCATTTTTAAGTTGAGCCAAAGAAACTGGTACACCTGCCTAATATCGTGTAGGGCCCCCGCGAACACGCAGAAGTGCCATAACACGACGTGGCATGGACTCAAGTAAAGTCTGAAGTAGCACTGGAGTGAATTTACACCATTCATCCTGCAGGGCTTGTCCATACGAGAGGGTGGAGATATCTTTTGAACGGCACGTTGCTAGGCATCCCAGATATGCTCAATAATGTTAATGTTTGGGGAGTTTGGTGTTTAAACTCAGAAGAGTGTTCCTGGAACCACTCTGTAGAAATTCTGAACGTGTGGGACGTCGCATTGTCTTGCTGGAATTACCCAAGTCCGTCGGAATGCACAGTGGACATGAATGGATGCAGGTGATCAGACAGGATGCGTATGTACGTGTCACCTGTAACAGTCGTATCTAGACGTATCAGGGGTCCCATGTCACTCCAACTGCATACGCCCCACACCATTAGAGATCCTCCACCAGTTTGAACAGTCCCCTGCTGACAGGCAGGATCCATGAATTCATGAGGTTGTCGCCATACCCGTACACGTTTATCTGCTCGATACAATAGGAAACGAGACGTCAGAACAGGCACCATGTTTACAATCAACAACAGTCCAATATCGGTGTTGACGGATCCAGGCGAGGCGTAAAGTTTTCTGTCATGTACTCAGCAAGGGTACACGAGTGGGCCTTCGGCTCCGAAAACCCATATCGATGATGTTTCGTTGAATGTTTCGCACACTGACCCCTGTTGATGTCCCAGCATTGAAATCCGCAGCAATTTGCGGAAGGGTTGCACTTCTGTCATGTTTAACGATTCTCTTCAGTCGTCGTTGATCCGTTCTTGCAGGATCTTTTTCCTGCCGCAGCGATGTCGGAGATTTGATGTTTTACCGGATTTCCGATATTCATGGTGCACTCATGAAACGGTCGTACGGGAAAGTCCCCAACTCATCGCTACCTCGGAGATGCTGTGTCCCATCTCTCGTGCGCCGACTATAACACCACGTTCAATCTCACTTAAATCGTGATAATATGTCATTGTAGCAGCAGTAACGGGCCTAACGCTTGCGCCAGACATCTGTTGTGTTACATAGGCGTTGCCGACCGCAGCGCCGTACTCTAAGTGTTTACATATCACTGTGTTTGCATTCATATGCCCGTAACAGTTTCTTTGGCTCTTCAATGTATAATCTCTCACCGTATGTTGCCTCGCGTCCACGAATGGGATACTACAAGTACCTTATTCCCATTTATTTAATACAGCTGTAAAAATATTATTCAAACTCCACATTATCACACTTTTATCATTCTTGTCATACTATCATCAACATGTATTTCTATTTTCGTAGTCTGTTCATTTCTGCTTCTATGGAGAAGCCCATGTTCTGATTTTTTTTTCTGCCTTCTCTGTATAATAATCCCTAATGACATTGTTAAATCATATATTCACAACTCTACATTTGCATATACTTGGTAAATTCTCCACATCTTTATCCAGATTCATCACTTCATGGTCCCCCTCATGTCATAATATCTATACATATAGTAAGTCTGTAACTAGAAGAACGACAGTATATTTACGATATTTTTGAAGGAAAAATGAATTTGAGGCACTGTTAATGACATACAGAAAATTAATCAACTGTTTTCAACACATTTGTCTGTGTTTGTTTGGATGAACAATATCACGCAAAAACTAGTGTTTGGATTTTGATGGTGTTTTGAATAATGTACAATCCGTGGTTCCGGAGTTGAAATATGTTTTTATTTTTTATTTTATTTTTTTTAAATTTTTTTTTTATTTTTATTTTTTCGTGAAGTCATAAAGCTGAGACATTTAATATAAATTGTCAACAAATTAGTATTTAAACACTTACCTTTCATATTACTTCTCTAAAATGTTCCCACTTCCTCTCCATCACTGTTGCCCACCTTCCACATATGGAATATTTCGCTGAAATATTTCTTGATTTCTGATATATATTCCTTTTAATTACTGTACCTACAGTTACCATTAATTTTGTCTACAAGTTTACCCTTTTTCAGCCATGGTAACATAATGATTACTTGTTTTTGAGACCCTAATAGTTATGACCAGGCTTTCTAAAAGTTGAGAAATGTCTTGATCCCTTTCTATAGTGTTTACACATCTCTAATCCCTAGTGCTGGAATATTATTTATTTTCTAGTTAATATCTTGTAAATTTAAGTACTCTCAAATAATAACCATCCTGTAGCAACCTCTTAACGATGTGTGAATTTAATTTCTCCCCAGGGACTTAATCTTGATTTTCATTCTTTCAGTATGTTACCAATTTTTTTTTTTACCATATCCCGCCTGAAATCCGTGTTGGTTGGAATGTATGTTGTGCGGGGTATGAGTTGTTTAGTGATGGGCACGAAATAAACGTGTTTTGGAAATAACGGGCGAGGAAAGATATTTGTGGAAGAGTCTTACAGAAAGAAGAGACAGGATATTTAGGTATCATTTTAAGACATCTGAGATTGGTTAATTTGTTGATAACACTCGAAGTTAAGAACTGTAGCGGAAGACAAAGATTAGAATATATAAAGCAGATAATTGAAGACGTGGGTTGTGGGAGGTATGTTGCGATAACGAGGTAGACTCAAGATTGGAAGAGATATGGAAGATTGCATCAAATCAGTAGAGAGAACAGCAAAAGAAAAATTTTCTTCATAATGCATTCTCTAATCGCTTGTGAAAAAAATGATAATATAAAATAACCGGTTCTGGTTGTGATTTATCTTATTTTATCTATCATTTATGGATATGAATATTAGTGATAGGAAATTATGATTGCTTTCATCGTGAAAAACATGAACTTCTTTTTAACTCCTGACGAGATCAACTCATACAGTGTTCCCGATCCTCTCAAAACAACACCCTCCAACATTTTATACCTGTCTTGAATCTGGCGGCTCTTCTTAACCCTTTTTGACGGTGGTATCATACCTAAGAACAACATTCTAAGTGATGTCGTAATAATGCAATCAATTTTACTTACGGCGTGCGTTGCTTTAAATATGGTTGGCTTTTCCTATCACCGTTTCAGTGTGTTCAGTCCACACTGAATTGCTATGAATTAGAATCTAGCGTACTAAGGACTGTGTCATCAATTGTACATCCAGAGATAAATGGTGTCAGCTTTTTACTTTTACAAGCATGACTTGGCCCGTTAAGCGTTTAATTTCAATTGTGGTATGACAGAGTCATCCCCAATTAATATTAATAAATGATTATAATTAATATTCAGATTTTGTTATATTTGTTTGTTTAAATTGTAAAGTGTAGGGTTAATTCATACGTAAATAATTATGCATCAAGCCTGGGTGGCCAAATTTATTATTATATAATTTAATTCTGCGCTGTTAATAAAATATGTAAAATGGTTGGGACTGCAGTTTTGAGCATAAGGATAGCTGGACAATGCTAAATGCCGGCGACAATCTGGCGCCCTCGCTCACAATGGGACGGCAGCGAAGGGCGGACAGAAAACAGTTACCTGGCGAGGCCGTTGTCCCCGTCTCCCCTTTGAGGAGGGGCAAGGTCAAGCAATCCAAGGGTTCTGTTCCATGTCCGGAGAGAGGGAAACTGGCTTTTCCGTGGCGAGAGAAGTCGACGCCATGATAGAAGACTTGCTGTTCCGACGAGCTGAATTACAGACGTGTCGCCCGACACTTTCCTAGCTGTTGGTCGATGACTGCATCTAGACGCATTCTGGCTCAGATGTGGCCGGAAACTGAGCGTTTCACCTGCTAGTGGCAATCAGCAGATGTGCTAGCGCAGATGGGTCCGCATACTGGCATTCAACAGTGACACAGAGCGTGTCACACCTCGTCGAGCAGATGCGACAACGGTAAAGTACCAACGCAAAGGTCCATGGTTCCATAGGGTTTTAACGAGACTTGCTAACCCGTAAACGGTTTCAGAGATAAGACTCTGCTCTCATCACAACAATTACTGAGCTAACCAATTTTCCATGTTCATAACTCCAAGTTTTAAGCATCTTGCTCATTATATTTATTTCAAATGATGCTTTTCACTTTAAATGTTTTGTAAATTTTAACTTTAATTTGTTGGCCTGCGATGCCACATTAATGTATGTAGACTTTTCAAAAAATTTTGAGATATTTTAAATCAGTTTATGTTTGCATTTATCCGGCAAATTGTAAACGCTTGCTTATTTTCTTTGGATATTGTGTTTAACGTAATGTTAAATATGCCCGACCTTGTATAAGCCAAAAGACCAAATAAATTGAATATTATTTTGTGTAACTTAAATTCTTGCAGCAATCAAGGTTCTAGTTCACCAATTAACAAATCAGTAAATTAATACTAATATTCACAATAATAAAAGTATATGGGACGTGATGGTGGTACCTCCCCCCCACCCTCTCACTCGTAAGCCTTATACAAACTGTCAGTCTTTGCACCATGCTTTTATTTTCACAACGAAGGCTTAAAACAAAGCGCAATCACCCTGGGTTTTTATTACATGATAAACAATATCGTCATCAGCAAATAGTCTTATTTTCAGCGCCATAACGCAGCACAAATCATTGATGTATATGAGGAACAGCAAGAGGCTTATCACGCCTCCCTGGAGAACTGTGGAACTCACTGCGAACTACATACTGTGTTCTGTTCTACAGGAAGTCAGCAGCCCAGTTAAACATTTGTCACGATATTACATAACCATGAAGATTCGTAAATAACCTAGTATGAGACACAGTGTCGCATGCTTTTTTTAAATATAATAAAACTAAATCAACTTGAGATCGTCCATCACACCACAAGTTGTGAATCAAAAGTTCAAGTCGTGTCTCGCAGCATTGGCCTCTGCCATCGCATCGGCCATCCATGCTGATTTAACAACTTCTTCCTAGAGTATAATAGAGTGGGAATACAGTCTGACCCGCTTACCGTTTTTTTATGTCCCGTAGCAGTTTTGATGTTTCCCTCGACGTCAAGTACGAGATATTTCATAATTTTATCGGTACGAATTATTAATGTCTGGATTTCATGTACATTTTCTGTTGTGAAAGCTTTGTTAAACAAATTGTTAATTCCCTTTACTATTTTCCGCTAATTTTTATTAATCAGTGATGACGTAACCTTACGAGAGCCAAGTGCTACTTTAATATACAGGGATCAAACTGTAAGTTAACATAAAATTTTGTAACTGTGTAACAAAATTTGTTCACAGAACAGCGAGTTCAATTGAATAGAATTGCAGATCAGTTTTAAAGTCATAAACCTGGGTATACTAATAATGCCAGCACAGTACGTATACTCTGTACTATCATTTGTAGTGGAAAATCCTGAACACTTCAATCTTAATGCTGACATACATAGCCATAATACTAGGAATAAATATAATATTCACAAGGATTACAAATCACTATCAATTGTACAGAAAGGGTTAACATTTACTGGAGCTTCCTTATTACCATCAGAAATTAAATGTTATCTACAAAAACCCAACTACTTTAAGTCCAAACTGGAAGAGTTTCTGCTTCAGAACCCATTTTACTCTGTGAAAGAATTTTCTTCTTGGAATTTGGTAACTAAGAATGACTGATAAAATAGTATATATGGTGTATGGAAGGGGAAGGTGACAAAATTATACACAATTACTAAAATGATATATGGTTTTTCTTTCTGTTGAAACTTTTGAAAAATGAACTAATTACACTGTTTATAAAATTTCACTCATATATAGTAACTAACATGGGATAGCATGCACTCAAAAACTGCTGTGAAAAATTATCATACTAACAGGTTTTTAAGTAATTGACTGCTTATGAGTTGTTGGTAATATAATTGATCTTGCTAATAGGCGTGTGTACTGTTCCACATAAATAGCAACTAACATAATATAATATGTAGTCACAAATTACAGTGAAACTTATCATGGTAACTGGTTGGTAAGAAAATAACTGGTTATTAGATGCTGGTAACAAGTGTATAAACTATTCCACATAATAAGTATTAATTAACTCGGAATTGTATTTGTAGATTACAGGAGATATTGGTTATACTAATGGGTTGTTGCTAACTTGTTGTCAATATATGATAATATTGTCAATTATATAGTAATATTGACATTACTAATAAGTGTATGTACTGTTCCACATCCCCGAGATTATTCTCACATGGGATCAAAGTGAACATATCTATCTATCTATCTATTGTTTACATAATTCAAGTAATAAATCAGATTAAACATCATAGAAAGTCAGAAGTAGTATTAGCATATTTGGTATGTCAGATTCAAACTACTTCATAAAAGAAAACTTACCTTAATTTTTGGAATTATTTAGGACTATAACTAGGAGAAGGAAGTTAGTAACTTTATGGGTAGAAGGTTTCCCTGAAGAGATATGAGACTTCGAAATTTGGAATTAGCAAGAAATTGACGTTAAAAACGAAAAATTAGCCAAACTTAGAAGAGAATCAATTCAAAGCAGACGTTATGTTTAAATTAAAGGAGAATTTTTTATAGGAATGACGCTACTATTGGTTTTTGAACTGGTTCAATATTTTGGCTGATATCCGAAATATAAAATAAGAGATAAACTAATTAATATGGCTTCCTCCGGTAACGGTAACGTGAGAACATGAATGGAGAAGAAACTTTTCTGATTTAGTAATAATAATAATAATACCATTGAATAGCTGTTATTACAGTTAGAGAGTAACGATTTCTTGTTAAAAAGGAGACGAGAATCGTTTAAAACATGTTTGAGAGCTGTAACTTAAATATTTTAAAAGATATTAGTTTCGAGATTATAACAATTTTTGTTCAACCGGTCAGAAAACAGTAAGCAAGGCGATATTAGTTCCAAATGAAAGAGAAGCAGATTAAAAGTTATTTCAGCTTCATAGCTTTAAAACAGGAAAATATAAACATTTTTTGGAATTTCAGAAAATAATTTTTTACGGCCAAACTATTGAGTTACGAAAATTCTTATAAGGACTGAAATTAACATTTATTAATCAACCTAACTACTGTCAAAATTTCAGGCAGATAGGAATTTATCTATACACATTGAGGAAATCAGATGACGAAATCCACGAACGCGGACTACATTTGATCTGAAGGTGGGACTGCGTCTCCTATAAATAGCAGCCCTAGGTTCTTCTCTGCCTCCAATCCTTGAAAATCCATTGGAGCGTGACCACGCTACTTTGCGGCGCGATAAGGGCGCGAAGCTAGGAGGATGTAGATGCGTGGGCAGACAGGTTGAACTGTGAAGCTAGCGTGTGGCGAAATTAACATACCTCATGTGACTGTAAATTCTGTTAGTGGTCGTGAGGCTGGTCCGTCTCGAATGTGTTAATCGTACCTGCAATTAAAATTCTTTGGTGATGATTTCCGATACCATCTGTTTGTGACTTTATAATTTTTGGAAGAATATTTGATTTAACAGTTTAAATTGCAACAGTGACTTTTAATGACTACATACCTTTCCTAAGTTGGGGTTAGATCAATTTAGGTGGCGGCCGAGTTTCAGTAAAGCACGAACTGTTTATCCAAAAGCAACAGCACAAGGTTGGAGTAAAGGCGGAAAGGTTTAGCACTAACCCCGGTGCAACTTTTTGTCTTAGAAGACCTTTATTGGATTAGTAATTAGATCTTCAGATAAAGTCCTACTTTCTTACGCATTCTTACGAACTTCCGTCCGTAACTATACTAATTTAACATGTTAAGATGTGTCCACGGATTTCTTTATCATTGCATGTAAAAATACCTTTGCTTCCTGAACAAGCGTTTTACGTCCCTATTGAAATGTCTTACTGATCTTAGTAGAAAATGATTTAGACCCCTTCATAGTATTGCTTTCAAATTATTCCAAAGTGTCTCAACATTTGCATCCCAAGTGTAGGTTTCAAATTTTTTTACCAAGTAGTGTACCATACCTGTATTTGCCTTAAGGAAGCACTATATGTGTTTACTTTTATCGTGTAAAGTAGTCTTCAGGAGTGTACCGCTGAATCGTATTTAAAACACCATATTTCATTTGTTTTCAAAAAAATCCGTCGTACATCCATGAAGACCTCTTTGCAAGCATACGCCAGGAAAGTCTCCGTTCTTACTTTTATCATGTTTCGCCGTCAGACCAGATTTAAAAGTTTCCACAACCGCCTTGTATCGCTTATACATTCTAAAGAAATTGTATCAACTATATCCGAGTTGCTTAAGATGAGGTATATTTGTCATAATGAGTCGGCTCTTTGACCATCTGTTCAAGAGAATTTTCTGCGAATGATTCAAGGAACGTTTCGGTTAGTATCTTACTGTTTCCACCTGACTTAAAGGTACATGTGTCTCAATTAACTGATGCTATGGTAGATTAAAATATAACCCTATATCAGCTGCAAACAATATAACTTCTGACTAAACCATCATTAATTACCTTAGAGTTGAGCATTTCCCTGCGAACAGCTGCTAAATGTTCGTATCGGATGTTCTGCCGGGTAAGCTCTGCCATGCACGATGTTTCGGCTACTAATTCCTCTGTCTTCATTTGGTGAAATAGTAAATCGAAGTGGTTACGGCGACAACGCGTCATTTAAGTAGATTTTTTCTTATCGCTTTATGCCTTGTAGACGTCTAGGTCATTAGAGGCGGGAAAAAACGGGAGACAAAGAACGGGAACGAATTCGGCCTTGTACATTTGAAGAAGCCAACCCAATATCGCCTGAAATGATTTCGGTAAACCATGGAAAATAGAAATCTGGATAGCTTGACGGGGATTTCAACTGGCATCCTTCCGAATGCGAGACCAGTGTGTTACCGTTCACCCACTAAGCTCGGTTTCAATGGAATAATGAATAGCAACGATCCAAATTCACTACTCTGTGGTACTTCCATTTTCACTTCCACCTCTTGAGATTGAATTTCCTACCCAAACTCTTTTGTTTCTGTTATTTAAGATTTCCTTCACTCAGGAAGTCACTTTCCACTTTAGGGGGATACTACGATAACCGTGACGCCGCAATTTGATTATGGATTCTTATGTAACTCGATGAGACAAATTGAAAGTAAAGAATAAATGTTTTTGGTATCTCGCTTAGTTCTCCAGATATTGTATCTCAAAACTGACGTGGTTAGTGTTGAAATGCGGCCTGGACCAGAAGAAAAATTTAATAATATAACTCGACGAGACAAATCGAAGAGATACCGTATATCAAAAGTGAGGAGGTTAGGATGAGATCCGGCCTGGACCAGAAAATTTTTGTCATCAAAACCACTATATCTACATGGTGGAAATGCATTATATGTATTTTATTTTCTTCCTAGTGGTTGTTGTTAGGTTGAAATACTGCCTGGACCAGAAGAAACGTAACCAAAAATCACAAGGAACTATACCTATAATTGATGCTTAACGTGTTATATCTCGAAAACCAAGAGATCAAAAAATTTTATTATTTATTTTCGATTTTTTTCGTCGAATTCTACAAGAATACATCACCAGATTGTGGTGCCACGGTAATGATAGAACTGCCTACTCCAACAATTTTGTCTCACTTTGTCAAATGTCTATAGACCTACCGTACACTATCAAATTGATCTCCCTTATAATATTTATCCGAAATATCTTTGATGTAGCCGAATAACTCAGATTCACATGAATATCCTCGTTTAAAGAAATCTTGTTGATTTGCTGTCTATTAACTCTGTTGTGTTCTCTTTAGCCTCCTAACCACCCTATTATAATATGTAGGTTTTCTACTTCTTTTTATTATCTGTTTGGAAATAAAGATTTCTTCCCCAATTCTTATTATCACCTTAAACCGTTCCCATCTCGCCTCCACTACTGAACCTCCTCTGAAATATATCTTCAGTTTTGAAATATGTGCCGTTTTGTAATTGTACCTACTTCCACCTTCAATTTTGGCTACTGTTTTATTGATACCTGCAATATCCATCAGAAGTGCATCGCGATTCTTATTATTTCATTCACTTAAGACCGCAGAAGGTTATTATTAGGCATTATTAGAAATATATACCACATTTCTGATCAACTTGTGCTCTGCTACGCTCTACTATTTGTGTAAAGTCTCCTTCTTTTGCTAAGTTATTTACAAATCTCTTTTCCCTTTTGTTAATAATCTTATTTCCCAACCGCTGACACCCGGTAAATTTAAATCCCCACCAATAATTACCATTCACGTTTATCTCTAAACTCTGAATATGAATTTATTTTTCCTCTAAAAACTTCAGCTTCATCACTCAGCAGTTTACACCCTCAGTTTTTTTATTATTTTTTAAAACAGCCACAGAAATTTACCTCAAGTAACTTATAACTATGATCTGTAAACACCTGTAAACTGTAATTGTTTTTGCTAACCAAAATGAAAACCCCTTTACCAATTCTTCTTTTCTGTGGTACTCTCTACATTCATCTAGAAAACCTCATTGTCTAGTACAACTTCCTTCAACGAAGAATCCACTACCAAAACACCCGTGGTTAGTGTATTTACCATACTCCATTACTTCGTTCATCATACTCCTACATTTATTATTAGTTAAATACGATGAAGCATATTTCCCGGTGACAATTTTCCTACAAACCTATTTTGGCATTTCATAATTCTTTGTAATCATATATTCATGGAGGTACATTTGTTCTTTAACTTCAGATTCGTTCAGTCTTACACATAAACTCATTTCCCTTGGTAATTTTTCGTATTCCTGACTCTCTTACTTGCAAAAGAAATTTTCCCACTCCTTTACCCACTGATGCCAACCGTTAGTCATAGTCTCATTTTGCACTTCATGTACTACTCCTAATTCTACTACCAGTATCCATCTAAGTGGCATGGTCAATATACGCTTCTGTTTTCCAGTGACAGGCGACCCATCTTCTTTTTCATATCAGTTACTGACAGTGTTCCACGATAATTTCGACAAACACATCTAACTGCCTTCCTTTGCTCTCTCTACTTGTTTGATACCCATAATGTGAATATACTGGCATGGAGAAGAAGAGGCCTGAAAAGATATTGCTAGCAGAACTGGGAGTTATAAGTGGAAGTGAAGATGTGACTATGAACATTAAGAAGAAATTGTATTAAGGTGAAAAGAAGAAATAATTTTCTGTTTTAAATATTTCACAATTCAGCCAGGTAAATGCTAAAAAAATTGGTGAAACACTGAAAGAATCTATATCTATATAAATGAGCCAGTTTGGATGTATGTTTGGATGTACTGTCCGCCTCAATCACGCCTCAATTGATCAACAGATTTAAATCAAATTTGACACGAAGTTAGTAAATTGTGGGCGAAGTGACATAGGATAGTTTTTATCCCGCTAAAACAAATGGTTTTTTTAGAAATTGCCAATATAAATTCTCAAACTCCAAAGAGTTTCCTACTTCGTACACAACTTGCTTTTTACATACATCACAAACATTTCTTTTCAGAAATAAAAACAAAAACCTTCTGATATATGCATGTGCGTGCTTAGTTTAAAAGCGCTAAAACTGATGCACTTGACAGATAGGAAGCAGGAAATATAAATCTGTACTAAAAATTAATTTAAAAAAATCGTATGTACTGTCAGTGAGAGACGTCTTCAGTCGCGTACATGAAATGGTATGAAACCTCAGGTATCACAGCGTAATTCCGTTTCGTAATATATGCGTCATAATATATGTGAAAAATCAAATCTTGAAAGAAAAAAAAATATACAGTACTAATAGCATACCAACACAAAAGTCAGTCCACTAAAAGTGACAAAATGGTCGTGTGCGAAATGTTTTTTATGTTCATGACAAATATCTAACGGTTTCGATTCAGTTCAGTTTATTATTGCCTGTGTGTCTTTGTAGTCTACTATACACTCTTTGTAACATTACAAATTATTTTTATCAAAATTTAAAATTTAACAGAAAATAACTAACCCTTTTTTGTTTTTTGTCCAAATTTTTTGTGTAACTCAGTTCAAATAGTAGTCTAAGATAAACAAAACAGTGTTTTTTTCTTACTGTTCAATATTCTGCAAATAACTATTAAATCTTTCACTTAAAACGAATGTATTCAACATTTCGTTTCATGAAGCAATATTAGGAGCAGTTTACATCACGATTCATGTCGTCACTAATACAGCGCTTATGAAAGCAGCTTATTTATTGCTAATAATAACTAAAATCCTACTGCCACATGCTATAACAAGAACATTCTGATCCAGGAAGCATTTCAACCAAGCCACTATCTCTGTTAATATTTCCACTACGATACAGACACACCTTAACACATTAAACGCATCGAAACTAATGTCGAGTAGTAGCAACATTTTCTACACCAAGATTCCTTATTAGCTTAGCATAAATTATCACAATTAAATTTATTATACACCTCATGCATGAATTGCAGCTGGACTAAAGCACGCGCATTAACGCAATCACTGTATCGCGATGTAAACTTGAGCTGCAATATTAACGTAAGCCGTGTTAAGAGTTGTAATGAATTCTGGACTTTCTATCGTACAACGTAAGTTACGAGGATTTTGGTACACATTTTTAAATTACGTTATTTTATTAATTGGCATGATGCTGATGTCCATGTGACTGGATGTAGTTGCACATGTATTCATTATTTACTTCGCTATTACAAGCGCCGTATTGCAAAGGTCATTTTTCAGCCAGTTTTTAGCAGTTGCTTTCATATTACGATCTGAAATTGTGGTTCATGTTTATATCACATGACACATGCAATATAATGAATGTATTAATGCGCGGATGATAGAACCCTTGACTTTCTAGCGGAAATATTAGCAAAGTTTGTGGCTTGGTTGAAATACAGTTTGAACGAGAATGACAACTGAAACTTTATTAGTAATTTAAGCTAATTTCATGAGCGCCAATTTAGTGACATGTATCGCATTGTACTTAAATTGTACCAAAAGATCAATAACAGTAGTTCCAGAGTATGAAATATAAACCTGTATTTAACTTAATTTTTGTTTAAAGTCGTACTGTCGGTAAGTTCACAAAAGATGTCTTCAGTTGCGGACATGAAATAGTGTGACATCTCAGATATCAAACCGTATTTCCGTTCGTAATATATGTGTCACAGTATATGTGAAATCAAAATTTGAAAAAAAGTGCTGATTTCCAAGGGGCTGTATTAACGAAGGTTGTGGTAAGTTTGAAATACGGCCTGGGCCAGAATGTTTACTAATATTCCATGAGGCACAGTGAATTTGGAGTGCAGAAGGTGACTGCCATGCCGAATTCTGACTATAATGACGTCAGAATCTGCTCAAGACGCCTGTTGCCGCTAAGTGAGTAATGTATGTAACTGTATCTTTCGGCGGGCGTTACGGCTTTGTTACCTATGTCCCGGCTTTGAGGTAACTTTTCTTTGAAGGATAAAAGCCAAGGAAGAAGTTGACCATATTTTCAACTTTTAAAGGAGAAATTTTTCTGCTGGTCGTAACAAAAACTTTCAAACAGGTAACTGCTAGTTTTAAATAAAAATTCGTGAAATTTGAAAATAGGTGTGTAGGAAATTTTTAATGTGAAAGTAGTTGATTAAGGAAATTGTCACCGGGAAATGCTCAATTGCAATCAAATGAAGAGGTGTCATTCCCTCTCCCTCTTTAAGTTCTCATACCAGCCTGGCTTACAGAAACTTCTAATGATCCAATCCACAACAATGTTTTTGTTAATTCTGATTGCTCCTTCCTGAGAGGTTAACGTTTGGATATCGGATTGGGAGTATATTTTATACAGGTAGAAGTTATAAAAACTTCATTCGTGATGGTTAAATCTTGTCAGAATTCTGTACAGAGGTTTACCATTGTCTTCGATCATTTCTGGCTTATCGTCTTCAATGGTTCGTCGCCAAATCTAAGGGATTGAGAGAGCATCGTACAACTCTCGGTTCCTATCGTCCCTTATCATTAGGCTGTTGGCAAGAATCCTAATATCAGTTACAGTGCAAAATGAATGACATTTGGTTGGTAGAAACTAATACAGTCTCATTAAGATGCAGTACTTTCAAATCTCTTCCTACCAATTCCAGGATTTGTTAAACATACCTATTATCAAATAAAAGGCTCTATTGGTTGTAATGACTTGGTAAAAGTGTTTTATTGGCTGCCCAGTCCGCTACTATCGTAGCCGCCTTAACCCCATAATACTACCAGGTATGGGGAACCTACAGTTTAACGTAGAATCCAAACCTTGGAAGCATTCTGGCGCACTCTTTACACAGCAAGTTGAAGCTCGGGTTCATGGCCGTTGAAAACCCCAACCGATACAAGGATTCGAACCGAGGACCTTTCGGTCTCCAGTCAGATGGCTTAACCACTGAACCACCAGACCGCTCAGCTATTACCAAATGATATGCCAAAATATTTACGTTTGTCTGTTGAACAAGAATACCTCAACCACTGTATAATGTAAAAAAACCTTTACTTTTGTATATATGATCCTAATTAGATGGCTGTTTTGATACTTACCTTCGTTTCGTGTTGACCTACACAGCTAGATGTACTGTTCAGGTCCGTATGCAGCTGTTCACACTCTTATCTGGTTTTAATACTATTATTCGACATTACACGATCTGCGAGAAATGTAACTTCTGACCGTAACTCAACAATATATCATTCATAATTAACAACATTGGTTCAGTACGACACTTCTATTATCAATGCCACCTATTTTGATACTGAGCTTGCTACTTCAACTCGTTGCTTCTCACATCTTACCAATTACTCCAACCATTAAGTTCTTTTTCTTATTTACTTCAGTGATTTTTATCCTATTCGCCAACATTATTCTATGGCTCAATCTGTCTAATACCTTGGCGAGACCAAGTGTTACAGGTCGACTTAGCTGCTGTTGTCCATTTCACCTGAAATAGCTTGCACGTAATCCATTTTACATATTTGTATCGTTGCTCACAGACATGGTTGGATGTTAATAGAACCATTATCTTGGCTGTAAAAAATTTCAAACTGATGGGTGTGCAGTTTTCAGTCCCATTTACGTTCCCTCATTGTGAAATCGTACTATGTAACATTTCCAGTCACAGGAACTCTGCACACTCGATGTAAATAGTATATTGTTCGTTACTATGCGTATCAGCCCTTCTACAGTTATATATATATATACATATATATAAATATATATACATATATATAAATATATATAACACTAGTTGTTAATACAGTTTTGTAACCGGTCTGAGCCGTTATACTTAATTAAGGATGTTTCAAAAATGTACGAGTACTGATAATTTTTTTTAAAATATCTTTTGCTGTTATTGTAGCCCTAAACAATTTGTTGTAGATTAAGAAGATGTTATGCCATTTGTGGGCACACTTTGTATATAGTAGGCCTATGTAGTTTCAATCTGGCCACCAGGTTGTGCCTGTGTTAAGGTGAAATGAAAGAACGTAACGCACGTCTGTGTGGGATGGTGGGGACGAATAGTTGGCTACACCAAAACTGGCTGCGAAAGGTTTTTAGGGGCTCCATGATGGACATAGTGGGATTACAGACTGTATTGAGCAGCATCGAAGCAGGATGATAAATCGAAGACGGACTTACTATGTTTCATTTCCTAGTTGGAAAGGGAACTTGCATGCAGCACTCCTTTAAAGCAGTTCAGATTGCAGCAGTAGTTGGCAGTTTACTTTTGGAAGCAATTGAGTAAGAAGTACTGTTGCTCATTCAAATGTTCCACTAGCAGATTTCAAAATAGGAGACGTGTCCTTCAAGAATCTGCACGGCCACAGCACATGAAGAGCTGAAGACATGACGAGGCTGCCCTCTACACAACCATAAGGAAAATTAGTCACCAGACCTGTTCAGTTGGTCATTCGTCTGCAAACAGACCTGTGTGAGAAGCCGTTGAGGATTAAGATCAATGTAATCACCAGGGCGTGACTGTGCCATTAAGTGGAATAATAAAATGAAACACACGTCTTTGTATTATCTTATTGAACACACAGCACAATTTAATTGGTCACCTGATGGTACGATTTATTTCGTCGTATTGGCTAGTTGATAATATTAACTGCTTTTGTTGTAAAATACATAAGTAGCATAGATAAGATAAACAAAAGTTTCCTGTATCTTTATTACTAATGCTAATAAATTTATCGCATTTAATGTGAAATAATTTGACGCCATTCGATTACAAGCAAGAGAAATCATGCGGGGACAAAGGAATAAGATTAACGTAAAAGATTATAGGTATATAACTATACAGTGACCTTTAGAGGGAACCTTGAATGATTACTTCCGTAAACAGAATGGTATAAGATCGCAAATGTTAGCTAATGGACCATGTTTTTACATCCGATTTTAATTTAGGGAGTTATTAAAGAAAGCGGAGCATCTAAGATTCCTGTCACCATCTGCCCCATTTACAGTTACGAGTCTATTCCAGTATTACACTTACAGTGCTGCAATTTCCTATATAATATCGCAAAGACTTTAACATTACTCTCTTCAGTTTTTACTTTACGCGACTGATCTTATTATTGCATCACTCGCCACTTTAGAATTGCTGATGGAATTATTTAAGGAAATGGAAAAAATGAAAACGGTTTTGTTCTTTTCTCACAAAAGATAAAACTGATGGAGAATTAGAAGCTGAGAGGAAGAAACTAGACATATGTAGGTTAGATGAATACAGTAGTGCTTTTTTTTTTTTTTTTTTTTTTTTTTGAGTGTCAGATTAATTTATTCCGTTAGCATACCTCCCTGGATGCGGCACGAAAGTATGTCTAGATTTTAACTGCAGAAAATGTTTTTGTTCTTTTTTTGTTTAAAACTAATTTTATGCCATCGCGGTAATGACTGTAAGCTTCAAAAATTAATGGTTTTCCTCTTTCAAATTTCTGTGTCAAAAAATTGAAATCCATCTCTGCTTTGTCAGTCATAAGGGAGCATCCATTAATTACGTGAGGTGTTTTTCAGGAATTATGGATCTCCCCCCCCCCCTACACCCTAAGATGACGTGAGATCCTCCTGCCGACCAACCTTGTAGTTTTTGAGACCGTCTTTTTTTCCTTTTTTTAGTTCTTCTGCTTCGAGAGGAGTTTATACCCCCGCTCCCGCCCCCTCCCCCCAAAGTCGGTATCGCAGTCGTTTGTAAACCTTTTTTATTTCATTTTCAGCTCTACGGTTCTTCAAGAAATTGATAAAATGACTTGAGATTTCCGTAGACACCCCCCCCCCCCCTCCCTACCTATTTCACCTCAAGTAATTATGGACGCCACATAAGATGAGAAAAACATTAACACTGATATCCTTTGCATTTTGAAACATTTCTGCTAAGTTCGTTTATTGGTGTAATTCTGGGAAAAGTATTTATGTTTCGCTGTCTACAATGAAGTTCATTTGCACTTAGAAGAAATTATGTAAAAATAATTTCATGCATACCTCCCTCCGTTAAACGGAATGATTTTTTTTTTTTTTTTTTTTTGCTCACAATCACCAAACCAAAAGCTTTATTTTAACACTTTTATTTCAGTTATATACAAAATTGTTATTCAACACACCTGAAAAACAAATTGGAATGTTTACATATTAGTGTTATTATTACACGGTACATAACTACTTCGCTGGAACTGCAAGTACTATAGTGATGAAATAGTTCTTAAAAATGACGGGTGTGATCTCGTCACTGGCAAAATTCCTGTTCGGTCGAGAACTACTGTAAGGGTTTTGAGTCGGCGGAAGAACGAAGTTGAGGGGCTTGTGTTGCTTCAAACGCTCTACGTCTTTCACTATTTCGTCCGATGTATACGAAGTAACGACAACAGGAATCTGGGAGTCCTTTAACATGGCGTCAATCGTTTCCGGCCACGAGTCAAAATCTTCGTGCCCAGTTGTTCTGTACAGCCCCGCGTTGAAAGCGCATATGATGTCCGGCTTCTGATAATTCGGTCCAGCGATGTAATCATGATATAAACACTCTGACGCAATCTGTATGTCCACTTTGCACCCTTTTTCTTCGCATTCGCTACATAATTTACTTTCTTTCTTTAACAAATAATGAGCTTCGTTTGGTAATCGGGACATCTCAGGACCGACAAAAACTAAAACTAAAGATTTCAAACTCGGTAGAAGATGTAAGATAAAAGCTTCCCATTTGCTAGATTTCTCCAATTCAAAGGACCACTCTGCTCCGACAAAATGTAAGACCAGTTTATCGGAAGCTGTGCTAAGTTTATTTGCTTTTTGCAGCGCAAATAACACTGTTAATGGCGCTGTAGCTATTTCTGTGAGGGCCACATATTCGAAACGATCCTGGTCTGGGGAGCCCATCATCTTTGTCATCAAATCCTTCATATTCGAATTTAAAGACTCGTTTTCCTTGGATACATAAGAAGGCAGTTTGGGGGAGATAATGCCATTCTTGTCCTGAAACCGTACTAGCCCCTCGTATATCTGTAAGTCTTTGCACCATTCATCGTGGTTGATAGGCCTGTGTTCCCCGCAACAGAAACTCACGCTGTGACACATGTCACAACTCTGTAATTTATCCCAGTCACAGGAATAGCAGATGTTGCAGATATGTGGATATAGTATCATTTCCTGTTCATACGGCTCCAGCTGACGTCTTAGCTTGTTCGCACATTCCAGAATGCAGTTCATCCTATAAGCTCTGAAATTTTCTGGAGA
Source organism: Vandiemenella viatica (assembly GCA_031002005.1). Classification (NCBI taxonomy): domain Eukaryota; kingdom Metazoa; phylum Arthropoda; class Insecta; order Orthoptera; family Morabidae; genus Vandiemenella; species Vandiemenella viatica. The sequence goes on from JARYHS010011408.1 coordinate 97,854,117, forward strand.
CAATCCAGCTGCATCCTGGAAGAGATTTCGAAGCCCTCTCTCCATGCATATTTCTGAAACTGCTTGACACATGTCTTTATGTTCTGGCCAGTCAGAAATTTGGTGGTTTTCAGAACAATAACTTACAATTTGACATCGATTACACTTTTTCAATTTTTTATTGAAGTTTGTAGCTTTGCAAATATGGCATGAATTTGCAAGAAACGTTTTCCTCTGCACAGCTTTCACCTCGTACTCAAATTCATCGTTTTCTGCTATATTACCATCTTTTTCTGATGTTTTCTGAATAATTTCATCTAATCTTGAGCTCCGCAGTTTAGTCAATTCTTTCAAGTTTTTTGTTATGGTTTCCAGGTATTTCTCTGATTTTTCAGTTTCCGACAAACAATTTGATTCTATCTGATTTTGAAGTTTCTGTTGCGCGCGTTCAGCTAACTTTTTTTTTAGAATTTTCTCCTCTCTCGCTTCAGGGCTTAACTTGGGAGCCGCTACCTTTTTCGTTGCACCTCTAGACGAATCTTTGTTCACATTCTCTGTTTCTGATACAGGTATACTTGGTTTAACTTCTTCAGTTGGCAAATGCGGTGTATTTTCTGGGACAGATGTATTTTCTGGGACAGAATCAACTGGGATACCACAATCGTGATCACTTTGAACAAACGAGGCATCTACTTTCTTTTTCTTGTTTTTTTTCGCCTTTTTTTTAGTTTCAGTGGTTTCTTGAGATGTGATAATCACGTCGGCATTCTTATCTTTTTCTGCAGTTTCTACAGCACTCTGACATTTAGTTTTATTATTGGTATCATTTATTAATTCTGGTGCTTTTTTTTCGGCTGAAATTTGTTGTTTTTCCGTCTTGTTCTTGTCTGATACACTCGTTTTTATTTCTTTATCTTTGGTTTCTCCGTTGACAACTCCATCAATTTTGACATCATTTTTCTTATTTAAGCCTTCTGGTGTGGCAATGTTTTCAGCACCTTGTAAACCTTTCTTCTTACGTTTATTTCGTTTCTTGCCTGATGGCTTGCTATATTCCATTTCTGAACTGTTTTCGTTATTCTTTAACTCTTCTGACACTGGAAGTGACTCATTTTTAACAATTTCTTCAGTAGAAGAAATTGGTGTGCTCGTTGTATCAGTACGATTCTTGTCTTGTTTAGATCCACCCAGATTCGGCACTGATTGTTTGGCAGTTTTACCGTTCTCTTTTCTTTTCGGCTCAGTGGCTGCGGCATTTCCTTTAATGTCACCTTCTTGTCCGACTTCCCCCACTCTCTCTGCTGACGTTACATCATGGGCACTTTCAGCGTTACCTTTTCGCCGATTTTTCTTTTTTTTCTTTGACTTACTCTGCTGCTCTATAAAAGGTTGAGAATTTGACGTTTCATCTATGGTTTCACTTAGTGTGGTTTCAAGTGTGATCTGTTCCGCGACTTTCGAAGTTACTATAGTCTTTGAAATATCTGTGTCTGTTGTAGTTTTCTGCTTATTGAACTGCGCACTTATTTTACCGTCAGAACTTTCCTTTGATTTGTCAGAAAAGTCATTATTCTTCACTTCTCCAGTCTTTTCTAAAGATTTATTATCTGCTGAATTACTTTTGTCTTTCTTCTTATTCTTCTTTTTGTTTGATTTAGTTTCTTTCATTTCCTCTGCTGCCAGTGCATTATTCTCCAAGACACCGCCAATTTTCTTCGTTTGTTCTCCAGTAACTACAGAATTATCATTCATATTATTTGTATTAACAATCGAATTTAATTCTTGCTTCGTCTCAACTTGTAATGGCTGTTTTTGGTTCTTATTCTTCGGTGGTAGTTTACTGTGATCTGCAGAACTCGATTTCCCCTTTTCTTCCGCGGAAGACTGCTTCTTGGAAGTCTTAATTGGAGTTTGGGCATTTGCTAAATCAAGTAAGACCTCTGTTTTAGTTTCTCGCACAGCAGGTTTGCCATCGACAACTGTAATGTCACTGTGTTCTGTTGTAGGCTTGGATAAATCGGAAAACGCAACAGAACTATCGCTAGCTCTTAGGTCTTTCGGGGTTTCTGGTATTTTTTGTGGCAATAACTTGGAAGTTGTGTTTGGAGTCATCTTATTTGATTTTTCTCCTGATTTTTGGCTTTTGGATGCTTCTAATTTTTCAGATGTTTGTTTCACTGCATCTTCTGCAGGCTTGGCCTGCGTGCTTTGTTTCTTGGAATTCTCTTTTGATACTTTGTTATTTAATGAGTTTTGTCCTTTGGTAGACTGCGGCGACTGAAACTGCTGTTTAGACTGTTTTTTTATCTCTGAAGTTTTGTTTGCATGTTTATCTTCAGGTAATGATTGAGTCAGTTGTGCATCAGCGGAATCTTTAGATGAGACTTGTAAGTCCGTCGCCGTAGTAACCGTAGAGTTCTTTAATTCTGGAGACGAGACCTTCACTGGCTTACCAAAGTTTTCATCAAGTGGTTTAGAATTGTCAGGAGTCGATGGTTTAGTCTTTTCATCAGACAAATCATTGGGTATAAGCTTTTTCGATTTTGCCTTGGACTTCTTTTGTGTTTCAGACTTTTCAGGTAATAATTTTTTCGGATCTTTCGGTGTCTCGGCGGCTTCTGTTACTTGTTTTCCTGGGGCTCCAGATTTTTCAAGCACTGTCTTAATCGATGGCGAAGTTATGTTATCAGCTACGTCGATCACATTACTGTCGGTTTTTGGCTTTACTGTGTCAATTGTATTCTCCGTTTCCTTATTTGACGTTAACTTCGTATCCTCCATTGCAGAATTTGCCGGCGGGATCTGATTTTTTGTTTTTAAGTCGTTGAGGTTTTCAGGATACGAGTTGCTTACTCCTGTATTGGAAGATTCTGTTTGAAGAACTTGTTTTTCTGGTGTCACAGTGACGACAGGATCTTTCGGCGATTTCAGATTTTGTGACACTGGTTGTTTCGGCGCCAAATCTGATTCTTTGTTGCTTGCAGCCTTCGTGTCGGAGGAATCAGTGTGTGGAGACACGCCTTCCGCTTCAATAACCTCTGCGCATCCAGTTTCTATTTTCGGGTTTGCACTTGGAGAGTCATTTGTTACACTTGATAATGTCTTTGTTCCTCCTGCTACCGCTTGGCTAAACAGAACCCCTTTTTTCAGTTCGCTTGAGAATGGCTTTGGTTCTAGTGCAGGTAATGTCTGTTTTGTGGCAGGGTGTTTCGAAGTTCCTAAAAGTGGTATTTTATCAGCATTCACTACGGTTGGCTCGCTGACGGGTATCGGCTGTTCTGAAGCTACTAAGACTGTTGAACCTGCTGAAATTTGGGAGTTCTCGTTCGAAGAGGGCAGATTAGCTATAGATTCGATAACATTCAGACTAACGTTTGGTGATTCAACAGAAATTGTTTCTGCTACGTGATCAGACATTATTGGCACCTGAGTTCCTGACGCTGGTTCTAATGGCAAAGAAACTGCTGAATTTTGGAGGAGGTCAACCTTATCACTCAGCTCTTTTTCATTCTTATTACCTTTATCAGCTCTTTTCGGTTCTTCGTTTTCCTTTATGGCCTGGTTTTGATTTTGTTGCTCAGACTGTAGTGCTGGATTAGACAGTGTCGTCCCGGTTGGTGTCGAGGCAACAGGCGTTACAGCTGGCTGAGATGCTACCGATTGGTTATTGTCGCTCTCTTTTGCAGTGAGTTCTGGGCATACTGGTACTACAATACCTTGAGGAGTTGGTGAAACTGCAGGAATGTTGGATGAGGCCGCTGTTGTGTTTGGCGTCTGGACTACTGAAGTTTGCACCTGTTCAGTTTTCGATTGCTCTTGGTTTACGCCTGCATTCTCCGTTTGCGAACTTGTTCCTTCAGTTCTTTGTTTCGCCTTGTTTTTTGCCTTTTTCGTCATTGTCTGTAACAAACAAACATTTCAGAAGATTTAATTTTCACACAGTAAGAAAAAAAAGTAATTAATCCTTTAACAATGGAAGGTGTAAGAGTTGTAAAGTTAGAACAAAATTGATTTATTTTAATAGTAAATATACTGAAAATTACTGACTCAATTTTTGATAAAGTATTATGTAAGATTTACTAATGTGTAAAAATTGCTGCATCACAGTAACAAATCTTAATGGGATATTGTTGTCTAAATATCTAAAATGTGTCAACGACGACGAAATAAGTTATTTTTTCTGATAATATTCTCTTTACTAAAATGTTTCTCATAAACGCTGAGTAACCAACATTGCAATACCTGGAAACGCATCGTAAGAGAAAACGTGTGGTTCTTGCTTAGAATAATTATAGCCACCAGCAGAAATATAATTTTAAATCAGTAAAATAAAATAATTAGATATGTAGGATCTCTCTATAATAGGAGTTTGTTCCCTTTATTCCGGACCCAAATATAGTCTGATGTTAAACTAAAAATCCAGAAGGTTGATTGAATATTATTACGGATGACCAAAATGGGAAACTCAGACACAAATAACGAGGAAAGAATGTTCTAGCAAATTAAAAAAAACAACATATTTTTGGCGAGAAAAGTCTACGCTGTCGGGGAAACAGTCTCGACTCCCGTGTTCATTGTTTGCTCAATCTTCGGTATATTCATTTCAGCTGAACAATATTCTTAAATCAAGGGTTTGAATAATAAAAGTTGTTTATTATATGCCAATTGATATTTATTGCCACATTATATAAAAAAAATCACATACACCAACAACCTTATTCCTACAAAAAGATCTGACTTTTCAGCAAGCTCATAAAGGAACCATTTTATAAGTTTTCGGAGCTTTTCGTCTCTGCTGCAGAATATTCAGTCGGTTTAGCTAGCAAAACCTTGTTTCCGTCGCTTCGTGCTGGGACTACTTACTAGTCCTCTTCTTAGTACCGACACTTTCTAACCTTCTTCAAATGTTACTTCACTTTCCTAATCGTCACCTATACCGACAATATTATTAGGCGAATAATATTCTTTAATCTTACTAACTTATTTTTTAAACTTACTATTGATCTTCTTACGACTGACACTTTCTAACCTTATCGAAACCCTTCTTCACCAATTCGTTCCTTGGACTGACACTTCCTAACTAACTTCCAGCCCTGTTTAGAGCTGCCGTTCATCTGGAAGACAGCACATCCGGACGAAACCATTGATCTGGTGTAGCAAGGAACGTGAGTCAACCGACCAGGCGACAAGTTCAAATTGATCCGCGGTCCAATCTCGATGATTTCGTGCCCACTACAATCTTATTTGGCGAGGTCGTTGGTTCAACATGGGGGAATGCATAGGAGTCGTCTGCTGCGAAGCTCCATGTTCGACAATGTACGCTGAACGGTGTGCTCCGAAACATTTGTGCCTTCATCAGCACTGTACTCTGCCGTGAGATATGCCACAGATCGCCCCCTAACCTAAAGCCTCCGATCTGCATGATCAGTGATGAGGCGTGTACATCCACCACTTTGTCGCCTACTTGTGCTTTCACCGTCCTACAACCACCTTCCATTGATACTCACAGCAGTAGCACGAGAACAACAGACCAAAATCGCCCTTTCCGAGAAGCTTATTCCCAGGCTCTGGGCCGTACTCTGTCCTTTGTCAAAGACACTTACGTGGATTTTCCATTTGTCACAAGAGTCGTCTTTAAAACGACTCTGTTTGCGTCTAAGCTAATTGCGTTCTTCCCTGGCTTTACGCCTCGTCGACTTCGAGGATATTAGAGACGGGAAAGGACTAGGGGAAGCAAATCGGTCCTGGCTTGCCCTTTTGAAGGAACCATCCTAGCACTCAAATGGAATAATTTGGATAAACAACGAAAAACCCAAATATTGTAATAGGCAATTTTAAGGAATAAATAATTGTAAGGAATAAATAATTATCTTAAAAGTACGGAAGTAAAAGGCAGCTGTTAAAGCTAAGACGGGCAGCTAGCCTGCACACAATGTCAGCGGTCTGATTTAGCAGCATTGTGTGCTCGCTACGTTTTGAGCAAGGCGAACGTTCAGGAATAAAGGTGACAGGACGAGAAGTAGACCACCGCGCACGCTCAAATGTTCGAGAACAATGATCGAACTTTTAGGGTCGATGCCTGACACTGTGCAAAATAAGAGGTCTTCGGAACAAGTCACGTGTATAGGAGTATGGGAAGTGACTATATGAGGACGGGGCAACACAGGGCCTCGACCTCAGATCAAACAGTATCATCTTACGGCGTCACTATGCCCGATTAAACATTGCCAGCCGATCATCGGAAGTCAGCCGGGTCCGCGCCTACCTGTAAGTGAACTTAGGAAGTCCTTGAGAACACTTCATGCACCTGGATAGTTGTTCGAGGGAATGCCAAGGACTATAACCTCTCTACTGCTGGTGGAATAAATGGGCAAAAGTGTTAGACGACTTTCACTTGCATAATCACCTGCCAAGTTAATTGCAGCTACATAACCTAGTAAGTGTCATTACAACTACCACTGATAGAGCAACACCACACTGACCATAACCGGCTAGACCCACAAAATAATATAGATGGCAGGATGAAGAAACGTCTGTCTCGCGGTGAGCAGTGGTCTAAATGTTTTGGCTCATCAGTTTATTGCAGGATTCGTAGAAGTAAAGAGATGGACTGCATCATTTTTGTCTGTAACAGAAAGGATTAAATTGTACAATAGTGATTCTCAGTGTTTTACTTATAACACTTCCCCCTTCTATGGGGGATTCCATTAATTACGTGAGGTGTTTTTCTGGAATTTCGGACCCCCCCCCTAAGATGATGTTAAATTTTGTCGGGGACTTCGTAGTTTTTTAGACTTTTTTTGCTTCCTCCCCCCCCCCCAAAAATATCTTTTCCGCGCCGATTCTAGACCTTATCCCCCCCCCCCTAATGTCGATATCCTCGTCGTTTGTAGGCCTTTTTTTTAGCTCAACTGTCCTTCAAAAATTTCAAAACCTCATATGATTTCTGTTGACTCCCCCTCCCCTATCTTGGTGAGATTTCGCCGGACCCCCCTCCCCCTATTTTACCTGACGTAATTAATGGACGCCCCCTGTCAAATGAAAAATTCCCATAACAAAAGAAGTACCCATGCTCCCCTTCCCCGCCACAATTTTACCATTGCAAACTTAAATGGCTACTTCTCGAAACTAGAGCAATGAAATCTCACAGTAATTTCATTGAGTATGTGATGTTAGAATAAAGGTATTAAGCTCTAAGAGTCGGTGAAGGAGACATAGCACTTCCTACTGTGTAGAGCTAGGGTCAGGGCCGGTTTAAGGCTACCGCAAGAACCGCAGTCGCGGGGGGCTCCAAGCTTAAGGGGGCCCCGCCACGATCCCCTTCAAAATTTGTCCTTACTTAACGAACAATTTTTCTGCTAAAATAAATAATCTACAAATTTAGAATGTTAACAAGCTGCGTTCACAATACACGTTTCCGAAGCGTGGAGTTCACGAGAAGTCCTTCATCAGACTTAGTTTTGAGAAAGTCGTATCTGATGTAATTACAATAGGCCTGAATATTTAAAGGCGTGTATCGCTCTCAACCTGTTTCAGCAATTTATGTAATTTCGTTCGAATAAACTCATTCATCTTTTGACGTTTCATATAAAAAGTTATTGAATTAAAATGTATAGGCCCATTCCTGCTCACGTGTCTCCAGTCCCAAAAACCTATATGTACTAGCAAAGAAAAGCAAGAAAAGAAATGTCGTATACAAAAAGTGTATTATAAATATATTAGTTATAAATTGAATACGAAAACAATTTCATTTGACACAATAGCTTAGCCAGAAATGAAAGTGACAGTAGTTGGGAGATCCATGTGAGATGCATTGATAAAACACCAAAGATTCGGCGAAGTTGGTCCCGTTCAGCTAACACTCAATGAACTGCTGGCCCGTTTGTACACAGATTTAGAGAAACCTCAGACCGTGATTGTATATATATATATATACGAGGGTGAGTCAAATGAAAACCTTAAATATTTTTTAAATATTATTTATTGTGCAGAAGTGGTACAAAGCTGTAAAACTTTTCAACATAATCCCCCCCACGCTCAATGCAAGTCCTCCAGCGCTTACAAAGTGTATAAATTCCTTTAGAAAAAAATTCTTTTGGTAGTCCGCGCAACCACTCATGCACCGCGTGGCGTACTTCTTCATCAGAACGGAACTTCTTTCCTCCCATTGCTTCTTTGAGTGGTCCAAACATATGGAAATCACTTGGGGCAAGGTCTGGTGAGTATGGTGGATAAGGAATACACTCAAAATGCAGGTCTGTGATTGTTGCAACTGTTGTACGGGCAGTGTGGGGCCTTGCATTGTCATGTTGCAAAAGGACACCTGATGACAGCAATCCACGTCGCTTTGATTTGATTGCAAGCCGAAGATGATTTTTTTAGGAGATCTTTGTATGATGCACTGGTGACAGTGGTCCCTCTAGACATGTAATGCTCCAAAATGACGCCTTTTTCGTCCCAAAAGAGAGTCAGCATAAACTTCCCTGCTGATGGTTCTATTTGAAACTTCTTTGGTTTTGGTGATGAGTAATGGCGGCATTCCTTGCTCGCTCTCTTCGTTTCAGGTTGGTGGAAGTGAACCCAGGTTTCGTCCCCAGTAACGATTCTTGCAAGGAAACCATCACCTTCTCGTTCAAAGCGTCGAAGAAGTTCTTCACAAGCATTCGTTCTCTCATTTCAGGAGTCAGCTGCCGTGGCACCCATCTTGCAGACACTTTGTGAAACTGGAGCACATCATGCACAATGTGGTGTGCTGAACCATGACTAATCTTTAAACATGCTGCAATGTCGCTCACTGTCACTAGGCGGTTTTCCATCACTATGGCTTCAACTGGTGCAATGATCTGTGGAGTCACAACTCGTTGTGCCTGACCTGGACGAGGAGCATCTTCCACTGAAGTCACACCATTTGCGAACTTTCTACTCCATTCGTAGACTTGCTGCTCTGACAAGCATGCATGACCGTACTGAACCTTTATTCTTCAATGAATTTCAAAAGGTTTCACACCTTCACTACTCAAAAACCGAATAACAGAACGTTTTTCTTCCCTGGTGCAAGTCTTTTTTTTTTTTTTTTTCTATTCCCTCTGGGTGAAGCCCAGGGGGGCGGGCTGGTGTAGGGCCGGACGGGCCCTTTTCAGCCAGTGGAATACTTAATTCTATACAGGAAATAATGTTTAATTAATGAAAAAGGAATAGGAAGCTTAAATTTAGGTTGGAATAGTGGGAAAACAGCTCGCTCATTTACGGCTGCTGGTTTGCAATCGTTATGTTGCTTTTAAGAGCTGCCGTGATGGCTGCAGCAACTTGGGCCGGTATGGCTTCGACTGCTTGTAGGAGAGCAGCCATCTTGGCGCATTCTCGGTGTGGCAGGGAGGGGGCTGCCGGGACCGCCGATCCCGACCGTCCCGCTCGGCCTCAGGGCGGCGAGTGCGCCTATGGCTCGCTGCACCGCTCTGAGCTGCCCCGGTCGTGTCCGCAGCGGGCCGCAGATGTGACTCCTTCCGCGGCGGCCTGGGTCGCTGCTGCTCGGTGGTGGGGGGCGTGGACTTGGTCTGGCTGAGGCGGGCTGGGCACCCTCCCCAGCTCGCTGCGTGGGTGGTTGCGCCGCAGTTGCAACATTTTGTTGCGTCCCGTGGTTGCGGGCAGTCCGCCACCCTGTGGTTTCCACTGCACCTTACGCATCTTTGTTCTCTGGTGCAATTTCGAGCAAGATGTCCGAAATTATTGCACCGGAAACATTGCGTCAGTGGAAGAGGCGGCTTTTTCTTGGGTTCCAGCCGCACCTTGTGTCCAAGGAGCTCCGACGGTCGTTGGTCCCGCGGTACTTTGTCCACTGGTTGGACAGTGTACAGCGGGATGCGGTCGTCAGTGCCTGGTCGCCTCATCTGGTGGACCGCTAGGGTAGCGATACCGCAGCTGTTTAGACCTGCGGCTACCGCTTCCTCGGAGGTGTCGCCTGGCAGTCCACGGACCACCAGTTTGGCGGGTCTCCTCGGCGGCTGGGTGGCGTACTCTATCCCGTACGCCTCCAGGAACTTGATAAGCAGTGTCTGCTGCTGAGGATGTTGAGGGGTGAACCTCAATCCTCCCTTGACTGGGATGGCGATGATGGTGTCAGCTGTGAAGGCTTGGAGCTCTGTAATAAGCTCCAAGTATCCGCCGTCGTACTGTGCCATCAGTGGAAGGACCGGCCCCTGTTCCAGTCCCTCCTCCGGTGGCAGCTCCTCGTCCTCCTCCTCAGCGCTGTCCTCTTGTATGCCGTCTTGTTCTTGTTCTTCTGGTGCTTCTTGCAGGTCGTCGTACGGCATGAGAAGAAAGCGCCGTTTGAGGACTCCGATATAGTCTTGTAAGTCGAAGTCCTCAGCCCACAGTGTGGGGAAGACCAGCGCCTCGGGCCATTCTTCTGGCCATCTTGCGTGGCCCTTGATGATTCGTCGCTTGGCAAGGTGGCTGCACTTCTTCCTCGTCAAGCAATTTATTAAGAACTTGTAGGTGCGTGGGAGATCATACACGAAGTTGTGGTCATGGTCTAAGTGTATAAGTACACTCAGTGACCACTGCTCCGTGCTGTATGGTCTCAGACGGCGCCTCCACCGTGTGCAATTCTCTTCATTATATGCTGCGACGAAGTATGCGGCCTTCAAGGGTGTGGTAATCCATTCAGTTCCCACCAGGTGACGTTCTTCTATGCTGATGGACAGATTTGGAAAGTCGTGAGGCATTGCTTTTTTGGAGAAGAATCCGGCACCTATTCGTGACTGGTTCACTAGGCGGCCCGGAACGGTGTCGGGGTCAGCAAATCCTGGATGGCCGACCGCTCCCGGAGTCTCGTCTCGAAGTGCTGTCCGTGAGTGGGTGTGAGTCGTGGTGCAAGTCTCAAGAGGGGCAGCTATCTTTATACTGATACTGCGACGGTATTTGTGCATCTGCACTATGCTGCCACCTACAGGCCATTTTGCACGCTGCTTGTAGCACGCTTACCAACTTACAGGATAACGGCGCGAAATTTCGATTTTTTATTACAAATTTAAGGTTTTCATTTGACTTACCCTCGTATATAATGTGTGCGTGTCACGAAAATTATATAAAGTGTAGGCAAAAGTACATCTAGAAAAGAAGTAGGGGTCCTCAAAATGAAACTTCGCAGGGGGCCCCGAAATTCCTTAAGCCGGCCTTGGCTAGGGTATCAGTACCTTTCACACGGGCGGCGAAGCTACCTCGCACCCCGTTCCCCCTCCCCCCCCCCCACCACGTAGTCAATGGGGGGTGATGGGAAAGGGCGAGCCTGAGCAGAAAACTTTGGTATTTTGAAGGAAAAATGAATTTATTTATTACCAAATAGCATATTTTAACTACAAAAACAAATCTGTGGGATTTATTCCTGGCGGTTGGGACTAGATTGTAGGCCTAGAACCGGCGGACGAGGGGAGAGGTTTTTGCTGTGGTGATGCGACTCTGGGCGTGAAGCGGAGTGTCCCTGATGGCGGGGGGTTGTGCTGGCCAATGAGATATACAGAATCACCCCCAAAGCCCGGGAAATACTGGAATTTTCTGTTTTTTCATGTGGTACGGCGAACGAGACGAGAGAAGTATTCTGTGCCGGCCTGCGAGTCAAGCTTCTGCTCCACTGTCTGTTCGATGGAGGGCCTGCTGCTTGCCTGAATCTGGACGCCAGCTGATTATGATCTCAGGAAAAGCACATTTTCTGAGGAACTGTGCTACACTGGTCTACAGCAGAGCAGACAAGGCAACAAGATAAGTTTGCGTGCACGTCATCTAATGTGTGGCGGCAGACGTCTACAGCGAAGGACTGTGTGCTAGGTGGATTTCAAGTTCATAGCATTGCCCAGCCACGACCCTACAAGATAAGAACTCTCCCGCGAGCGAACTGTTCATAGCTCGGAGCAAATATGTCAATCATAAGAAAACATTCAGACTGTTGAATGTTAATTGTTTAATTTTGAGTATTTTTTAAAATACCCGGCGCCCACAGAAGAACAGATTATTAATTTTAATTAATTTTTGATAAGGACAAGCTTGTAAAATTTCATATCAGTAAATTCGATAAAATCATTGATGATTTCTCATGTAAAGCGCTCACGCAAGTTCTTACTATTCATGGTAAATTTAATATTTATTTTGTGGTAAATTATTAGCGTTAAGAGAGGCAGTTTGTTTTTCTGAACCAAGTCGGCCATGCAACAGCACGCCAGTTTTTGCCGGCGACATCTTGCCATAAGAACAAAACTGCGTACGCAGTACCTGTGGGAACGGCGTGCCATGATGCATTCACGTAGAGGGCACGTGAAATCACATGTATGTCCAGCCAATGACAGGGGTCATTTCCGTACCATTAGTCTCGCATAAGCCAGTTTAAAATAAAGTGTTAAGAGGAAATGGTAATGTGAAATTTTGGCGAGAAGTTCAGTAGTTATGGAATAACCACCGTTCTAGTAAAATTCTAGCTAAATGCTTAAAAATACCGACTGAAATTCCTGCAAAGCTGCCTGCGGTGGTAAACCCACTCTGGAAGTAAGTTGTGATCTAGTTCTGTCAACCACGCGAAAGTTTAAATATCAATTCACCTTAAATGGACTCTGTCAGTAGCTGACATATTAACTTTCCACGTGTAACTTGGAGGCATTGTAGGAATGTTATAGCTACAGAATAATAAATTATTAATTCTATCAGATTGAGTACTTGTAACACAAAAGTAGGTATGTAACGAGCTGTTGGTTCTTGAGGTTTTTTTATCGCTCGGTACATAGCAATATTTTGTGCATAAATAAACGGTAGTTTTGAAATCAACAGGTATAGAGAGGCAAAAATATAGATTTTATAGGTTATAAGCACCAAATTTGTACTCGTTAACACAAACAACTGATTAAAACATTTTTTATTGATGACACAAAAGTTTGTGAAGGGTTGTGACTTGACTCGGCTGGATCCTCCCGAAAGTACTTGCTTGAATTATTGATATAAAGTCTTGCGTGTGCCCGGAAATATGAAGCGACTTGGTGAATTCCACTAATTTGGTGATGATATCAGTTGAGTTGATAGATTATCCACTATTGGGGAAATAATGATATGAGGGCGTGATAAAGAATTTTCAGTGTGGAGAGTGAGTGTGTGGTGTGTAGGTCGAATGTTATTCGGTGTATGAGTTGCTTAGTGACGGTCTGTGGGTGAATAAGTGTGTTAGTGCCTGGGTGATATAGTGTCTGTGTACGTAAGTCTGTCGGTGGGTGATAGTATGGAGCATGTGGTTCCTGTGATGCGTTGCATTTGTGCTGTGTGGTAGGTTGTGCGACGTATTACGCAATGTGTATTTGTGTGAATAGTATGTTACAGATACGTATTGGTGCCTGTTGTGTGCTGGTTGGTTGGTGAGGATCTGTGGGCGATTCAGTAAGATATTGCCTGTCTGTGTGTGAGTGACTGTTAACAAATGCTGATTGATATCTGTGTGTGGTGTCTGTTCATGTGTAGATGGTGTATGTGTGTGTTGGCAATTGTTGGTGATTATCAGAATGTGTATGGCTTGGTCTGTGTGAGCAGGTGAGTCCGTTTGTATATGTTGATGGATGTTTTTGATGTTTCTTGGTGTGTGAAATGGTTGGTGTGGTAGTATGTTTTTGTTTGGATGCATGTTAGTGTGAGTATGTTTGTAAGTTGTTACGCGATGATCTGTTTTGAAGTATGTTAATGGATGTCTGTATGGTGTGTGTGTGTGTGTGTGTGTGTGTGTGTTGCCAAGCGTTGGTGCATTTCAATCGCCAGACTCATTTACGTATCGTAGGAACTTGTAAAAAACGTGATGGAGAGTATTAACGAACTTATTACCAGTGTAATGAGACATAATCTGCGGTCCCGGTCCTCGAGCTTTCCTAAGAGGAGGAAGAGCGAGATGGAGGCACTCTTCACAGAGACTTCGAGTTGGTCTTTTTGCTGCTTTGCCGCAGCCGGAGTAGAACTACTTCAGTGAGCGCACAGCTGTTTGAACCCGGCATGAGTCAGGGAGGCATCTTTTGCCGCGCGTGCCATGCCAGAGCGCTACCGTGACCTTGTACTGTTCTTAGACATATTACAGTAAAATACCAACATTAACAAGTAAAATTTTGCAATAGATACACGCTCTAACGACTCAAGAGGAAACTCAAATTGCTCTGAGTTAATTATTGAGCCATTTAAATGTTTGGAACTTCAGATGTCACAAAAATAATTTTCATGTTGCTAATTATTAAAGAAAGAACAGTTTATTACGAATAAATTCATTAAATTGTGAACTCATTTTTATTTCATCCTTATTGATTCCAAGATATGTTAGTTGAATTTATTATAAATGATCAGTATTAGCAAGATAAAATTCTTTTGCACCTTGCTGACCTACTACAACGTATAGTCAATGTTATATAGCCCCTTCAAAGAATTTCACCACAACTTCTACAGTACAATTAATAACGCTTCTAATACTGAGCAATATTGCTAACACAAATGGTTCACTTCATAAATGACTCTGATATACATTACTGTTTGTGAAAATTACAACATCCAGAAGGGATGGTCCGAGTCATTCCAAAATCGGATGATGCGTAAAACATAATAAGTGATTAAGACTGGTGTTTGCCTAGTAGCGCCATTTTGTGTGACTAGACAGGTCAGTGTAAAGCCACGTTCAGTCAGAGCAGAGCTGTCAAACGAAGTGAAACGAGCAAGGCAGTGCCTGTATGCCTCGTCGACGAAAAAGGGCGCATTATCAGCATGTGAATAACTCCGAATGACTGGTATCAGAGAAACTGGTTTGTCATACTGTGACATTACGTGTCGCACAAGGCCCGCTGTTATGAAGGCGATGCATGTGTGAAACCAGTAGACAGAATAGAGTCGTACATAGCGACGAGCGGTTACTGGACAACACAATGTGATCACAACGCTGGATGACCATCATCTTGTCCACATGGCCGTAAACTACAGTAAACCTTCGTGCACAGTGTTGGCTTGGCGTTGGAGTACTGCAGTGGATGTGGACATGCTTGCGTCGACGGTTCGACGCTGTCAGTTCAATGCTGGACTGGTGGTACGTATGCCGTTGCGTTTGCTTCCATTGACCAGAAAGCACCAACGCCTCACACTGCATGTCATCACTGGAGCGCTGAATGGTAAAATGAAGAAGGAGTCCCGCTTCAACTTGTCCTACGGTAATGGTCGCGTTCGTGTTAAACAGCGAATCCACTACCCTCGAACATTGGCTCGCGCGGCATCCGAGCGTAATGGATACGCTGTGAGCTGGCGAGCCAACTAGAACATTGGCGCAATCGAACACGCCGCGCTGCGAGCCATTCTCTGTCGGTAACTAGGCACGCGGCAAAGGCCTCTCGCTGTTTGGTTCGCACGTAGTTGAGAGGTGTGTGCCTTCCTTTCGAGTTGGCTTACGCGGCACAGCGATAGTTTGCAACCGTGCATAACGAAAAGCGTCGCCTTTTAATACAATTTTACGGTACCAAAGATTTTTCATGGAATGGTAAGTATGCAGCCTAATCAGTCTCTGATGGTATCACCTCCATTACCACCACACCCATCACTTGAAACTCTAGTCAACGAATCTATAGAATCGCCAAACGACATGATTAACTCAATACATTTTACCTATTTATAAAAAAGTTCTCGTTAAGAATGGCAGCAGAAATTTGAATAACAATAAAAACTTTAATATAAAATGAGTATTATTTCCTTCTCTTTCACAATTATTTCAGATCTTCGCATAATGCGTCAAAAACATCTAGAAATATTCTCGAAAATGGTTGTTCTAACACTCGACAAAGGTATTTATTGTACCTTAATACAGGAGTTTCTAAATTCTAGAAATCTTGAAGGCGTCTTTCGGTAAATGAAAGCGCCTCCCGAAATTGAGTGTTCATTTTATTCACACTTGGTTCAATTAATGATTTTAAGAACTCTAACTGTACCGTTGTAATTCTAGTAAAATTTGTTTATTGTATCTCCATTTGCTTAGTATTTCATGTTTTCCATTAGTTCCACGCCATATTGCATTCTAATGAAGTACAATTTTCTTATCCACCAACTCTCTTTTCGTTTAGGTTTCTAGTATATAATTTTATGCATCACAGTGAAAGTAGTAGCTTTTCGTGCACATGAAACGTCCATGGTGGCTTCATGAAAATACCGTGCCTGGATAGTTTGCCGCGCCATCCTGGCTGGGTTGCGCAGCCGCCCGCGGCGGCCGCGCTTGTCGACAGAAATGGCTCGCGCGGCAAATAACCAGTTTGGCGCACTCGAACATGGGTCGCGCGGCAGCCGCGTATAGTCGATACGCAGCTTTAGACGCTACCGTGGTGAACGCAGTCCGGCATTGCTTAGCGACATACGGAAAACGACAAGTGTGATTGTTTGGCGCGCCGTTTCCTACATATTGAGGTCAATCTGAGCAGCAACCGCTACATCAAGGTGCGCTTCCTATGCAGCGTCAGAGCCCTGCATGAGCTGCGCGGCTCTACCTATCTCACAGCAGCCGCAAGCGGAAAGGTCGAAATATTTCGAAGCAAAGATATTATTCACTGCGGTTGGGAATAAAAATTTGGTGGGAATAGTGTCTAAATTTCAGCACTGTACAAGGCCCAATCTGTGAAGAATATTGTTTGGAGGGAAATAACTGAATTCGTTGAGAGATCAGAATAAAGAGTACAATATAAGGTTAGGAAGGTAAAGGGGTTCCGACGGCTCCTGCCACTTCCCGTAGAGTTCACGGAGTTAAAGCTCCTCATTCCTCTTACAACCGTTGGCACTAGAACGGATGTGACGGGGTCAGCGCCACGCTCCGGCCGTTATTTATCTTCCCACTGAGTTTCCTCCACGGTACTCACTTGATACAACATATACCAGGTATGTAGAGAAGCTTTCATTCGCCTGTTAAGAGTATGTGACTTATTAATTAGTGCTTATATCAAGACCGACAGATACCATAAAGTTCAGTTATCTTACAGGTCATTTATACGCACAGGTAAGGATTACCGGAAGTCAAAATTTGTTTAATGGACAATCTTTTATAAACACTTTAGGATTCCATTAGAATTCTTGATCCTTCTGTGATGATTCAACTAAGTGACTCAAAATAGAAAAATTTCAAGCTCATTAAAAAATTGTGTGTAAGTAAAAAAAAAAAAAAAAAAAAAAAAAAAAAAATCTGCAACTAAATAACTTTTAAACAAATCTTAATATTCAAATTGGATCTGCAAAGTAGTTCACTGGGAGAGAATATTGTTAAATTCTTGGTGATTCCGTTATCATATAATCGTATGGCATTGTGAGTCGGGTGATCCTGAAACATTGTTCGGCGCCTAGTGACAGAGTTTTAGATTCGCCTCCTCCTGTTGTGGCTTACTAACCTAACCCAGTATTCCTAACGGTTATAGAAGACCTACAGTTTAACGTGGAATCCGAACCTCGGAAGCGTTCTGACGAACTTTTTATTATAAAACAAGCTGTGCCAGAAGTGCAGGTCGGGTTAAGAGCCTTTGAAAATGCTGGCGAGAGCGGGAATCGAACCGGGAACCTTACGAGCTCCAGTCAGAACGGCTTAACCACTGAGCCACCAGACCGCTCTGTTAACAGCAGAGATTGAGGAGCAGTGATGCAGATATCGGAAATTATCTTTGGTATATGCATTGCAGACTGCAATACAAGCAGTTGTTCGCTCTCAGCTGCGGGTAATCAAACACCGTCGACTTAAGGAGATGCGCCGGACGGGGTACGAGAATAGATCCGGGGGCTGGCTCGCAGCGCCCACCAGCGGCAAGTGGCGAAACACGACGCCCACCTCGCGTCTCCACTCCGTCATAAGACGAACCTAATGAAACGATATGCTTACAACAATTTCTCTACATCCAAGTACGGTAAGATTTTCGAAGTTTAATACAGTTTACATAGTTTGACTATCTCGTATATATATATATATATATATATATATATATATATATATATATATATACGAATTAATTTCACACATTAAATTAAAAAACTTTTAATTCATGAGCACAGATAAATACAGTAAAAACTGAACTTTACAAGATACTGGTAAGTAGGAACCTTACTGAAAATGTTATGTTAATAAAATTACCTAGCACTAAATTTGTTATAGACAGCAGTAAACGATATCAATGAAGTAGTCACGTTTGTAACGCCTGATTGAATTGTTAAAACACCATATTTCGACGACTAGCTCCGCCGTCTTCACCTGGCGCAAAAACAACTGTAATGGACTGCTGACTGGCAATTAATTAGTTCAGATGGCGCACCTCTCACGGTATATAAGAGGGATACGGCGTCTGAGCTATCAGATTATTGCAGGTGTGTTCGCATGTGATGAAGTCGGCGGAGCTTGTCGTCGAAATGCCGCGTTTTCACAAAACAATCCGGCGGTACACCCGTGAAGACTTCATTGTGATCAAACGTTGATAAAGTCCTCGTTCTTACAGTAAACCATAACTTCTCAGAACCGAGCATTTCGATTTCTGGAGGACACGGGTTCGAATCCCCATCCGGCCGTCCAGATATGGGCTTTCCATGATTTTCCATAAACACTCCAGGTGAATGCTGCGATGGTTCATTCAAAAAGGCATGTCCGAATTCCTTCCAATTCCTTGCCCTCAGTCCTAATTGCTAATGACCTCACTGTCGACAAGGAATAAAGAAGTCAGAAAAAAAACTTCTCAGGTTGATGTAAAATTTACTACATTTGCCAACATTTGTATTTTTTGTTTACTCGCGAAAGACTATGAATCAAAGATATATGATCAAAAGGAGTTACAAATTCCAAAATGTACTTAGTTTAACACTCCATGAATGTGTAACGAAATACAAAATTTGGTTAAATTCTGATACTCACAGCTTCAGTAACCACACCGGTATTTATAAAACTCGGCCGCAGACCAACTGACTCATGGAAACCTCTAATTTGATATTTCTAGCAAAGTTAAAAATTTCACATTTATTCTGTGTTAAATACAAAAAGCAATAATCTTCAAATGAGCTGTCCTATAAATTTCAAATGTTTTATACTCCTCGCAAAATCAATAGTCAATCTGCTTTTTACAACGAAACTAACTGAATCGGGTACAGATAGCTTAAGTATTCCATCTCGAAATCTGCTAAATTGTACTCACTGAGTTCTGAACAATCTCCGTTCTTCAATTGATCTCAAGAAATAAGTTTTCGTAAACTAAAGTTTATCAATTAAAATTCGCTAAATGTAATCCACAGCACTGAACATAACTTTTACAAAAGTTGTGTTTTAAATACATACGTTATCTAGCAATCACCAAGGCAAAATTTCGTATAATTTTTTTTAACTGCTAGAAGAGTTACAAAAGAATATCAATAGAAACTGATAATAAGTTTTGACCCAAAAGTTAATAAATAAAATAGCTTAAGAAACTTCATGGAAAATGGAAATGTTTTATACCAGTTGTCGAGTTCGAACAACCTTATTCTACATCTACACTCTACAATTCAATTAATTGAGGGTTTTATCACTCATACTTAAGTGGAAATAGAAAATGATAATATGCGTTTGCTGAATTCTTATAAAGCAAAACTCTGGTGTTATATTGTCTTATACATTATTCATCTACTAATTTGCTGGCTATTTGTAGGCTACTTCGAAGCAGGATTTTATATATATATATATAAACAAATTGTGTAAATAATCAGTCTTATCGGCTGATATGAAAATTTCATCATGTTTCGGCCTCAGAACTAAGTGGTTTTACATATGATCAATAAAACATAAGTTAACAAAAAAACTGATACAGAAAGACATATACACAAAACCTGAAACATTATTCCAAATGCAGACGGAACACCTTTACAGGCTGTCATACCTGAATTCTTCTAGTCGTAACTCTGAATGATTTGTTGTAACTTTCATACTTCAATTTTAATTTAATTTAATAGCCATGGAGCGCCATTTTCTTATATGACCGTTTCTTTTTTACCGTTTCTGTACACACTACGAAGTTTCATTCTAATTTCTTTCAGCACTTTTTGTAAATTATTCATCACTTTCCTTCATAATTTATTCCAGTCCCAGACCCCCCCCCCCTTTTCGTGTGAAAGAAAATTTTCCCACTCCCTTATGCCTGAAATCGAGTGCCAGCTAGTG
The DNA here is from genome assembly GCA_031002005.1 of Vandiemenella viatica. Classification (NCBI taxonomy): domain Eukaryota; kingdom Metazoa; phylum Arthropoda; class Insecta; order Orthoptera; family Morabidae; genus Vandiemenella; species Vandiemenella viatica. Next base: position 97,874,275 of record JARYHS010011408.1, read on the forward strand.
GTCATGTTCATCTTATCCCTTCCATGCACCACTCTTAATTCTTCCACCAATATCTTTCCACATCTCATTATCAATATACGCTTCGAAGACCCCTTCACCCTCTTGTCTTCGATCAATCCGATTCCAGCTCCATTAACACATCACTTACTGATTGAGTACAGCGATGGTTTACAACAAACGTTAAAGACGAGGAACATTGAAATTTTTCCTATAACTCACTTGACCTAACGCGTAATTATTTTTCGTTTATTTCAACGAAAGCTAAGCAGATTTTATAATATATAAATATATATTTGTGAGCTTCACCTGCAAAAATTTATCCACGCTTTAGTCACCATAACTGATGAGTGTCCCAATTCGAAAAAAGCTGTTTTTTTTTTTAATTATCGTTCCTGCAAGAAATTATTAACAATTATCTCCAGGAGGGGCGATCCATAAGTTAAATTACTTCAAACGCTAAACGGGTGGGGGTCGTTGAACAACGGGTGACATGAGTCGACAAGGGTGGAGGGAAGCCATAAGGGGGCGTCCATTACTTAATACTGTATAAGTGACCTAAATAAACAAGAAATTGCAATATTAATGGAAAGATTGATATGCAACCACATCAGAAATATATGTGAGGAACGTAATTGGTTTTCAAGCAGGCAACATGGTTTCAGGCAAGGATATTCATGCGAATCTCAGTTGGTGGGATATGTGCAAGATATTTCAGATGAAATGGACAAGGGAGGCCAAATTGATAGTGTAGCACTAGATCTGTCTAAGGCGTTTGACAGAGTAAGCCATAAAATGGTAGTAAATAAGGTAAAAACCATTGGAGTGGATAAGAAAGTGATTTGCTGGGTAGAAGAATTTTTAAAAGGTAGAAAACAGAAAGTTAGGGTAGGAAATGTAGTATCAAAAGAAGTGGAAGTAAAAATGGGTGTGCCACAGGGTAGCGTATTGGGACCATTGCTATTCATTATTCTAATGAATAATTGTGTTGCCTGTTTACTATCTGAAATTAGATTGTTTGCAGATGACATAATGCTGTATAAAAGAATCAAAACGATAGAGGATTGTAAACAGTTGCAGGGTGATCTGGACAGGATATCTAATTGGGTTAGTAAACATGGAATGAAGATAAATGCAAAGAAGAGTCAGCTTATTAGATACACAAATAAAAAACAAAAGGTTAATTATGAATATAAGGTGGGGAAAGAATTGCTTGCTGAAGACTTGAAATGCAAATATCTTGGAATTACTTTTGATAACAAACTTAACTGGGCAGGACACATAGGACAGGTGGTAGGAAAAGGTTTCAGAGTTCTGCACTTGTTGGAGAGAGTTATGAGGGGATGTACGAGAGAAGTCAAGGAATTGGGTTACAAAACTTTGGTCAGACCATTGCTCGAATATGGTAGTGTAGTATGGGACCCTCATTTTACGTATCAAATACAGGAGTTGGAGAGGGTGCAAAGAAGGGCTGCTAGATTTGTTTCTGGAAATTATCGCAGAATGCAATCAGTGACGGATATGATAAAGGAGCTGGAATGGGATTCATTGCAAGACAGGAGGAGGATGAGGAGGGTCATGGGAGTGTACAGGGCATATACTGGTGATGAGGCATGGAAAGATATTGCAGTAGGTATGAAAAGTAGTGCATGGAAGGGAAAAGATGACCATGACCACAAGCTGGCACTCGATTTCAGGCACAAGGGTGTAGGAAGATTCTCTTTTTTAGGTAAGGGTGTCAGGGATTGGAATGAGTTACCAAGAGAAACGATGAATAATTTACCGAAAACTTTGAAGGAATTTAAAGAAAAAATTTGTAGAGGGCAAATGTAGGTGGGTGCAGGATAGGGGGAAGATAGCTGTGTAGGGAAATTGCCACCGGAGCCTGTGCTCCATTGCAATTAAATTAAATTAAATTAAATTAAATTATAATGGGATTATTAGTTACTGTGTTGTCATATCAATCATCTACAATCATTAATTCCATTTGTCCTTCTTTTTTTGTGTTAACTCGGCACTGTTATTATTGTCTGTTAGGCTTATGGCTCAGCTAACGTTCTTTCAATTTATCAAAGGAAAGCTCTGGTAAAAAAATAATTAAATGAAAATTGTGAAATTGGGGCAGGACAGCCAAACCACAATAAGATATAGAATTTATAATTGTGAAACTTAGTCAAATGTTTCATAAAATTGATCTAAAAAAAAATCTGTCTCAGGTGGATAGATATCATGCTGAAAGCGATTAAACGGATTGTTGTTATCTGGAGGCTTTAATAATCGTTGAAAATCCTTTTCAGAAATTTTTCTCGAATAGAATATATACATTCTTTTTTTTTCCTATGAAGATGTGAACGAAAAAGGCACATACTGTACATAGTGATCGGTTTCTATCAGGCAGGCTACCGGTGCGCCTAATAACAGATAACAAGACGTACACTTCGTTTCAACAGTTTCGCTGTTTCCATCTTCGTCCTGGCTCCAATCATATTTATCAAACACATTCTGAACATTATAATCATAATTATGAATATATATTGATTCCACAGCATTAATTTTCACAGAGGTATATATATCGCAGAATGTATGGCTACACAGCATCAGGGTATTTACAGCGCTAATGTTATTAATTTTTAGTCTTCAGTATCAATTACACTGTTTTAACTACTCCTCAAGAAGGTAGCGGCAATTTCACTCTATCGTTTGTATAACTCCTGATCGATAAAGCAATCCTACAGTTCTATTTAGCGTGTTATTCCATTGATACACATTTAAGAACAAACCAGATTTGAATTTTTCATGGTTGCCCCAAATCACTTCAAAAAGGCCATGGGCGAATTCCCTCCCGTTCCTAGCCCTAACCCTTTCCTGCCTCAACTGACCTCGACGTCAACAATATGAAAAGCCGTAAGCAAAAAAAAAATAGGTCGAAATATCGTAATAAGTTCTAAACAGTTAGCAAAAACGGATAAATATTAACAACAAAATAATTAACATAGGCTTTATGAAAGTCCAGCATTATCTTTCTTTCACTAAGCGTAGCAGGAAACTACAACTTTTGTCTCTTTAAACAAAAAATTTGCCCGTGTTGTCAGCATCTGACTAAAATTTTGATGAAAGTATGTGAAGGAACCAAGTCCTATAACATCAAGTACATATATTAAATACCTAATCATACCTAAAACACACATCCAAAAAATCTAGCGTGAAATTTAATGAAAATCTCTTTACTATCAGATGGATAGTGACGCTATTAAATATATATGTCAAACTCACACACAAACACACAAAAATTATGCTAGTAATGTTGATAACAGCTCAAAGGCAACCCAACCCTCAAAGGTTCGCTGAAATTTTGAAATTGATGTTTTGCTGTTTTCCTGTATTTTTCCCACACCGTTGTACAGTGAAGTATTAAAACGTAGCTACAATTTACAAAAATTTAGTTTCAAGCTTTGTGATAAATCAGATTATTTTGCCACTTCGATCCAGTATCATACAAATCATAAATAAGTACTATATGCTGATATTGTAAGTATGATTGTAAACAAAACTTGTGTGCACATTTCCGACAATGTATAAAATTGCTACCGTTTTCATACAATTGAAAATAATCCAGATTTTTTATTTTGTTAGTTGAAAATAATTGCCTTGCTAACAATTTACGTAGAACTAAACTCGATACATGAAGCCTGAAAGATTTATTCGGTCTCTTGATTCAATGTACAGTTCCATCCTGAAGGATCATCTATTAAAAAAATATTTTCAGCGAGTTCTCTGAATACTGGCCTGTATATTGCAAGGAACCTGTTGCAACAGTAGTCGGATATTTCAGAATAATTTTGAGGCCCACGTTTCAACACAAACTATAGAAGAAGGGGGACAAGGCTGGTGTGTTGCATAAAGACCAGCTCTTATAAACGAGGACGAAAAGCTGGCGCTACTATTATTGTAATAATGTGAGTTTCAAGTTTTTAAAATAGGATTCAAGTCCGCTAATTTTTAAACAACTGCATCGCTATTTCCTGTTTCTGTCCAGCAGAAAATATTTTAGTGTAAACTAACTATTTGGAGAAGTCTGAACTATTTTTTTGCTCTCCTTAAAGCAGCACTACTTAAGAAGCAGATGTTTGATAATGTTGTTTAATGTTCTGAATTTTCTATTCTACTAGCAACAGTGTAAGAGGATAATGTTGCAGATCCAAAGTTCCCATCCATTAAAGACGTTAAAATCTGAGAATAATGTGTACTTACTATACATAAATACGTAATAGCCACAAATTTTCTAAAAAGCGTTTACTGATAGAGGTCAGTAGTATCTTTGAACATGAAATTTTTATTGAAACGAACTAATTTTTTTTATAAACTGATGATTTTATTACAACTTTTATGTCAGTTAGTGGGACTTTTAAATTCGTAGATTAACGCTTGTATCTATTTCATCCACTATCAACTCACGATTTAACTAAGGTGGCTTAAGGGATAAATTACAACTGTAAGTGCCATTAAAAATCAAAATACTAGCATTTGAAATTACGAAAGTTGGCTGTGGGTTTGTTGTTCGCTTTCTTACTTAATGCATATATCCTCGCATAACGATAAAAATAAATTTGAAGGAAATTCGTTCCCATTGAATGGTATTTTACGGACATCGAAATACAGTAGTATGTTGTTTGATTAATGGATTCGTTGCTGGATTTTTGCTTATTTAATGACAGAAAATTACGTTTTCTCTTAAGAAAGAAGGATATAAGCACTTATGCATGGTACCATTATGTATTTTATACCATATACAACGATGTGCAAACAGTCGACTGAACTTGCGACTACTATCAGCTGTATCCTTCGAGCTTACCGGGAAGTATAACGCTGGGGGTTGTGGTAGCGGCGACGCGGCGGTTCGTTCGTTCTATTTCCAGATAAATGTCAAATACAGCTGTAGCGACTGGTGTTTAATGTTCTTCCCGCTGTTTAATTCTTCGAACCGTTTGGAGGTTTTCCAGGCTAGGAGCGCTAACGGAAAAAAAATATCCGTCTTTCTCAAGCAGCTTCCCAATTTTATTTTAGGCCTTATATTTTTTTATGTGGTTTCACGCCTCGTCCACATCGACGTCATTGGAGGCGTGAAAATATTTGGATCAAGGAAGGGAAGGAATTCGGCCATGTCCTTTTAGAGAGAACCATCCCGGCATTCGCCATTAATGATTTAGGGAAACCACGGAAAATTGAAATATATGTGGCGTGCTCCTGAATGCGAGGTCACAACGTTACTGCTCACCCATGGTTTAGATCAATCTCAGTAAACCTTGTCCCTACTGCCCACTAGTCAGAGTTCAGGATTTCGTGGTGGCCGGTGAGTGCCTTGTCATATGCTGAGGCACTTTCGTTTTTTTTTTAATTTAATTGACTTTTAAAAGAAATTCAAAAGTTCAATGATGTTAATTTGCAGGAGCTCATAAAACTCTTAAAAGTTGCCAAAGTATTGCGTAATTATTCATTCACAAACTTGAACCACTTTGTTGTAATCTATTGAAAAAGGAATTTAATCAGCTTCCTGAATATCATTTATGGAAGATAATATAACTCCAGAGGATATTGACAGATTTAGTAGTCACCTCAACAAACTTAAATTGGACATGGAATAACGATTTGAAGATATTTTGAAAATTAAGATGTATTCCTTTATAGCAAATATTGAAGAGGCTGATAAAACTTGTCAAGAAGGACTGTTAGAAATTAAATATCATGAAGAAAATGATCATAAATTCGATAGTGGTGGATATGAAAACCTGTGGAAAAAAGGCTAGAGAGCATTATAGTTTAACAAACTAAAATCTACTTTTGTAGCAATATGAACTAAAAAAGTTAAAAATATTCTTTAAATATAAAGAATTTGTTTAACAGTGACAGGATGCCCCACAATTCAGTATAAATTTTTTTTTTATAAGCTTAAAATAAGAATTAAGTCACTGACAGAAAATTAATGTTAATATGTAAAAGTCGCTATCTGTTAGTAAAGGTAGAGTCATTGTGGAAAGTTAGTAGAGAGTAGCCTATCCCACGCTTTTTTTTTACATTAAAGTTAATTTTTTGATGAGTGACTTTATTCTTATTTTAAGTTATTAAAAAAATTAATTTATACTGAACTGTGGGACGTCCTATCACTGTTGAAGAAAATCTTATTTTTTTTTTAGCTTTTTAGTTCATATTTTTTGTTACAAAAGTATGTTTCTTACTGTCTGCTTTTTCTTTGGCAATCTCTGTATTGTGTTTTAATTATTATTTCAACGATTAATGGTCAGATAAAGGGTCAACCCTACCAGAGGTCCGATAGCAAGGTAAATGTAGAAGTCTACTTCTCTATAATTAGTCGAACTAATCCAAAAAGATATTGCGAATACTCTTTAGCATAACATTAAGTGACTGTGGCTATTATCATAGCTCCTTCCATCAAAGTATCATTAAGTGAGCATGTGTAGAAGGTTGCGCAGCAAAACCACTTTTCTGTTGTTGCTGTCATAGTACTGAGAATACCAGGCCATAGCTGTGAAATTACTGTATAGTTAGCAGTTCATAAAATTTCGTGTTTAAAATTTCGGAAAATTCAGAAGCCAGGAAGTGAGTAATTAATTTAAATGCGTATGGGTGCGGCCGCCAAGTAACAAAGGTTTTTCAAATTGCCGCACATGCGCACTCATGTCGCGTCTGCACTTGCCTAACCCGGCAGTCCCATCAGGTATGGGTTTAACGTGAAAACCGAACCATAATAGAGCGTCCTATCGTACTTCACATAAATAAAGCAAGACTTTGCCTTAGGTGAAAGTCACTTCTAGGGTACGAAAATTCCTGCCGGAATCGGGATTCGAACCGGAGATCGTGTGATCGCAAGTCACGCGCTTGAACCAAGGGAGCCTCCTGCGCGCTGCAAACATCTGTCAAAGTAGTGAGTATACCAGGACATAGCTATTGTATTCTCACCCGTTCTTAATACGTGTGCAAAATTTCAAATAATTCGGGCATCTAAAAGTGACAAAAAATTGAATTGAAAGAGTCCATTACATTCATACATAAATATACCCATACATGCATAGTGGTCAAGCTAATATAAAGTGTGTAATATGTGGAAAATGATATTCAGAATATTCGCGCCTGTCCCTATCTCGAATAATCAGGCATTAGTGTTATTAATCGTATTATGACCAAAGAAATAAACTGCCTAAATATTTCCGAAAGAGAATACCTTCGTTCGCTTCTTATAAAAATTGAACCGTATATCCGCATCAGACTCAGGCATCTCATTATTAAATTAAATAATTAAATTTACTTTCACCAGATTTCATGATCCTATGTATGCAAAGAATAATAAAACGATAGATTTAACCACAGTAAATCGTTTAGCGAAAGTCTGGTATCAAGTGTTGGTAAGTAATTACTACTATTATTATTTGCTTTAAATTGCTGTAACTGTGTTTCATAAATTTTATAAAGTAACCTCCCAACTTTATAAGTCACCATTATTATGGAACCGTTGCAGTTGGGCAGTTAGAAAATTTTGTTACTAACAGAGGTACAGTACATCCCGCGGACCGGTAAAACGTCAAACATAGTTCTACGGACCACTGACTTATCTGAACCTAATGTGTATATTATTAATCAACCCTGCCAATCGTTGTCGGCATGTACCTCAGTCGCCTACAAAAGGGCCGTCATAAAAAAGTCATTAACTCAATCCTCAAAGGAACACTGCTCTCTCTGATGTCAACTGAAAAGGTGTTTAATAAATAAACTGTTATGGTAACAGTGAATTCTATGCTCATAGTCTGGAAATAACGTATTTTTGATGGTCTCTTTGAGTTAATTGCTGCGGTGTCAGCGCTGACGTGGGTTAAGCTGTTTCGATTCCTGGTGTTGGCAGAAATTTGCATCATCGGGAATTGGCCGGCAGTGTAGGAGAGGAGGTGAACAGTTCCTAAATATCACATTGTGTTCCAAACCTCTCCGCCGTTCGTATGGTGTGAGCGCATACGGCACTGTTTCATCTGATTCGTACATCGGATGGGGACGTTGAACCTGTGGTGTTTTGTTAGAGTCGGCTACGGATTTCATACAACTCTCTATCCTAAACAAACATAATACCACAGTCATTCCCGGAGAGTCATTCCAGCTCACCTACCCAAGACAGTTCCCATGGAGAGGTACAGCCTCCGTGGGAGTCGCTTAAGCCCGTAGTCGGACATGGCATCACAAGAACAGAAATAAATATTCATGGCTCTTAGGAAGTTAGTTTTATAGCTTATACTAGTCTTTAGCCATATGCAGTACGAGTACCGTATTCTTTTATGTGAACATTTTTTAATAATCTTTTTGTTACGTCTTTAATTCAGTTGCCTGAGCTCTAGCTGTTCATTCTTCTTGAGAAACGCTTATTTATATAAAACGTGTCTTACGCTATAACCGAGTGTGGTGGATGAGCGATAACACTTTAGCCTCGCATTCGGAAGGATGCAGATTCGAAACCCCGTCCGGCCTTCCAGATTTGGGTTTTCTATGTTTTCCACAAATCACTCCAGACCAACGCCGGGATGGTTCCTTTAAAAATACCATGGCCGAATTCCTTCTCGTTCCTTGTTCCCCATTACTTTCCCGCCTCTAATGATCTCGGCGTCGACGAGGCGTAAAAAAAAAATTAAAAAAAAAAAAAAAAAAATTACCGTCTACACCGTCATTTTCATTCAACACAGCAATCGTTTATTTTTATTTCTTTTTTCTTTGCTGTCGAAGTCCTAAAGCACAATCAATAACTACGACAACGATTTATTTTTATAAAAATTATTAAAATGTAAATGAGCCCCACTTCATCGGACATAATCTGAATGAAGTTTCTCCATACTGGGTGCTAGGTTCGAATTGAAATCCTGCCACCGGCGCACCTACCGACCATTGTGATTAGGGGTCATTTATAGATGATGTCACACAAATTTCGTGGTTTCTATACCCCCAACACCTCCTTGTCGCGTGTTGTCACACTTTGTGTACCCCCTCCCCCATTGTGACATCACATATTTTTCAATATTAAATTTAGAACTAGGTTATAACACCGCCTCTAAAGTGACGTCATGACCCCCTCTCTCCTATTATGACGCCATGTTACAGGCGGTTTTCCGTGGCCCGAACAGAATAACTCAACACACATTACCACAAAGTTTACAGAGATCACAGATCCGTTATATCGTCCTTAATGACGCCTCACTGAAATCCATGCTAATGTTGATTCTACTTCATTCGCTACAGAAAAAAATTGTCTCCATCACAAAAAACAGCCCCTTCATCCTCAGGCATAAACAAATCTCTTCGGCTTTGATGTTGTCGTGATAAAATAAAAGAAAAATTAAGGTACGTTTCAAAAATGAAGGAACGGCATAGTTTGTATGTGTGTGCTTTAATAGTACTGCTTTAATAGTTGGCCATGTATCAATGGGACTTCAGCTCACTACAGTAATATTGTGTTTTGAATGCTACCTTGCAGTGTCTGAGTATGTTAATTTTGCGAAACTGCAGCTGACGAAAATCCCAATGTATTTTGCATCCCGTAATACTTCAACGGTGTGTTTTGTAACCGCTTACCGAAATACGGTGTTGTCACAGTTCCCAATCATTAATCAGAAATATGATTTCCACGAACAGTACAATATTACAAAGATACGATGAAACTACAGATTTAATACTCATTTCGAAAACAGACAGATATTGAACGTGCAGATAAACACTAATTCGCCTTTTGGTCCAGTTTCCAACGCACAGAGTCAGTTCTAAAGTCTTAAAATAGCAACGCAGCGCATTTGTAATTAAAGCTTAAGTCAAAGAATGAAAACAACCAATCGAACGTGGTGTGTGAGTATAAAGCTCTGGCCTCGCATTCGGGGGGACGCGGCTTCGAATTCCCGTCTTAGCTACCGGTTTCCCAAAGTTTCCGAAATCACTCCATACGAATGGTGGTATGGTTCCTTCAAAATGGCATGGCCGAATTATATACTGTACCCTACCCCCAGTCCTTTCCGCCTCAAATGACAAACGTCAATGAGGCGTAAAGCCAAAATAAAAAAATAAAAACAAATGGAGGTATCTATCCAGAATATCTACCGCAATCCTTCCGCTATGGTAGATTTCGGTGGATCGCTTCTGTACCGAATGGGCTTGTTGACAGCAGAGCACACTGTCTGTAAACGATATATTCTTATGAAGTGTTCATATGTTCATAAGCTCCACCGGTTTGCGAGGGCATCTGTACCAAGGGCAGGCAGTGAGTACAACATTATAATATCTTACTTCGAAACGATGTAATAAAAGCATCTTTAGTGACAAAGGGTGTTTTAAAGAGAAAAGGCTCTGACAAAAATTATCTTCCTATTATAATCGACTAAATCTCCTGTTAAGTCTCTATTAATACAGAAGATTTTGATGTATCCTTAGAAACAGTTTGGAACGTGCACGAGATCCGACCTTTTCTCACATTATTAGAAAAGAGCGATGTGCTCCAAATATGAAACATCTTTGAATACTTAATACGAAATACTTCAATAGTTCACGCTTCTTTTTTTCCTTTACTCCCTCATAAGAAAGGAAGAAATGGGACAACTATTTCCAAAATTTCAATTAACCTTACATGAGCTTCTGAAAATTCTAAACAGTGGTATTTCACACCAGCTGATTCAGTTTCAGCAAGAGGCAGAATTTCGCTTCCTAACACATTTGTTCTAATTTTGTATAACCAACGAATTTTCTAAGGAGGATGGAATTTCGTTCGCCAATATTCTTTTGTTTTTCAATTAGTGCTTCACGTCTCGTCGACATCGAGGTGATTAGAGACGGAGACAATTATAGGTCGTGACTCTGGAAGGAACAATCCCACCTTTAGCTTAGAGTCATTTTGGGAAACTATATAAAATTAAACCCGTGTATCTTCAAATGCTCCTGCCGAACGTTACCGCTCTCGCACCAGATTCCGTAGCCAACATTACTTGTATGTTAGTGCGATATGGTCCGGCGCATGTTGTTACTCTTCAAGACAAGTATTACAAAAATAAGACAGTCTATTATACAAACCAGTGTCAACTGATCTGTCCGATTAGTTTAGAAGTGGTCTTACAGAAATCTACTTTAGTATAACTTCTCTGAAATAGGCCACAAGCAATCTATTCAGTTATATACGCTGAGTAACAAATCGATAGAGTTTTGATGTTCCAGATTCCACGTGTTTAGTAGACATGCACAGAGATTTTTATGGCACACTATCAACCAACTCTATAAAACTTGCACAACAAGGGCATGTCACACAAGCTGTTACGATTAATCACAGAAACCGGATAATGCAATACCAATAAGTGTGCTCAGAATCAATACTTGTTAATAAAGATATACGACAGACAGTTTAAGGTTGTTTACGAGAAGTGTAATATAATTAGGCGATAGCCATGTTAATTTACATTAAACAGACGACGTAGTAATGATTGAGAAAACTAAGGACAATTTGTGGAGGATGGAACAGTCTCTTGGCTCAGTGTTAATACGCTTGACAGAGACCTTTCAGTGCACGTATCCTATTATGGTCTTAATGTGCCCTTAAACTAACCTTGCCTCTGGAAAACATGTGATTTGTTTATGTGAACTTCGCCTGGATGTTCCTTGGTTCGGTTTTCACGTGAGATCCCTTCTATACGGATTAAACTCGAATTTAAACTCTTACCTGTTAGGTGTCTGAAATACTTTCGGGTTTCCCTAGTAAAAAATTGCACAAGTATTTATTTTTATAATTTCAATAGATCAGGTAAAGAAATGGTAGTCATAATATTAGCAGAGAAAACTTCATAATCCTTTAGGAAGTACGCTGGTAGATAATTTTAATCTTATGGAGAAAGCATAGTAATCGACTTCTGGAGAAAAAAAAAGTTTTTTTTTTTTGGATTGACTGTGAATTGAAGCCGGGTCCAATCGAGTGACGTTACTATTCTTTAACCGCACTTGGTAAAAAAAAAAAAATAAGAGACCACTCAATACGGTACGAGGAATACCTCACACAAACAACCAGAGCTATGCTTAAAAAATAATTGGACTCCACTGGGATTTCCGATACTAATGTTGCAGATCGTTCCAACTTTTTTAATACGGTTAACTCCTGGTCCCCGCTTAAAAGGTATTGGGAACGAAAGCGAGCATCGAAAAATAATCAATTATAAGCGCTCCATAGTGGGCTTAACTCAATAATAAAAATATTATGCTTTCCAACCTTACTCAAGTGAGGCACTAAAATCAAAACAAGGGTTTGAAGTTCCAGTACAGAAAGTGTTTCGAAAAATTATTGCGAAAATTATAAGCTACAGAAGACGGAATTAGAAAATAGAAAATATGCTCATTAAGCAACACAGCAGAATGGACTACAAATTTAAGATTGACACTGAATCAACACTCAAGTATTTATAGAATGAAAACAGAGTGACTAAAATACCCAAAGTGAATATACCGAGAGTCGAAATATCGAAGGAAAGGTGAAAGGGAGGTGTATAACTCAGGTTGCAGGAGCACGTTCCGCGTCTAAAAAAGGAGCTGAGGAAGAAGACAACTTGCTGGTGTCCACCCAAACCCGAGTGGTCAGTGTCCGCCAACTCGAGACTTACGTGTGTTTCCAGTGACGGCGACACGAGTGTTGTTCCTCCGGGAGAATAATGAAACGTGGGGACAGTGCGCGCAGGGCGAGGCGGCGTGGCGCATGCGTGCTGCCACTGCCAACAATCCGTCCACGAATAGCGCGCTCACTCCCGGTGCTATTGTTTCGTGGGGTGTCTGATGGATGGAACTGGACCACCGCCAGTGCTCAGAACAGGGCCCACTTCCCCGTTCCTCCGCGACGAGCGTGTTTGCACACCCGGTCAAGGCCTGCTGGAGGAACGTCACGTCAGTGGACTCTGCATTTGGACTTCACAGAATTTCACTTAAAACTAAGCAGAATAATTTACCGAAAACTTTGAAAGAATTTAAAGATAAAATTTGTAGAGGGCAAATGTAGGTAGGTGCAGGATAGGGGGAAGATGGGTGTGTAGGGAAATTGCCACCGGAGCCTGTGCTCCATTGCAATTAAATTAAATTTTTTAAAAAATCCATTTCTAGCTTATTTAAACATTTCTTGAAATCTTTAAGAGACAACGCAATGAAAACGACATTTTAATACAGTCACCATGCTCATGGAAAGTATTCGTAGTGTAACGTTCTGACCTCATTACCTGATTTAAAATTATAATTAATTTTATTATTTTATTTTATTATCATGAAAGGTAGAACTTGCGTGAATACTTTATATGAGAAATCACAAATGGTTTTATTTCAATTACTGACATGACATATACTCGTATAACAAATTAGTTAAAATTAATCAGTTGTCCTTTTGCGGGTGTATTTTGTATAAAATACACAAAATTAAACAGTAAACAAATTCATCATTTTGACTGTTCACTTCTGAAAGAAATGTTTGCTCCGGGCTATGAGAGTTCTTATCTGCAGGGTCGTAGCTGGGCAATGCTATGAACTTGAAAATGTAGCTAGCACAATGTCCTTCATATGGCGATATGTAATTACCGAATTTTAATGTCGGCCACACACACTTGATGAAGTTTTCTGCTCTGCTACGGAACAGTGTGGCACAGTTCCTCAGGACATCCTTTGCCTGAGCACATCCGCTCAAAGTGGCTGATGTCCCGTTCCAGGCAGCACAGTTCAATTAACGCACAGACAGTGCACATCGACCGATCGTGCTTGCCGGCCGACACCGAATGAATTCCGTGCCACATGAAAAAACAGAAAATCCCGTCCGTCACTCTGTAAATCCACCTGGCTAGCACAATCCTGCCCTCTCAGGGACACACTCCCCTCGCTAATTCGAGGAACCGGCCTGCTGGCATTCCTCAGATCTGCCGCTCCACACTGCGCCCAAATGCCTACTAAAATATTCCACATTTTAAATAATAAACATACAGTTTATTAATGTAACTAGCGGTCACAAGACGCGTTCGTTACAGTAGCTTTAAAAATTTGTTCCTCTTTCATCCCTCTCGCAAATTGATAAACGCAGACACGAATTCTTTACGTTTCTCTAATCGGTGGGTCCACTGATTCACGCCATATGCCGTATAAAACGCAAACATCACCCTTTGCGCCAACCCCTTTCACCATTTAACTAACTGCTAATATATTACTTTACAACTATCATGATACTATCTACGAACATTCTTACAAACTCATACCGTATATCATTGGAAACAGAGTGTCGCTTAAAAGATTGTTGGACTCGCTAATGGAAGAGATCGTGAACCTGTTTTCGTCTACATCCGTAAACATTTTGTGCAGTACAGAGTCCAAGGTTGACACACATATTCTTTTCATTTTCTTAAACCCCATCGTAAATGTAATTAATTACATCTGAACAATAAATAGCTTGAAATTTTCTTCGTGTTCCAACGGCGTCACTTTTACAAACCAGAAACTCAAAGGAGTAAATTATAACACTCAATTAGAAATCCAACCTTCTTCGAATCCATTAACTTCAACAGTTATAATAATATAGTAATGGTAATGCCTATTTTGTTATTTGCTCGCAGTCTGCGAAGCGCATTGAACCTGCCTAATTTTGCAGAGTTTCAACTGCACTCTTAACTCTATCTGTGTCTTTGTCACCAAGTGTAAGGCGGTGATCTTAAACTATAGTACTGCCAGGAATAATAAAAAAAAAAAACGGAAGCATTGTAACGTTCTTCATTATTTTCCGAGGTGATTAAGAGTCCATGTAAGGGTGGGTACACACTAGGCGAAGTCGTAAGTGTGTACGTGAAAACGAAGGCGAATAAACGCTTCCGACCGCATTTGTTTGCTTGCGTGGAGTTTCGCTCGGGAGGCGGTAATCAAAGCAAATGTGGACCACATGTTTTCGTTTGTACGTCAAGAAGAATGCTTTTGTTGTTTTGTAGGGAACATGGAGCTATCTCGGATTCCTTAAAAGTTAATAGAGTTATATAGAAAACACGAGTGTTTACGGAACCCTATTCATGATGATTATAAAAAAAAAAGGAAACTATAATGCCTGGAACGAAATTAGGGATATTATGAAATGTGGCTCAAAAGAAACGAAAAAGAAATCTCAATTGGGATCCTTTAGACGTGAACGTCCAAAAACAGGAAAATTCATTTAAAACAGTTTTTGTAGCTGATATCATATTGAAACCAACATGGTTTGGTTTTAACGACATTATTTTTTCTGGATAAATTTGCACCAAGGGACTTCTCGGCAGAAACTTTTAAAAAGTCCATACCCAGTTTCAACTGTAAGATCGTCTATCAGGTCTGTCCCTCTGCTTTCGAACAAGGAAGTAATGCACCATCACCGTCGTTGTCATCTCTAGCGTCTTCGTATTTCATTAAATTATTTTTTTAGTTTAATTTCGATGGAGCGTACGCTCCGGTGGCAATTTCCCTACGTACCCATTATTCCCCTTTCCTTTATCCAGCTGCTTTGCCATCTATAAATTTCAACTTTAAATTGTTTCTACGTTTTTGGTAAATTATTCATCAATACTCCAGGAAACTTATTCCAATCCCTGATCCCCTTAGCTACGAAATAAAATCTTCCCACACCATCGTACCTGAAATCGAATACCAGCTTGTGGTTGTCGTC
>JARYHS010011408.1:97890983-97995816 GCA_031002005.1 Vandiemenella viatica
TGGTTTCTGATATAGTAAGTACGAGCGTGGTGGGTAAGCGATAATGCTATGGCCTCTGATTCCGGAGTACGCAATTTCGAATCGCCGTCTGGTCATCTGGCATTAGATTTTCCACGGGTTCCCAGAAATATCTCAGGCTAATGCCGGAATGGTTCCTTCAAAATCCATTGCCGAATTATTTCACGTTCCTTGGCTCTCCCCTTTTTCTTTCCGTCTCTAATAGCGACGACAAGGCGTAAAGCTATAAGAAATAAAAAACAGCAAAATCATCTAGCTTCCTAGATATTGCTTTAATATCTGACGGTAACTGTGACATCTTGGAATCAATGAAATTTTTTTGAAATATATGAAATTTGCTTCATGGGTATCTTCACTTTCATCTTCTTTGTTAACTATTTGAAAGCGCAAGATACAGGATGTTTTAGAAATTTCTATATATCGATGGTTTCGAAATTCAGTCTTAGTATTTGTTGCTTTTCTCTTCATTCTGCTCCTGATTTTAGTACTATTTCTGTGACCAGTTTTATTGAAACAGCATTGACTGTCCGAATGACAGGTGTGTTAATAGATACATTGATGATGAAATGCAGTATCACCTTTGGAATAGGTGAATTGCACTTAAATAAGCATGTGTTGTTCGTACTTACAACAGAAGTAGTTGTCCGCATCTCACCACGTAAGTTATTGACTTTTACTATCAGTATGTGAGTGCATTGGCCGGGAAATCTATTGAGTTAATTAAGAGTTTAATTGACAGAGTATCAATCGAAAACTCCATCCGGGCCGCAGCCTTATAACCTACTTTGCTAATCCTGCCAAATAAAGAAGATCTGTTTAACATCAAACCCGAAACACAGAACTTTAATATACCTCACATTACACAAAGAATTATTTACCGGTGAAGAAGAATGGGATACTAACCAATCAAAATAGCGTCCGAGACTGTATTTTAACTGCGTGGCTTTTCGTTGCCCAGTGAAAATATTCAACAATGAGCTAGTATACTTGGAACTACCCAGAAGGAAACCCACGCAGGTAGAAATGTATTCTTTTCCTTCGTGTTGTCATATGGTATGATTATACAGTGGCTTTAACTTTCTGTAGTTTTTGTCCCTGACTTGTTGCAGTCAACCTGGACTCAATATAATCTGTAAATATGGAGACAATATTACACTAAAATCACAAGAAACGCAAATATTCATAAATATCAAATTGTCGATTTCAAGAAATATGATCAAATATTCATAACGCATCAACATCAAAAGCATTGCAACGTTCGAACATAGGATGTCTGATACTCTTTAGTTTTCCAAGTTCGTTTAGCCTCCAGACTTGTTATTATGCTCTTGATCGTAGATTTTTGGATCACTTTCAGTACTTAAGCTTCAGAAACTGACGTTTCCTAACAATATGTTAAAAATATAAGTAATAGTATATATTCAGATTACTAATTACATTCCCTTATAATTTTTATAGCTACAGTCTAAAAATATATTTTTCTATTTGACGACGACAACAATCCTTGTAACATCTTGACATGAGGTATTATAAACATATACACCATGTTTATACTGCAGAAGAATATTTCCTGTTCCTATAAAAAGTTCCTTTTTCTGCGAGACGTGTTATGCAATATCAATCAGGTTCTATTTCTGATAGCGTCTTATTCCCGGGGAAAAAAAATTAAAATGCATAGGGTAATTTAAATCGACCGGGGTTAGACAAAGTCACGTTGCCCCACCCATTTCATTAAAAATATCTTCAGTGGAAATCCTACAGTACAAACTTCACTGTAAATGATAGTATTGAAGGAATTTTTAAGTACTTAATGATATTGGTGCGCACATCTTTCTCTAATAAAAAAAAAAAAGAAATGTGGTATTCAGTGGTTACTTCCGCCAAACGGTAAAATTACGGTATTGGAAAAAAAAACTAAGATGAACGAAAAATTGAAAATAGAAAATATGAAACTGTGTTAAGTGGAGGAATGTGCACTACATATATTTGGTATATTTGTTAACTATATATGTAAGAATACTCGATTATTTACAGCTGTAAAATTAGCATGTCATCATTACTTGGAAACAGGAATAGTCGTCAATATTTCTTTTGAATACGTTGGTATAGCAACTAATTCTGTCTAACACGCTGGTAAACTATCGTAGCAGTCACTTGTAGCCTTGGTACCATTGTCGATTGTCAAAGCTCACAACAACCTTTGCACACTCTTTGCAAGATTACTCCAATACCCACAATTAGTAAATCACCAATGGGTTGCAGAATTCCTCCTCAGCAGTGCATTCTTCACCTATAGCAGCACTACAGCTTTTAAGCCAGTCAATAAACGAGTTTTCCAATAGTTAATTTCCGTTCGCAAACAACCCTACGCAGACCATCCAACTCCTAACAAAACTCCTAAATCTATAGAATCATTATTCTTCAGAATATTTCGCAAGATACAAGACCCTCAAGATCAGAAGAGCTCCAGAAAGAAGAGAAACGTCGCAAGTTTGTAGGAAGTTAAGAATAAAATAGTCTAAATCCTCGGCCCCTATAAATGAAAACAGTAGCCTAACTTTCTTCTGTCTGAATAATGAAGCTGAAAAAAAATTTTAATGCCGTATTACACATCAACTCGAAACAAAAATTCATTTATTTGAACGTTACGTTTGTATTGTGTTAAATTTAAGCAAGTTAAAAAGTTAGTCTCTATAATTAATTTTTTATTTGGTTTTATATCCAAGACTTTTGACACGATCAAATAAGAAAAGGCTTTCTTTACTTTACATGTTTTCGTACGGAATAATTGCATCTGGAGACGAGAGATATTCAAGTAAATTAATTTTTCTCTTAAACTTGTTTATTTAATATTTTTCCTTCTTCTCCGTCATATGTGCGTCAGTAGGGATTTGTGTTGTTTCTGGCTTATGTACAGTCTATATGTCAATAACACTGCAACGAATTAAGAATATTTCAGATTTCTCTAACAACATCACCTAAAGTATTGCACATCATTTAAAAATATTCGTAATTTTAGGCTTTACTCTAACACTAAATCTAAATTTAAAAATAATAATTATGCAATTTATTTGTATCTATTTAACGGCTTTCTCAACAATTAAACATAAATACAAACAATCCAATTATTTTGATGTTCCTATCATGTACATTCCCTTAACCATGATAGTAAAAAACAGTGCTTTCTAAGGATTTTTTTTAAAATTAGAAATCATCATCATCATCTTCCGTCTCCAGTTTCCCGAGTGCGATGTAAGAACGCACTCCACTTTTGCCTGTCCAAGAACGTTTCCTCCTCTTGGATTTTGGTCCATTGTACACCTTTATCCAGTAGAACCAATTTCACAAGATCAGTCCATCTCCTTCTGGGCCGGCCTCTTGGTCTTTTACCCTCCAGTTCCTTTTCCAGGCATATCCTCGGTGATCTTGTAGGGTTCATCCACTTGACGTGTCCTAGCCATCGCATCTTGTATTGGCAATTTTTTCTAGGAGGGTATCACTGAATGGGATCGGTTTTCGAATCACTTCATTCCTGATCTGATCTCATCTGGTTTTCTGGACCATTGATCTCAGGAACTTCGTCTCTGCCGAGTGGAGTCTGTTTTCATCTCTCTTGGTAGTGATACTACCATGCACATATTACTCCGAACGACCTGATTTGCACGTCGCAACATTTCCTCCTGGGACGTATTCAACCAATTATAAATCTATCAAGACAGTACTATACCCGGTAGGTGGTACATTCATGTTAAAATCCAAAATTGAGACTCATCACCTCACAAAAAACGTGACATATTTTAACATATCGTTACACAAACGAAAATATGGATCATATTTTGTTAATAAAAGAATGATACAGACACTGAATTGACTTCATTTTAGTTTTTTTAAAACATTCATGAGAAATTACGTGTCCATACAGAACATAAAAAGTTACCGTTTTCAAACAAAAAGTTAATTTTGATCAAACGCTAGGATCAAAACAAAGAAAGACGTTATACCGATCATCTGTCAATAAAAATAACTAGATATTAATGGTAATATCAATATTTTCGATGTAAAGATAGTTTTACTTGAGTGCGTTGACAAATAATTGCAGACTTTTGAGGTTACTTAATTTTACGGTGTGCTATGAAGACATGTTGTTCTTTTACTACTATATTTAAACGTATTTTAGAAACATTTAGAAAATATTTATAACTAAATTACTGTTGTCGGTGGCATGAGATGTCGTCAACGCAGTCTGAGTTGACAGTATTTTAGCATAAAAAAACTTATTTTCACTTACCATTAATATCGAAAGCTGCTTAAGGCGTAATGAACACTTTTTAAAACAAAAACAAAACGCGATGTGGGTTCAGTAGTTGAAAACACAATTTCACATAGTGTTGTCACCTTTGTGGTTTTAATGGTGTTTTATAAGCAGGCAAAGAACAAAAAACTAATACGGCTTTTTCGCTATAGCAATAGTCTGTGGATGGTGGTGCTATTAAAACTCAAACTAAAGGTGAATCGTTGGTTTGATGTTCTTACCAAAAACGTTATTGGTAAGTATCCAAGACGTGCATTTAAAACATTTGGTAATTAACGAATTGCTGTGTTTGCTAGCGGACACGTACGAAATCATTAGTTCATTTCGCGATTTATACGCTTTTTGATATTTGAAGTTATTATTGTAGACCAACTTTTCACTCCATACTGATATTAATAATACGGTGAACTCTCCCGACAGTAGTCCGTAAAAAACCTGCACTGATTTAAGGGGTAAAACTGTTACCAGTCATCTGGTATCCCAGAATAAACAAGAAGTTTCACAAGTGCTAAAATTTTAAATGGTGATAATAATCAATAATGAATGACTTTGAACAATTTTAACAGTTGTTTATGAGACATAAAGGGGTGTAAGGGTTTGGGAGAGGCTATACTAGCCTTTTACAACCAAATGTCAACCTCTCCTTCACGTGGTGCACCCTGTTTGCACGGACGATGCTCTGGCGACTGAAAGATTCCCGGTATAAGGAATCACCCACTGCTTTCCAACGCCTCCGAAAGGAGGATGGAAGAGCGGGGAGCGGTTCAGGGCACCCTCTGCCCTTGGGGTTGGAAACGGCCCTTAAAGGCGGATGAATCAGAAATGATCAACGGCGTGGGGATGCAGAAGGCAACGGGAAACCACTGCATTAAAGACCCAAAGGGTATCCCGAGGACATGTAATCCTCTCAAATTACATATATCATGATGGCTTCTTCCTGGGTAAAATATTCCGGAGGTAAAATAGTCCCCCAATCGGATCTCCGGGTGGGGACTGCTCAGGGAGGAGTCATCAGAATGAATAAAAACATTCTACGAGTCGGAGCGTGGAATGTTAGAAGTCTGAATAGGGCAGGTAGGTTAGAAAACTTAAAAAGGGAGATGGAACAACTTAAGTTAGATGTTGTTGGGATTAGTGAGATTAAATGGAAGGATGGACAGGATTTCTGGTCTGGGGAACACAGGATAATTAGTACACAAGCTGTCAATGGAGTCACTGGTGTAGGATTTGTAACGAAAAGAAAGTAGGGAAACGGGTGAGTTATTACGAACAGTTTATTGACAGGATTATTTTGATGAGGTTAGAAACTAAGCCCGTCCCAACCACATTAGTACAAGTGTGTATGTCAACATCACAGGAAGATGTCGAAGAAATAGAAAAATATACGCTGAAATTGAAGAATTAATCCAATATGTGAAGGGGGAGGAAAATCTAATAATCATGGGTGATTGGAATGCAATAGTGGGAGAAGGAAAGGAGGGAAACACTGTAGGAGGATTTGGTCTAGGAGAAAGAAATGAGCGAGGAAGAAGGTTGCTAGAATTTTGTCAAAGATATAAGCTAGTAGTGGCAAACACTGTTTAAGAACAATGCAAGACGAATATACACCTGGAAACGTCCTGGGGTTACAGCCAGATATGAGCTAGATTATATCATGGTCAAACAGAGATTCATTAAATCAAGTTCTAGACTGTAAAGCGTACCCAGGAGCAGACATAGACTCTGACCATAATTTGATAATAATGGAATGCAGGCTGAAATTTAAGCGAATAAAGAAGCAGTATAAGCAGAACAGACTGGAAGTGAATAAACTGAAACAATCTAAAATGAGAGAAAAATTTGCAGAAATGGTAGACTTAGGTCTAAGAAGTAAATGTGAAAGGAGCTCAACTGAGGACGAATGGAATGCATTAAAGACCGAAATAATGAAAGCTGGTAAAGAATCATTAGGCTTTAAGGAACAAGCTGCCCGAAAACCTTGGATCACAGAAGAAATTTTGGAGCTGATGGATCAGAGGAGAAGGTACAAAAATGCTCAGGATGAAGGCACAGAAAGGAAGATTAAATAGTTACGTCGAGAGTGGTATGTGACCGCTTTAAAAATGTCTGTAGCGAAGACGATTCGCGAATGCGATCTGTGCCAACGGGTCAAACATCCGAACAGATGTTACATAGGAGAGCTCAGTCCAATAACCCCGAGTGCACCAAATGAGTTGGTGTGCCTGGATTTTTTCGGCCCGCTTCCGCGGGGCAGATTTGGCCGACAATACATCTTAGTGGTTGTCGACGCATTTACCAAGCTGGTCCGCTTGTATGCTACTAACACCACGACGACGAGGCAATGCCTCCGGATCATTCTGGACAAGTACGTGCCGGAGTGTGGCCGTCCGAAGCGCTTACTCAGTGATCACGCAACGATTTTCACGAGCAAGAGATGGCGGGATGCCCTGTCAAGGGCAGGAATAAAAGCTATATTCAGCTCTATCAGAAACCCTCAGAGCAACATTGTAGAGAGGTATAATCGTCAGCTGGGAGCATATTTCCGGATGTTAGTCGGCGAGAATCACGCCGGCTGGGTGAAGCATTTACCCAGAATAGAAGGTTTCTTTAATCTCAGTATTCATTGCAGCACTGGGCACAAGCCGGCGGAACTCCATTTCGGTACGCCCGCGGACACGCTGGTCGACCAACTAGTGGGTTGCCCAGAACCTGTGGTGAGCACTGAACCAAGTGAGAGGTTGGCGCAAGCGAAGGAATTTCTGATGGAGAAGGCGAGGAAGCGGCAGGAGAGGGAGACGGGTAGAGAAGCCTATGTCTTCAATGCCGGTGATCTGGTATTGGTTCGTTGTGCACCTCAATCAGATGCTTTAGAAAAAAAATTGCCAAATTCTTCCACCTTTTCAAAGGGCCATTCTGTATAAAAAAATCTGTAGGCAGAAATGCGTATTTACTTGTAGACGGCAATGTTGAGGTGGGAATCTATAATGCTCGTAGCCTAAGGCAATACCATCATTCATAGATGTGGAGGCTGTTGGTGATTTTCTTCCAGCTTGATGGGGATGTAGAGCATAGTGGTGATGGCGAAGTGATAATGCTGCCGCGAAGATGGTATGGCGACGTTGTGGTAGTTTTTAAGCGACAATAATCCAGATTATTCGTCTTGACTTTAATCGAGTTGTCAATATAAGTAAGAAGTTCATGCACAATGGATTTTCAATGGTGATCCGCCGCAGAGCATGGGATTTGCTGTGGTTATGGCGATGTTGACTGGGTAGGAAGTTGTCTATGACAGCGTGTGGTCAGCGTTGACTCTCTGAACTTCTCGGAATAGGGGACCAGCAGGTAGACTATCCCCTGTTTTGAGCGGATGCAGGCAGGTGTGTGTCCTTGACTTTGTTCTGGGTGAATGACGGGGTGAGTGACTGTTTGTTTGTGAAGAGGCAACTACCTTCGCCTAATGCTTGATTGTAGTTTGTTATGAATAGTGTGTTGTAAATAGATGAGTCGTGTTAGTAAATGCTCTTAGATTCGATTTATGTGTACAAATGTTGTGATAATCTGTCGTTAGAGTAATTGGTTTTGTAGCATGAGCTTTGTTATGTTGCGCTTTGTATATATTAGAAGACAGTGACTAAGTACTATTCCCCCCTATAGTCTGATGTAATTATGTTCTAAGAAATTGGATCATTATGTGATTACTGGGTGGCACTGATTGATATTGCCACGTGAATTTTCATCTGTAATTGTATTATGTGTGAAGGTGTATGTGAATTATATGGAGGATTATCTTTTATTCTGTATGGAGATTAGTGTTTTTGAAATTTTAAGTTCATAACGATTCCTCAGAGCACCATGTTCTCAATTGATATTTTGGAATAGTATAACATGCATATATTATAGGTTAAGAACAATAGGTACTGAAAGACTTCAGCTGTGTAGAGGAAGAGTTGTGGAGGGACAACCTCACGTAAAAATGTCCATAGTTTCTTATTTTTGATGGACCTGTAACGCTTAAAGACATTCCATTGTTAATCTATAGTGAGTGCTTATGACACTATCATAAGTACTGTGAACCATTGTTTTTTTATTTTAGTGTTGTATATTT
Organism: Vandiemenella viatica; assembly: GCA_031002005.1. NCBI lineage: Eukaryota > Metazoa > Arthropoda > Insecta > Orthoptera > Morabidae > Vandiemenella > Vandiemenella viatica. The sequence goes on from JARYHS010011408.1 coordinate 97,899,419, forward strand.
TTTATGTTGTGTGTATAATGTATAATGATAGATTAAGGCTGGACCCTGCTGTTATGTGGATGGTACACTTTGGATGGCTGATGCATTGGGGAGTTTTGCACACGAAGCGAGTTGTATTGTAAACATTCACAGTTTGGCGCCTTTAACGTGTCCTCACATGACATTTCCGCAGGGGAATTTTGATTGAAAATGGGTGAATGTTGTAAATATCTTATGAAATTATAAGTTTGCAGGGTTTTATGGCTTTGTAAATCAAGGGTATTGTTATCAAGAGGGCAGGAACTGAACTGAGAACAAAGTTGCAGAGAAGACTTTATAAGCAAATTTAAATTCCATGGAATTTAAATTTAGGTGGGTTGGTCGGCAAGCTGTAATAAGTCACGTTTCCAAAGCGACGCAGTGTGCACAGATAAAGCGAGGGCTATTTTTCGGCGTGCGGAAGCCGCGAGCCGGTTCGTAAAGCCACCCGCTGCGCTGTTGACAATAACAGCAGGGACAGCCAACCTACAGACAATAGTGACCCGCCACTCGGATATTCTTGTATCCTGTTACATGGAATGCTGCTCGGAGGGTGGAGTGGAGACGAGACACTTCTGGACTGTATGTCGAGGGGTGAGAGGAGGGACTGCGAGACCACCGCCATCCTCTGTGGGCCTGAGGTTCATTTCCCGTCGCCGGCAGTGAACAGTGCGCGGACACGGTAATGTGCCTATAAAAGTGAGACTTAGTGCAACATATCAAGAGCCCGGAAAATACCCCTGAGAAGCTACCCTGATTAGCTGGATACTTGTTTAAAATATTCAACTGAGCTAACCATCCGTAAAACTTCACATGTCATTGGTTTGGTCAATAAAGTCATGTCTTTTGTGAACCCATTTTCTTTATGGTCTTGTAACCCTGAGACGTGTCATGTGCGAGGCTTAATATTAACATGTTGATTAAGAAAAGTTTCAATTGCTGACGCCATACAGGGTGTCTAAAAGGTAGAGCCACCCCCACCAAATGAGATTATTACAAGCCCCACCACCGACTTCCCGAAAAATGTCGCGGATTACTGATCAATTCCGATTACGAACAAACAGTCTGCCCTAGTGGCTTCTAAAACCAAGAAATTCTAGTGCCTTGGCAGCGTAGTCGGTAAGACGACTAACTCTCAATCTGAAGGTTGCGGGTTAGATCCCCCCTTCCGAAGAGAATTTTTCTTTTCGTTTTCTGTGGCGGTCGCATGCCTCGAGTACGCTTGGCAACACCGCCGGTGGAAGGCTGTTTGAATTCGCCCGCGCAGCGCTCTTATTGGCCAACTTAAGCTGCGAATAACTCAAAAACGATACGACTTTTACTAGATTTTTTTTGTATATATTTCGTTAGTGCAACGTCCCGAACACTGACCTTACCTGCCGTTGAGTGAATTCTGACCACCCTGTATAACAGAGTATGGTTGGCACTCCCAACTCACTTTTAGGGAAACAACAAAATGAAAACGTTAAAGGGGGCGTCCATTAATTACGGGAGGTGTAATAGGGGGTGGGGGGTCCGGCGAAATCTCACCAAGGGGGAGGGAGGGGGGAGGGAGGGGGGAGGGAGTGGACGGAAACCTCACGAGAGCTTTCAAAATTCTTGAAGGACAGGAGAGCTAAAAAATAAAAAGGACCACAAACGACATAGATGTCGACTTTATTGGGTATAAGGTCTAGAAAAAACGCGGTTATCGACTTCTTTAGGGGGGTTATGGGTATAAACGCCCTCGGAAGCAGGAAAAAAAGGTCTAAAAAAACTATGAGGTCGATAAGCAGGGGGGGGTCCCGTCCAAATCTCACGTCATCTGAGGGGGGGGGGAAGGATGTTCTGACAAGATCTCACAAGAGGGGAGTCCTTAATTCAGGAAAAACACCCCACGTAATTAATGGACGCCCCCAAAGGAGGCTGAAGACAGCAGGAACAAGTTCCACACACGGCCAAGCTACGGACAAGTGTGAACACAGGAAGGGTGAGGCTACACTCGGCCGAGTGTAGGTTAAGCAGGCCATACACGTTACGACGGTCGCAAAGACTGTCCGTCGAACCGTCGCAACGACAGTCTTATTACCACACACACGTTGCGACTCGTCGCATAGACGGTTCTACAGAATTTCACCACAGTCGTCGGATTGTCTCTTTTAGTGTCTAATTAATAGGGTGTATCATTAAAATATATTGTATATTTTCATTAATATTCACATGGAAACAAGCAAAAAAAAAATTAAAAAACTGACTCCTGGTTATGTTGGTACCTTTTTTCTGATGTTACTTTAGATAATTTAATAAAATTTGTATGGTGTAATCTAATGTTAATGATACAACTTGTGAAGCATACTTATTTTTGGTAAGAAACTGGTTTAGATTTTATAAATTGGAAATTATATAACTATTTTTAGCAAATACTTCAGATACTTATTATAATACAACTCACTAGCTATTGCCTCGATTATTTTAATTTTGCTTTACAGATCGTGATTTATAAGCGTCTGTAAATGTGCAAAATTTCAAATTTAATTTAATTGCAATGGAGCACAGGCTCCGGTGGCAATTTCCCTACACCCCATCTTCCCCCTATCCTGCACCCATGTAAATTTGCCCTCTACAAAGTTTATCTTTAAATTCTTTCAACGTTTTCGGTAAATCATTCATCATTTCAAGTTAATTTAACATTCCATTCCTGAGAAGAAGGTACATAACGTAGAAATTTTCGAGATTTGAAAAATATCAAGTAGGTGTGTGTCTGAGTGTAGGGTTAATGAAAACCGTCAATAATGCCCCGAAGAAATGTATTATGCCAATAAACTGTATATCACTGTAATCAGGAAAGTTTGTAGATAATTTTTCACTCAAAAAATAAAAATGCCAATTTTTGACATTTTGCACTACTCAGTTCTGATAGGTTGGTCGCACGGACCGTCTCAAACAACACCACTCACGTTATGACCGGTGCGATCGTGTACGATCGGAGCGTGTCGTGTAAGATCGGGGCGTGTCGTGTCGCAAGGTTCGATGGAAATTTCAACGGACCTGCGACATGACCTTGGTCGTACAGTCCGCTTTACGACCAGCCCATTCACGTTCGGATTTGTCGCATACGACCCAAGTCCGTGCGACGGTCCGTGCGACCGTCGTAACGTGTATGGCCTGTTTTCCACGCTGGGCGGTTTTTACCGCAGCGGAAACTTAACCGTCGCCGCCTACAGAATTTGAGGTGCTTAAAGGAGCGTGTCCACTTGAGAGTAAATACTGGCGAGAAGCTCTCGATAGCGTAACTCGCAAGTGGACACGCCTCTGAGAGTAGCTCGCGGCGAGTGGCGAGCTACTGCCTGAGAGCCGACAATAATCAACTTTCTCACAAGTCGACACGTCATTCTTGTGCTGTCTGAGAGTAGCTCGCAGAATAGGCTACGAACACTGTTCGTATAGTCGGAGAGCAGAAGCTGAGAGCTCAGCGAGAGGTAGCAACAAGACTAGTAAAAATTGGTCATCTGAAGAAACAAAGGAATTAATTAAAATGTATGTATGTAGAGAATTGTTGTGAAATGTATCGATTAGAGTGACAAAATTAAAAAACCAAATGTTTTGAAGGAAATAGGAGAGAAATTTTGTTATTCAGTGTATGAAGTTCAAAATAATCTCCACAATTTAAGGAATATTAAAGATGCATTTATATAATTTTATAATATTTATTTTAATGACAATGTGTCTATAATTATTGTCGACACATTCTTATTACAGTACGAAGTTCAAAACTGAAGTAAGATTTTATTCATTTTTCAAGAACTCTCAAACATTGTAAAAAAATTAAAAATAGAAAAGTGGAATTGGAGCAGACGAAAATTATTAATGTAAGTAGCTTTACTTCACTGTCTTTCCAGAACAACAAATTTCGGTTAATTTATTGTAATGGTGACTTGAATACAAATCCCCCCAAAAATACGTCAAGACGATGTAATACAAAAAAAGGAAAACAATGTATTACGCAACAAGTAAATTTAGTACCTGATGCAAACAATCAAAGAGTAGCCATAACTACAGTATGTACTAATATAGGTTTTCTCATTTTAGTGTCCCGTTTTAAAATTGTGGATCCCACAGATTCTGTGATAAACTCAACTTCACAGCTCATTAACCTACAAAAGTTCCCAAACTGTTGCGCGTCTTCGATCTGTAATTCCTGTGTCATTGTATGACTGTCTCCGAAAACTTTTCTTTTTATCCTAGGCTTATCCCAGTAGCTTTTCCTACTCAGTTTTTACCTCTTTTTAGTAACAGCAGACGGTATGGTCACAGCTGAAGCAACTTTTCTATTGTGCCGCCATCTTGACTGCTCTCCGCTGCTCTCATGTGGACAGGGTTCTGAGAGTTGTCGCGAGAACTGTCCCGGCGAGCAGCTCGCCGAGAGTAGAGCTCGCCAAAATCCGCTCTCAAGTGGACACCCTCGCGAGAGTAACTCTCGACAGTTTATCGCGAGAGTTACTCTCAAGTGGAAACACACCTTTACACATTCAGCGTAGAACTGCCGCTGCTATGTCAGCGGTAAAACTTCCGCTCCTATGAAGAGCTGGCAAAAGATGACGTGATCGGGCGTCAGTACCTTGCTTTTGATGACTTGAGTTTCATTTTGTGAAATTAGAAGTTAATTTAGTTAATTTGGTATTTATTACTTCGTAGCTATGTTTTAAAATTGTTATTTTGATGGTTCCGTAGCTATAGAAATAGGAAAAGAAAAACCAGAAGAAAACAGAATTTTTTAGGAACGACGACACCAAGTTTTTCAATTATTTTGGGATTTTTTATTTCGACAGTTGCTTGCGAAACTAAAGTATGGCATTCAAAGGAGAAAAACCCAAATGGTGAATGGTGACGTATGGAAATGCTGGCAATCGCCTTGATGTAAGCATATTTCTCAAGGACCTACTATAGATAAACATTTAAATTTATATAATTCCAATCCGCTATATTTATTTTATTTTAATTAGGGTGAAAACTCCTTGAGGTGAATACGAATACGTGTACAAGAAAAGTTTGAAAAATACACTATGCCATTTAATGGCGAAGACTTACATTTATTTGTAAGTAACACATATACTTCACTGTGCAATCAGCTCATCACTGTTTACTCTATATTGCTTATATACTTACAAGCACAATCGTCTAGTTAAACTTTCGTGATTGGATTGTATTATGTTGAGTGTTTTAATAACTATTACTTTACAAAGAAAAATCGAAAGTAAAGATCGAAGATGGTGCCAAATTTACTGAACAGCTTGTCTGACTGTATTCGTCACTGCTCTGTTAAAAACAAGGTCTTAAAATATTGAGCTACAGAATTTCGGTCTAGTGTTGGAAGTGTTTCTTGACAAATGTCTAAGATATAAGGACACAGTTATATAATACTAAACATCAAAATCTTTCTATAAAAAGTAATTCAACGTTTTTCAAGTTCTAGTTGAAGCTGTAAAAATTTATGTAAATACGTGATCAAAAGTTTACTATCCAAAGGCATTTTTCCTCAGTTTCCATTTCGTCAAAATCATTCCTAATTTCAAAGCACACTTGTTTCCAAGCGTTCCTGGTAGCGTTCCCGATCTTTAAAAGAATCTAATGTTTTCTCTCTTAAAACTGGTTTCGCTTCTGCTAACGAAATGAGAAGATCAGTATCTATCATCACTTAACTCATATTAGGATTTTTACATTTTAAAAAATGTTAACTTTACATAGACAGAAAATACACATGCGGTTAAAAATCCGCCGAGTGTGCAAGCGCCTATCTGGCCACATGGGCCACTGTCTGGACTGGGGCGGCCAAACTACCGTTGAATTTAGTGGCAGCGCGCGGCTGCATACCTGCCGTCAACGGCAGCGAAGCCGCGAGTTTTCCCTACCGACAAGTGTGTAAGATCCCATTTGATCCCTCGCGCCACTAGGCCGCGTTTACACGATGCGAGTTGACTGAAACGACAGTTGGCCGGACCATCGGTGGTGGGGGTAAGAGAGTGAACTAGCATGCTAGTAATAATTAGAAGACAGTGCACTGTCCAATGTGAGGACAGTTCTCTACTACTACATTGTGATCTTATTGAAAATAGTATCTCCATGTTACAGAAAGGAATTAACATCGTAGCTATGTGTTGATTATCATATTGAATGATATGAAGACTAATAATTAAAACGTAGAAAAACGTTAAAAGAGTGGATATTAAAAAGAAATGCTTTAAATGCCTCAGCGCCTTTTTTTTAAAAAAAAAAAAAAGTTGCAAGTGAAAATATAGAGTTGCGTCACTTGAAGAGCTATTGTGAAATATTTTTTCCGATACATAAAAAATGACACCGCTATGAAGCAATTTTTAGATGACAGAGTCTCTAAAATCCTAGTTCTTATAATTTTTATTCTTAAAATTCCACGGAATTTCCTCACTTTCATGCAGTTCTAAAGATTTTAATGCCTCTACTTCACTCCGCTTACGCGACTTGTTAGTTGTCGCCATCTTGATTGTTGAACTCGCAAGCCAAAAGTTGGTCGTGAACCGAGTCCACTACTCTCAGTCAACCGTGTCTTGAACCTGTTTACACGAGGAGAGTGGACTATCCAGTGCTGCGAGCACAGCAAGACAGTACACTCGTTCCAGTCTACTCGCATCGTGTAAACGGGGCAAGAATTGCCATCCCGCAGTGTTTCCAATCTCGCGGGATTTTTGCGGATTTGCACCATTCCACTGCAAGCGTATTTGAGCGACTAACAGGTCTCGCGTAGTCGCGCAACTGATCCCAACACACGGAACATTACTGAACGGCGTCCACTGCAAACGATCTTGAGAGACCGATTGTAGCCGACACGAGGTGACGAGCGATTGATCCTACCGGAGTTGGATTAATCGCTTGTAGTAGCCGTTACGTATTCTAAGCTCCAAGTTCCTTTTCATGCATACCACCGTTGTTGTTCGTTTTACCCATCAATATGGATGGTGAGAAATTAATTAGTGCCGTAAATGAGAAAATACGTTGTGATATGTGAAAGACAAGCGGTACTACTCACGTGATATTCAGCGGAAACTGTGGGGGAAAAGTTGCAGAAGAAATAGGTAGTAAATATGGGAGGTAATCTTGACAAGTTTACTATCATAGGTACTTTAAAATTTATACCCTTATACTTATACTGTAGTGACACTTTTTGGGATAGCGATATTTACGATTATTCTACAGTTACATTTAAATGCCACCTGCTAAAAATATCTATTAAATTTGTATTTCTTGAAAGAATATTTGAATATTTTAGAAAGTGTTTGCGATAACATTACAGACTGACTTGATGTAATCATTCCATTCGCATCTATCGCAGTGCAATCTTAAACTATTTTAAGATATTCAGTCGCATATTGCCTGACGCTGTGTCATAATGTAACTGTACTCGCATATTTGTGGTTTAACTAACTTTTCTTGCATGCTATCCCAGCGTAGAAGACTGCAAACATATTAGGTAGACAGATAAGTAGCTAAGGGTTCTTTACGATTATAAGATGGGACAAAATTGTTAGTTGAAAGCTTGAAGAGTAAATAACTTGGCATAACGTTTGATAATAAACTCAACTGGGCAGAACACACTTGGCAGGTAGTAGGAAAGGGTTACAAAATCCTTCATTTACTGAAGAGGGTGATGAATGTAGGTACCAAGGAAGATAGGGAATTGGATTACAAAATATTAGCAGACCGTTGCCCGAATATGGTGGTATAGTTTGTGATCCAAATTTTGGGTATCGAATACAGGAGTTGGAGAGTGTTCAAAGCAGAGCAGCTTAATTTGTTGCGTAAATTACCGCAAGACCCAATCAGTAATTGATGTGACAAAGAAGCTGGATTGGGAGTCACTGGAAGACAGGAGGAGGGTGAAGAGAATACTGGGAGTGTACAAGGTATAAGTTGGTGATGGGGCTTGGAACGATATTGGTCGAACAATTGGGAATAGTGCATTGAAGGGAAAATATGACCATGAATACAAGCTGGCACTCGATTTCACGCATAAGAGAGTAGGAAAATTTTCGTTTGTTGATACGAGCTTCAGGGGCTGGAAAAAATTACCAAGTGATGAATAATTTATCAAAAACGCTGACTGAATTTGAAAATTAAAATTCCTTCTATCACAAAAGTAGATGGGGGATAAATTTAAACACTCAAATATAAAATGATAAAAAATACTAAGAAAATGGTAGTTAGATGACTAGGGAAATCGGCACTGCTCCATCGCAATTAATCATTAATTCAAGGCAATATATTAATAATTCAAATATCCAAATTCTATATATATTTCTGAACCGAGGGAACGGAAAAGAAACGTGAAATCTCCAAAGAGACTTCTGGAAAAGATAATTTTCAAGATACCGAAGGTAATTTGTGACATGGTGTCAATTCACCTTCTTCCAAACTTTGAGCACCAGAGCAATAAATCTGCAACGCTCCAACCCATCCGTTCAACCACCAACAATTGGATTCCACAATACCATATCTACCCAGACTAAGCGCAAACAAATGGATCATAGCATTTCTGACAAATAGTTTCTTAAAATCGATTAAGCAAAATTACAATTATTAGCAGTGCCGCTTAGAGTCTTAGGGAGATAGTAATATTCATTTTTTGCAGTTTACTCCCAGTTCTGAAGAACGTTCCTCTTCATAGGGAATGAACTATAGCAGGTTTTAACTGATCAGGACGCACCTCCAACATCTCCACACGCACCTTTTCCATATTCATCGCCCTGGTACGGTCAATGAAACAATCCAATTCCATCTCTGACGCCTTGAACAACCCGACGACGGTGCTCACTTCAACCCCAGTAAAAAGAAAATTGTAAACCTTTGAAAATACACGGTGTTGGTCGAGAATTTTGTAAGGAATGTAAACAGTTTTGTTTTTATTTTGGTTTAGTTGGTGTAAAGTTTATGAAATTATTATTTTATGTATACAGATCTATAAAGATCACGCAAAACGAAATTATTATTATTATTATTTGTTTCTGGCTTTTCGGCTCGTCGACGTCGAGGTCATTTAGAGGCAGTAAGGGACTGGGGTAATGAACAGGAAGGAATCCAGCCATGGCCTTTTGAAGGAATCATCTCGGCATTCACCTGGAGCGATCCGGATGGCCGGACGAGGATTTGTAGGTGGAATTCTCCTAATGAATTCCGTTTTTCTAACATAGCATTAATCCAACAACAACGATTTCTACGATGCGTCTCCAGGCAGCGACTTTCCAAAAACTAAGTGAATCCATTTCGCAAAATTTTGAAACTCTTAAAATATTCGCCCCAAATCACTGACTGGCACAACTGTTTATCCGCGAGAGACGGGGTCAAGAACTGCTGCAACAATCATAGTCGCGCGACTCAGTCGGCTATAGTGGACGCCCTCAGTAGCTCCCTGTCACCCCACTCAAAGACGTCGAAGGCAGGGGCGTAGCTACTATGGGGCTAGGCGGTGCAGTGCACCGGGGCCCTCACGCTCAGGGGGCCCCCAAGCATACCTCAAGGGGCCCCTAAGCGCACCTCTAGGGCCCTCAGGCGCAGTTTAGAGGGCCCACGAGCCTTCACGGTAAACTGGCGACCTTTTTTTTTTTTTTTTTTAGCTCTACCGTCGTCTAAGGGGCCCCCTGAGAACACAGGAGCCCCTCACTAAGGGCCCTCGCTGCTCAGGGGGGCCCCAACGACTGCTCAAGGGCCCCTAAGGAACAATTCAAGGGCCCCATCCTCAGTTCAGGGGGCCCCTACCAACACACAAAGCAAAAAAACAGGTCGCCCATCTGGCCTGAGGGCCCCAAAATAAATTTTTTGCACCGGGGCCTCGTTGACCTAGCTACGCCACTGGTCGAAGGTTGCTTGAGTCGTTAGTCACTCAAAAACGCTTGCAGTGGACGACCAACCTAACTGTGTAGTTCAGATGACGAGTGCGACACATAAAAAATACTTATTATATAGTTAGAAAATCGTACTAAATACGCAAAATAACTTAAATTATGGAAATACGTACTCAAAACAAACGTAAGTTTTAATGAATACGTAAAAATGGATCTATTTACTTATGAATGACGAAGGTTGGCAATAACAAACCTTTATTCACACGAGTCAAATGCCAACTGCAAGGGCACAGACAAACAGTGCAAAACATCCGATAGAGACTGAGGGAGGCAGCGAGTCACGCAGACTGACACACGTTTCCGCCGCATTGCGGATCCGCTTAATTTTGTGCGGTATCCGCCAGACTGTCTAATTATGCGGGATCCCGCTTTGCTCGATTGCAATCCCTAGGTGTGACGGCATAAGAGAACGTCATGCCGTTTGCCCAAACTTTCCAGCAAAACAATTCGCTGCCCTTCCACTCTCCGCAAACAGGAGCAAATAGTGCTTGAGTTATTATTTGTTCCTCTTATACTTACTGTAAGATACACGCTATTCAAAAGTGTTCTCAAATTCGTGGTAGAAATTCTGTAAGAACATTTTTTGAAGTGAAATTTCTTTAGCCACAGTAGGGAGAAATTTGTGAGCGTTTCGCGTTACAAGTCACATGGTTATTGCACATGCGTCCCAACGTTCTGCGCATGCGCAGAACCCAATGTGTATGATTATGGCACCAACAGTTGGCGACTTGTTTATTTTTTTAATTATTATTATTTTATTTATTTATCAATCTTGTTTCATGGATCCCTGCTGAGGAAGGACCTCTGGGATGTGAAACATGTATGTCAAATTGAAATTAAGTAAAACATTAGGATTGTAGCAGTGTAAATTTCTCCTAATCAAAAATTAGATTACATTATTGATTATTTACATCATTCATTACTTAGTTACGAGCCAAAAAAGCCTGCGTTCAACCAGTGATTTTTGTATAGAAGCTACTTACTATGAACTAAAACTGACTGTAAGATCGGTTACGACATTATTTTGTCCAAGATGTTCAGGAGTAATTAAATCGCGATACACGTCGTGACTAACATAGTGTTCATAGAAGCAGCTTATTAATTACTAATAATATCTAAATTCCTCGTGGTTTATGCTGTAACAATAATATTGTTGTCCAGGATCCATTTTAACCTAACGACAATCGCCACCAAAATCAAACGTTGCGGACACACCTGAACACATGAAATGCATCGCAAACCACATTTCGTGAAATAATGACGTTGTCTACGTTCGCAGTTCGCATAGCATAAATTATCACAACTAAGTTCGTCATACACATTCAGCCTGAGTTGCAACTGGACAAAACAAGCGCAATAATACATTTGTATTATTTTGTTATGCAAATATTTATCTGTAAATTGACAATTTTCCACATACCACAGGGCCAATCTCTTATATTGTGATCAATGGAAAATGAATGTAAGTTATTTTATTGTATTCACTGTTTCGCTGTGTGAACTTGACCCAGATGTTCTCCGATATAAAAGCTGTAAATACAACATACAAACTCAGGCTAGAAGCAATAATTAAGCAGAGGGTGCTTTAAATTTTTAATAATTTGCATTTATTTACGAGAATAACTTAGACAAAACTTCTTACATGTGTACACACTGATACACGTACCAGTTCTTTTTCTCATGTAAATGACACATTCGCCGCCATAACATGACAAATAACTGCACAACGCACTAATTTTCGGACGCTTATTCATGGTATAAAACGTGAACATTTTTTAAAACCACAAAACACTTGTAGGAACGCCTAACTGCTGATGTAAAACTGACGTGAGGCCTACTTTATAATTCACCGCTCTAAACGATATCACGTGTAATGTGACTGTCAGTGGGTAACGTTTTTCTCTCGGTCACTGCTATAATCATTTGTCTCTGACTGCTACTTTCCAATCACCTGTAAATGTTATCACGTGAATGATACCCAGTCATTCCAGTTGATGTTAAAGTCTGAGACAAGGTTTCGGTTTACATTTTGTCACTGACTTCTTTCGTGTTGTGATTCTGAATTATGTGACGTTATCTCATTGTGAGGTACGCGGGAGGTTTATTTCGCAGCAGCATGCGTTATTTAAGAAACTGAACGAAAATGCTGGAGGGAGTGAAGCACATTATCCTTATATTGTCCGGTAAAGGAGGAGTTGGAAAGTCAACTGTCAGTAGTCTTCTTGCACTGACCCTTAAAGAGTGTGGATTCAAGGTTTGTATAACTTGTGAATTGTGGAGTCAGTTATTAAGTAAAGAATGTTTGTTTTTGTTTAGAATTTTACGTATTATTGCACCTGTCTCTTATAATACAGGTTACTGTTTCATTGGATTTCACTGATAAGAAAATGTCTGGAAGTGACTATAGCTTCCACATTATAATTTTCTTCTGTCCAGCTTATTGTGCTGATCGAAATTCATGCACAGAGATTTAAATCAAAGAGTTCCGGTGGTGTTAGGGCAGCAACTTATTTTAGATGGGGTTCAAGTATTATACAGATAATGTTACTATTTCTTAGTATTAGCATTAATAAGTTTTCAGATTTAAAATTATGTGGGAACTAACGAATTACATCAAAATAACAGATTGAAGGAATTAAGTCGAAGAATCCAATTTCACTTAAATGAGCTGAATGCTGTGTGTGGAAGGGGACATTCTCCAACTGACCGAAACTGGAATTGACCAGCTGAAATTTGTTTTAATTGCTTCGTTATAATGTCCTCTACACGCTTTGCACTCCACGAATTAAATTAAAAATGCAGTAATGTGAGACACTCCGCTGTTAACAGACCTAATGTTTTATGCTTTTCTGAATATCACATAGCTTCAGTAGTAGATATGTTAACTATAACTGACTAATTTAGCTTCCCATCACTGTAGAACTAATGGAGAAATGTGGAGTTGTCACAGTCATTAGAAATGGTTATAGTTTTAATGTCATTGATTTGTTTGGATAAAAATCTTGAAACCTGTGTTACACAGATAAATTTGAATAATGAACATTTCATAATATTGATCTTCAACTTGAACTCTTACATTTTTCAGCAGAAAAGCAGCTAACATAGTTATTGGTCTTATTATTGAATTGCAATAGAGCCGTAGGCCTTGTGGCAACTTCTCAACATACCTAATTACGATCATTACACATCTCCACTTTAAAATCTCCCACAGTCTGAGAATCTGTGATATATGGCTCATTAACTACTTAGCTAATTTGTTCAATTCCTCACTCCACTACCTATAAATGAAAAGTTCCAACTACATTATGTCTGATAATTTGTCATGGTTCTCTTTTCCCTTCCATATGCGGTTTCTAAATCTTCCATCAATATCTATCCAGGCCTCATCCTCAGTACACCTCGTGCATTCATTTCACTCGGGATCTGCCTTGCAATGACCCCTAGACAAATCTTTTATCGTGTATCTGTGCATCCTTTGGTAACTTCCCAGACAAATTTTACAGAACGTCAAACACAAGACACCACTAGATATACGTTCCAAAATACTTTTGGGGTGTCATCCTGGTTGAGGGTGTATTACAATCTAATTGCTGCTTCAAAATAATGATGCAGGGGATGGTATGTTAGTGGGGGAAGGTCCTGGGCACTTGCCTGGTACTGTTGCACACCCTGCTCCAGTGTACAATTCTTCACTACACCGAACCACGCAGAAATTAATAATGTCAAAAAAAAATTAATATAAGCAGAGCAAATTTCTCAAAACTACTATTACAGAGAAGAAAAAAAAGTTACTTTTTTATGGTTCGCACAGTTGCTGTGTAAAATTTATTGTCTAGCTGATGTAAACAAACAGACATTTAACCTATACTTGTCACAACATGTCAATAAAGACTTGTTTAAGATGTTCAAGGTTTTAATAAATGGAGATTGCATTTCTTCAAGGAAATTGTGTCATTATACTACAGTAGTCAAATGCAAGACACCACTAGAAATATTTTCCAAAGTACATTTAACAGTGTCATGGTGGTCAAGGGTGCATTGCAACCTAATATATACTCAAGAATAATGGTCCAGTCAGTACTGCAATGGAATTACTGCTTGAAAATAATACATCTTGCAACTAATTACAGCAGTATTATGATGTCATTAGTGTTTGTTGTTCTAGCAGAATTGCAATCTTCAGTAGACCCAATAAATCAACACTTAACTACTACATAATGATTTTGAAGTTACTTTTTCAAAGAATAGAATAAAGTTTACTGGTGCTTTGAACTATTTGAAATCGGTCCTAATCTTGAAATGTAAACCAGTGTACCCACAGCATTAAAATCACAATTTAAATATTTGTATTAAATAAAATATCACACCAATAATTCTAAAACATATTATAATATTGTATGACAATATGATTATCAAACTGCAAATTAAAGTACACAACAGAGCTAATTCCGGGATTACTGGAGAACGCGATACCGGTAGAACTACTTTCCGCCGCGCAAAACAATGACGTCACAACATGGCGCCTATGACGTAAACACCATCCAACGCAGCAACAAATGTAACTAACGGGACAGCACGGGAACTAGGGGGTTATCTGGGCGGGGAACAAAAACAGTCAATATATTAAACCCATATAAAGGGTAAAAACCAAAAAATGGTATCGTCATCTCCAATAAACCCCCACCCGCCCAACTGTATAAACACGATACCACAATCTTGAAATCAAACATCACTTGAAAACTAAATTAGAACACATGCAATCTAATAAAATTTTACACCAAAATCATGATCTCCTAAGCACTTTCAAACCATCCGTTCCATTGGAAACGCGATTCCGCTACATCAACAGTAAATAACATACTTGTTATACTTCTATACACGAATTATCATCAAAGAATAATTACTTTATAATAAACCCTAAACCATTTTTTCCGACTGCAAAATTATGCACGAATAAAACGTACACCAATACAAAACAGATAAATCTACTTCGTAAATAATTACTAAATAAATCTTCCGTTAGACCATTATAAAATAATAATGCCAAATCCTAGAACAATTAAGATGTCCAATAATACCAAACTTTCTTCTGCCAGAAAAATTAAAAATTCGTGAAAACGTTGTCGCAAGAAACGAACGAGAAAAAAATTACCAATTCACTAAACAAAAATGTATTAACTTTTACAAACACATGAACACTTACCGTATCAGTAGCCAACTAACCTTACTAATTAAAAAACAAAAAAGCAACTACAACACATAACCCACAATGTCTCATTAACCACCGATACTTATATCAAAACACTCACCAACATAAAATACCCCACAATCCACCACTAAAACTTCCCACAAACACAAGAACGAAAACACACCAATAACTATAAAGAACCAACTACAAACATACACTTTCACTACATTCATCCTAAATACACAAACAATGTCTCTTCAATCACATAACGGAAACCCATTTGCAAAATCTTCAACACCAATACCACCGATTCACAATTCTACCATCCAACACAAGTCACGACACAACACTCCATCATAACATAAACACATCCGCAATCCGACCAAACACTGACCGCCTATAAATACCTACAATATGTATCAACATCCAATATATATCGAAAATCTCAGATCAGATTCCTCCGCGCAGACACAATGTTATTGTACTGGAATCGCGATCTCCAGTACACCCCTAATTCCTAAGTTTTTAATTTTTGCTCTAGAATAATCAATAACCACCACTAGCAATTGACAATGTTTTCTTAGGTATTTCAAAATTATACTATATAAAACAAGCCAGCTGTAAATGGCCTTTATGATCGTTATGACCAATTGTTAACCATTGACACATCAATAGTAATTTTTTGAGAGTAATGACTTTATAGTTCAGCAAGTAATAAATGGTGAATCCAATATAATTTTAAAAATTGCCCAAATATCACACACTGGAATCGCATTTATATTGCGAAAGGTATGAATAAAAATTACAATGGTTTCTGTAACATTACCTTCAATTGTTATGAAAGTTGCTCCCAATAAAATGGTGTGTTCTAAACATAAACACCATGGACAATTATTGGCATTCAAATATAATATATTTTTAGCAGAAAGTTGTATATTACAATGTTAATATAAAATCTCATTGTAAGCAGTATTGTAAAATACTTGGTAAGATTATTAAAGGATTTTTAAAATATGTACACTCTTTATCATTAAATGTGACCGGCCTTGCCAGTTGCTATCTCTCTATTTTTGCACAGTGCGGCAACACAGCACAAGCACAATGTCACAGGAAACTAGCCCATCTCTTGACTCCTCCCATAACGGCATCCTATTGGTGGATGTTCAATCAAGGGCCTTCTACACTTCAGACAATTTGTTTTGTCAAGTTGCAGAAAATAAAATTAAAGTTAGACGGCAGATACGTGCCTTAGGTCCACCCTCTGAAATGTCTGATTGGCTGGATATTTCAACCAATACCACTTACAGCTGATTCTTTTTCTAGCGTCGTGTCATTAAAACTAATATTAAAGCTCTGAAAGTAACTTAAAGGATTTGTTTAAAGCCTAACAAACAGTAAACAGGATGTTACATTATATTCAGATTTATCGCCTTTACGCCTTTATTCTCATTTTATTTGGGATAATTTCTTTTCTTATTTGTGCTTATCGTGTCATCCATAAACCTGTCTACAAACGGACCAGAGGATAGGCAAGTCACAAATCGTAGAAATCTTAATTTCTAGTTGATATGGAATTGGTCCTAAGGATATTAACGTAAAAACATATATCTCAAAGCCACTGATGTGTGCGAACAGGAAGATCCATATAGGTTGGTTTATTTACGGACAGGATGACCGAACTCGTAGAACAAGTAGCATAGTCTAGTGGCTACCGTTGTAGGCTAGTTATGGTGCTGTCGCCAGTTCGATACCACATTGGAGTAAAACTTTTTTTTTTGTTTCAAAACTATTCCAACACACCCATTGTTTATGTATAAAATATGTAATTTGTGTAGTAAAAAACATAACAATTAAAACACCAGACTAAAAAACTATTTCTATTAAATTTTACTGAATAAAATCATCATTATAAAAACCAAAGCGTTTAATCGAAAGCACTGAGCTATAAACAAAATCATCTCTGAAATTCACTCCTCATGACTTTCATGTCTGTAATTATTGAGTCATTAGTGACTATTTTCAAAGAACGTCCAAGCTGATCTTACCATTTTCAGCAGGCAGCTGACTTTTTTTTTTTCAAATACTTTCACATACCTGTAGAAATAACGAGAATAACCTGGAACAATTAGGTGTCATAGAAAGCCAATTTACAGTGGTAAGTTTAAGAACAAGTTCTAATCTCTAATGTGAATAATCTTCCCCTTTGGTTATAAAAAGATAATATTAGATGAGGAACGAATATTAAGAAATTGTAATTGAATGATGCATTTTTAATTTTAAAATAATTTGGTCCTATCTGGCAGTATTGCGGAAGGAATTACTAATAACAGAAGCACTTATTTATAATCGATTAGAATTTTTGGTTAGTGGACAAACAATGGAATAACTATGTTGGAGGAGGTAGAATTTTATGTATTACGAAATTACAGAAACAATTATAAAGAGATTATTTCGGAAAAGAGTGTAAGACAAATTGAATGAAACTGTATTCCTTTGCTGCTTGGTATACACTCTGACGAGTAATGAAGCAGCCTGTGCGTCATGATCCTGTGGTTAGCATTCTAGGTAGCTGAAGGGGCAGTTCTTAGTTCGAATCCAAGTATTTCATATATTTTTAAATTAATTTTTATTTCCTTTATAAACGTTCCGAATCTACACATTGCTTTTGCGTATAACATATACTTGATTCTTTTTCCTAACTGTGTCAGGGAATAACATACTCATAACTGAAAGTATCCAATGTTTCCTAACCAACTGCCTACTTAAATATTAATGCTTCTACGGCGGCAACAATGAAAGAAAGCTACTCGGGTTTCTAGCCGTGCCAAAATCACATTGTGCTGTGCCTTTTCAAATAGCACACATTTCCAGTGGCAGATCCAGGGAGGCCTGAGTGTATTTGATTTGCGGAAGGGGGACTTGAGCACATTTCGTTTGGGGGGGCTGGAGCAGATTTTGGTTTTGGTAGGGCTTTAGAAGACTTCGTTTGGGGGGGGGGGGCCTTGAGTCAGGTAAGGGTAGGTTTTATAGTCATGCTGCCCTTAAAAGATCAGTTGAGCTAAAAAAAAAAAATAGCTTTCAAATATTACTTATGATGTCGGGAGTGGGCTTTAATACTTTTGGGTGGGCACCTGAGCCTCCTAGCCTCCCACCCCAGCTCCTGGATCTGCCAACTGCATGTTTCCAAAATGATTATTTCATAGTAGCGTGAACTTCACGTTTCAGAAACTCGTCATTTATTGTTGGAATTATTTCTCTAATTCTGTTGTTGGGCTATAACGATTATGCATTATGAAAATACATGAGAGTAAATCGCATAGAACTAAATATTAGTACTGTAACAGATTAAACAACCATTGTCACCCAAAAATTTACAACCAGATTATAATCGTAGGACAAACATAAATTCGTTTATAACTGGCATAAATAAAGAAAGTTCATAGTGAATTGGGATTAGAAGCGGGGAGTTCTTAAGTTACCATTTGTTTCCGTTTTCTATTTTGCTGTTAGTAGTTTCTGTATACAATTACTTTATTGCGTTTTGATAATGACACGGGTTAAATACAGATTACTTAATCAGGCATGAAATTACCCATGTTATTCTTTGTTTGGAATTACTGCAGTATAATAACATAAATAAACATCAGCATTTAGCGAAGAAGGGTGTTGCCACATCGTTTTTTTTTTTTTAGCTCTACTGATCTTTTAAGGTGGTGTGACTATAAAACCTACCCTTAAATGACTCAAGGGCCCCCCCCCCCAAACGAATTCTTCTCAAGCCCCCTTCACCCAAAATCAAAATCAGCTCAAGCCCCCCAGGATCTGCCATTGGAAACGTGTGCCATTTGAAAAGGGACAGACAATATGATTTCGGTGCGACTAGAAACCCGAGTAGCTTTCTTTCACTGTTGTCACCACAGAAGTGTTCATATTTACGCCAGCAGTTGGTTAAGAAACACTGGATACTTTCTGTTATGAGTATTTTATTCCCTGATGCAGTTAGGAAAGAATCAAGTAGATATAGTGCGCATAAGCAATGTGTAGGTTCGGAACGTTTATAGAGGAAATGAAAATATATGATTGAACATCCACCAATATGATGCCGTCATGGAAGGATTCAAGGGACGGGCTTCAGTTTCCTGTGATGTCGTGATTGTGCTGTGTTGCTGCACTGTGCAAAAATAGGGAGATAGCCGCTGGCGTGAACGGCCACATTTAATGATAAAAAGTGTACCACAGACAGAAGTTTATTGACTCTGGAAATAAAATTAAATACCAGATGACCAACAAAAAATCTTGCAAATAAAACTACTATTAATAGCAAAGTTGGTGGTTTGCAGTAGGTTGAAAGAAGAATCTGCTCATTTGTAGCTATGATTTGTCAACTGAAATAGGTGTGTAATAAAAACACGTCATCCCACTAACCAATTAAATAAAACTTTTATAAGTATAAAAATATGTATGATACAAACTACTTAAGAGAAAAAAATATTTGAAAAGCAACTTAATGGGGAAAAAATGTACAGTTTACCGATATGTCTGTGATATGTGGTGCTGGTGTCTAGCGGTAATACGATCAATTGTTATTAACAGCAACGATGCCTACTGGTTTGGCTCTGAACTGTCTTATATATATGACCTTTATAGTTAGGACTTTGCCTTTTAGGGGCTGACTTCCAATAACTTCCTTACTCAACTTATGATTTTACCAAAGAAGAGGCCTTAATATTTAAAGCTATATATCGTTTATTAATTTTGGTTAGGTTTGAAGGGCAATAAGTTGCTAGTCGCCAAAGAATTATTTTAGAAATAATGTATATGATGGGATATTGTGAAAAAGGAATTTGAGGAAAAAAAAAGTCAAATTGGCAAAGAAATATTTATCAAGCCAAGTTTAATAGAATATCCTTTTAAACGCTGATGTATTTAGTGAACACTTTTAATATAATAATTGATAAAATTGTGATGAAGCGCACGCTCTGGTGGCAATATCCCTACACACCTGTCTTTCTCCTTTACTCTTCCAACCTAATTTTGCCCTCAACTAATTTTTACTTTAAATTGTTTCAGTGTTCATCAATTCTCTTAACAATTTATTCCAATCCCTTACACCCTTTCCGAACAAAAGAAAATTGAGATGTGTTTTGAATGAAAGAAATTAGTAAAGTAAGTTTGTCTGGTATCGTGTTTTGAATAGAGCCAAGGAGGCCATTCCATAATATATAATGGCATTAGAGATTCCGGGGGACAGTAGAAACATTTTGACGTATCATTCATTACATTATAAAATCTAGAAGAAAAGTTATTAAGAAAAATTAGTAATTGAAATCCAATTCATAGTGAAAATTAGTGACATAAAAGAAACAATGTTATTTCAATTAAATTCAGTGGGAAGATTTATTAAATGTAAAATAACATAAATACAAAGTTTCAAGGGAAGAGAACCTATATTAACAAGGGTTTTTGATATTTAAAGGAATTAATAATTCAAGAAAAAAGGATTTAAATACCTAAAGAAAAGTATATAAATCAATAGTAAGGCATAAGTAATATTAATGTGATAGTAATTTAATGTGCTTAAAATGTTTTAAAGTAGAAGAAACATGTTTTCCATAGGGTGATAAAAAACACACCATCCAGTCCAAGAATTGGCATTTTCGAATCCAGTGAAATTAAAGGTGGGGACATATATGAGATTAAAGAGCATTTAAACTTTAAGACTGATGGCAGTTTTCAGTTCATAAAGTTAAAGGGAAGTTTCCTTTGCCAATAAATAACATGGCAAATAGCTGCATAGAAGATTATTTTGTTTGATATTTATCAATTAAATACTTCTACAGGAGGATAACAGGTTTTAAAAAACAAAACTGGAAATAATAAGAAATCTTTCAGTAATAAAAGCCTTGACAGGAAGTTAAAATTAAAAGGGGAACATTTAGATTTAAATCCATTAAATAATCTGTATGTCTAAACGAATGCGTATTTCAAGAAAAGTGTAATAGCAAAAAGTGTTTAGAATATTCAGATCTATGCCATTTCAAAGTTGAGGAAATTTGATAAAGTGTTTTGGAATAGTTAAAGAAATTGTCTGTTGTGAGGGTAGCAATTCCTGGAGAAATAGGGTTGTCTGACAAAACGTATATAAGTGGCTGTGAAGGAGACATTGTGTATTCAGAATTGGACAGGCACATGTCGCATTGTGGTATATGTGGCAAGGAAGGAGGTGACAGTAAAAAAGAAATGAAGTTAGGAGTGACAGATGGTTGATGGCAGACTTGTGAATTTTTCTGATCTTGTAATTTTAGATTTAGCTTAATGTGAAGGAATTTTAACTTCAAAAAATTTTAAGAGTGATGGCAAAAACATTTTCTAAATATCATCCAAAGTTAAAAAAAATTGGGGCAATTTATGTGATCCAAATAAGTGAGTAAGTGATGTGTAGCAAATGAATGGCTGGAAATTAACGTGCATTTTCATGTTAGAAGTTCGAAGCCAATTTAACTTCAGTACTGTGCTGTAAATCTGATACCAGAGAGTGTTTAATTAATTCACAGTAAATGTAATGTGAAATTTATTTAAAGGTGAAAAGTTTTCAAATTATTACTCCATTCAGTTTAAAATAAATAATGGCTAAGTATCTTCAAGGAGTTGGTGACCACATACAATATTAAAGTGTTGCAAAATTTGGCAAAACTCTTTTATAGTACACAACAATAATAATCAAAACCTCGGAGAACAATTAGTCATATGTTTATTACCTTAAGTTCCACTCTAGCTTTTTGGTATAAGTAAATGGTCTACCTTGTGTTTGTTACCTATGAATACTCAAAATTTGTACTTTTAACAGATAACACAAGAATGTGAGACATTTCTAAACATTCTCTTACAAAACACTGCACAGGCACATTTTACCTCATATTTCTAAATAATGCATTGCAGCAAGATAGTAAAACCCTCCCCACAGGCTTTTCTAAAAGCCAAATTAGTTATGGCATACCTTATAAATTTATAGGCTTAGTAAAAAGATCTAGATAATATGTCATAATGTGAGTAGTGTGTTATTTATGGCTTGAAACTAATGCTACCATCCTGGTTTTTGTTTTTCCATGATAACAGGACCAGGAAGATACAATACACACATCATACTGACCATACTAGTTTGTTTTTTGGGTGAATTTTGTTTAGTCTCCATTTTTTGACTCAGTAACTACACATTTTGCAAGCTGAAATATACTTTTCGTACAGAACATAAGTTACCACTTCGTAGCCAGATGGCAACACATCCACTCCACAATTATCAGAAGTTACTCTGAGGTAGGCGGTGGATGTGGGGATAAAGCTCCATCACCATGGCAGGCTGAACTACCTGTGTGGGTCTCCTAGCAAAGAAATCAATATGCTTAAAATAAATTAATGAGTCTGATACTAAAAAATGTTATTACCTTCCTTTTTGTCATTCTCTTGAGTTAAGGTTTTACCTTCTCTTCTTGAATAGCGCTCCTTTCTGTTTAGTGGGTTGACCTTGGGTCAGTTACTGCACCTGTAGGGATGTCCACTTTAATGTCCAGTACCCTCTTTGTACCTGTTACTGTTTTACTCGTATTTTTCCTCATTTGCGAGTTGAAAAACATATATCTGTTCTACCTTTGTATATTTTATCTTCCATCCCTGAATACTGTTACAGTTTGCAAGTTTCAGACTGTCATATTAGTGGTCACATTTTTAATTAATATCTGCTAAAATTACTATTGTGTGTTTATGAGTTGAAAGTAATATTAGCATTGCATTTCATAGTCTTTAATTACCAGTAGTTTTAATATGATTTCCCATTTTGAGGATTCTATATCAGAAGGGAAATGGAGTTATATTGTTGCTCCTACCATTGTCTGTTATTAGCTCTCATCCCTTCCAGATAGGTTGAGGGAGTGAGCAAGTTGTGTTTATTATTGTTCCTCAAAGCTAACATTTTGCAGTTTGTTTAGTTGAAATTCATTACTTTTTGATATTAAAAGCATAAATTTTCTTTTAATACCACCAGTTTTGTTTGTTTCACCCTCCTATAAAAAATGTTCACAGATAAAAAATAGGTGAATCTTAGTTTCAAATCTGTTGTAATATTACATTTTGAATTTTGTGGTAGCAAAATAGCATCTCTGATATGAACATGAGTAGGTTTCTGGGGGAATTTACCCACAACTTTCAATTTTTTGAAAAGTGAAAAAGCACTGAACTTTTTTTTTATTGTTACATAAATATACTTTTGAGATTTTTTGTATTTAAATTTTTAGATGCCAGTTTCTAACTTATTGGAGCTTCTTCACAGCCTATTTTTTTTAGTGAAGTTTTATTTTAGTTAAACATATTTCAAAATCAATGATTTATAATCTCCCCTTGTTTATCAGACTGTTCTGATCATAAAGATCTTTCCATATTTGCTTTCAGTTTTTCTAATTTAAATTAAACTTCTTTTTCTTGACCATTTTGGGGAAGTCTATCATGTAAAGAGCAAATAATATATATGTAATTTATGTTTCAAGAATTTCTCAGTTCTGGTAATTTTAACAGACTTATTTCTTTAATTAAAAAGATGATTAATGTTTCTAGTGAAATTTTTCATGTAGTGTTAGTTCCATGGCCTTTTTTAAAATTATTTTTTAGTGATAAGATAAAAATACTGACTTATTTAGTGATTAGAAAGAGAGTAATTTTTAAGAATAGATGGTAACAATATTAAAAATATCTTGAACTTTGCTCAGATATTACAATTATTACATTTTTTAGGTTGGACTTCTTGACATTGATTTATGTGGCCCTAGTGTACCACATCTTCTACATCTGGAGGACAAAGATGTTCACCAATGTCCTCAGGGGTATGTAAAATTGAAAAATAGGCATTACTCATCCTCATAAAGCAGTGGTTAACAGACATGTTGTAAGTTGCCCCAACCATTTTTATATCCACACTCGGGAGATTTCGACTGTCGGCTTTAGTAAATTCTGATTCATGATAACAATGGTTTAAGGAATCTGCAAATAACATTTGTTTGGAAGATCGTTACCACGTCTCTTATAACTCAGTATTATAACAGTTCTCTGATAAAAAATTCAAACATAGAAACAGTTTAAAAAACACAAGTTAACGTGGTGCAGTATCAGATCCATTTACCTACGTACGACTTCAGGCGCTGTTATTGGTGTTTCATTTGATGTGAAGAATAGGTTAAAAATAGGATTTTATTAATTCATTTAAAAATACAAATCATTATTATTTCATAAAAAAATATTGGATGTTTCTGAATTTATAAATACTAGTGATCGCCCAGCGGTCGAAATTTGACCGTAATTCATTAAGTTGTTTAGTTTCTTTCATGAAAGAGTAATAATCATTATTTGAATTTGTTCTATTGCGTTTGGTGAGAGCATAGATATATTATATACTGTTTACCCTGACGTCGTTAGCTGCGAGCGTGTACCAATACATTATTAGCATGTGTTGTTTGGCTTAATTCTCTGCATTACCTATAACATTAAAACGATACACTCCACGTGTGACTGTATGCTAAATTTGAGATTCTAATCTAACCATGTATGTATCGATGGTTCATTTGCATTTACAATATTCATTTTGACTTAAGGCCGGAAAACTGCTTTAGCTTTATGAAACATGAAGTAAATGCAGTCCTTTCACCTGAAGTTACTACTGAATCGAAATGTTTTTCATTGCGAAACCTGCATTGTAAATTCAAAACTGTAAAAATTTCGTGGAATGACATTCAGTGCGCATTTGAATGTATCTATCGAAATAATTTCGTCTTTTTATGTGTTCGCTATTTAAATTTGGTCTATTATCATTTTGAATTTCATGCAAATAAGTATTCCTTATTTCTTGTCTCTCTCTAATGAAATTGCTGAAATTAAAAATTCAAAAGACACTTAACTAAAGTTTAACATTTTAAATAATCAAATGACCATGTAGTATCTGGCAGAATCACTACATTCCTTTTCAAAGTATTCCTTTCATAACTTCAAAGATTAATCTCTACTTTATCCGAGTCTTTTGTTTTACCAAAGACCACAGAGTGTCTCAATGCAGGGAATTCACGTAAGAATGTTGGCTCCTATCCTATTTCACGCACACACACACACGTTCGCAAATTAATTGTTTATTTGAATAATTTATTTGTAACATGTATTAACTATGCTTATTATATTTTTTTCTTTACTGCTAACTAAGATCACAGACATCGGCAGATTCGCTTACCACTAAAAAAAAAAAAGTAAACAACGAATTTTTTTTATTTAATTTGATATATCTGTAACACATATTATACACAGATTTTAGCTTTCTGCATTTCTTCTCCATATAAACATTGACTATGCCAAATCTTACACTTTTCAGTGCGCAATGCATTTCTTTAATATCTTCCATTTGTGTACGGCACTTATTCTTAAAAATAGCATATTAAAATACAGGTTTGTAAAATATATATAATTTTAGCTCTCTGTATTTTTTTAAGTTCCTCCGTTTGCCCAATATTCTGGCCGCTAGTTGCGCCATCTACCAGTCCTTGAAATGTTGCTTCTATATAAGTTCAGAGATTAATCTCAACTGTTTTGTTTCACCAAAGACCACACAGTACACCATCTATCAGCTAAAAATTTTAGCTTTCTGTATTTCTTTAAGTTCCTCAGTTTGCCCAATATTCTGGCTGCTAGCTGCACTATCTACCAGCCGTCAGGTGAAGCAATGCCCAGAACTGGCAGCATCTGAGTGAACTACGTAGGCGAGCAAGTGTTTTATTTAATTGAATGTATTTGTAATGCATATTATATATAGATTTTAGCTTCCTACACTTCTTCTCCATATAAACTTTAACTATGCCAAATCTCACATTTCTCCGTGCACACAATATTCTTAAAAATGTATCATAAGTTTTCGCTTAGCGCATTAATATATAGATTATTTCTAACTTTCAGATTTTTTTCTGATACCTGTCCGGTGCCCTATTGTGGTCCTCTATAATATGATTGGTGTTGATTGTGGTACTTTTTTCCCACTCTATTCTTTTAATTTCTTGTTAACCGCTATTTGTGTTTCTAACTACTGTATCAGCAACACTTTTGATATGGAATAAATCTCTTGCTATACTTATAACTTATTACTACTCTTTAGATTGGTTTCGGTGTTCATAACATTGCTGCCTAAATTGGACTTCTTTCAAGACATATCAAGCTTAAGCCCATGCCATGTGACTATAGAGCATGGGCACTTTGAGTACATTAGATAGGGAAAATTTTATATAGTTGCAAATATTATTTGATATTTCAGATGGGTTCCAGTGTATGCTGATAAAGAGAAGCGCTTAGCTGTAATGTCCATTGGCTTCCTTCTGAAAAGTTCAAAGGACAGTGTTGTATGGAGAGGGCCAAAGAAAACAGGTAAACTATTTACTATCATAATAAAAAAAAATTAAATAGCTTGCTATACATTTTGCTATTCCTCTTATGATGAATTGTTGCTTAAAAAGGTACAGCGATGCATTTTTTTGAAGTAATAATTCAGAATTCTGCACATCTTTTAATATTTTTTCTTTCTTTATGTAGTGATTCAGGACTGCGTATTAATGTGATAGGGTAAAATGTTTTTCATATTTCGATCTATAGATAAATTTTGAATTGCTGCCGAGTACTTTATAATGAAATTATAATAAAACAACTTAATTTTTATCAAGCTGTGTTAAGTCATGATCAGGTGAAACTGCTAGCAGTGAAATAATACTACCTAAAAAGTTCTTGCTCTAGACTGTGGATAACAATAGTAGTGGCAAACTAAAAATACATGATTTTTTTTTTATTTATTTTTTTATTTTTTGTTTGAAAACTTGGAGAATAACGCACATTCCAGCCAAACAAAACTTCCAAGACATTCAGTAAATTTGTGATTACATCTTGGATCATCTGCATATGTCCAGCTATCGTCAAAGCTGAGAGCTTTTCATGCATTGTGGTATATGTTGTGCATTTAAATATTGCTTACAGATAATGCTAATTTATTATTCTGCAGCAATGATAAAACAGTTCCTAACTGATGTATTTTGGGAAGAATTGGATTATTTAATTATTGATACTCCACCTGGCACATCAGATGAACACATAACTGTTATGGAAAATCTCAGGTGTGTTGTGATATTTTCCTTTGTACTGTACTTAACTTTATACTTCTACAATTATCCATCTTTACAAATTTTCCTAAGTTGTTATAGAAATTCAAGTAGGTATAATCAAATAACCTTTGACAGAATTATTCAAGACAGCAATTTTCAATGTTGTAGGAATGTGAATTGTGATGGAGCCATATTAGTAACAACACCTCAAGCTGTTTCCATTGAGGATGTTGCCAAAGAACTTACCTTCTGTAGAAAAACTGGTATTCCTGTTCTTGGTATTATAGAAAATATGAGTGGATATGTTTGTGTGAATTGTGCTGTAAGTATGTACAGGTGGATATGAGATAATTTGTAAAAATAGCCATCTAATGAATATTATTTTTAATATACTCCCCCACTTACCAAAACTGAACGGAGGAGGGCATGTAAGGAACAAAGTTGCTATACCGGGGCTAGTATAGAGCTTAGATACCTTAACTGAATGTTTCTTTGTAGAAAGTTCTGTTAAATTTGATTAAATAATTTTAAATGACCATGTGCCTGACTAGAATATTCAACTGTAAAGCTTAACGGCTGCCACAAAGCTTATTTGAACCAAAAGCTTAGGAAAGGTTGCAGTTCACTACTAAAATATTTGAGAATCCACTTGATGAAAAACGAATTTTATTCCAAAGTCACATTTCAGAAAATAGCTGTTTCAGTTGAGTAGGCAATCGAACAAACATTTCCAAAAAATTGCAAATTATGGAGAGGAAAAAAACTGACCGAAACCCCTTTTGAAAATTTAAAAGTTTATAGTCCCTATCATCAGCAGTCAGAAAATTTAACATGGTGGAGTGCAGCCATGTGGTCACTCAAAGTTCAACGATTTCAGGCTATTGCTTGGCCTAACCGACACATACTTGCGCAGGTCTACAATACGCAACGTTTCCAGGATACAGACCACCTACATATCCTCATCCACATGCTTGAAGAATACCGACGCTTTCCAAAAAATAATGTAAAAAGGTGTAATTATAGAATGTGGTAATTATAGAATGTGTTCTAACTTTAATCGTGTGTAGCCTGACCTTCAAGGATTGTAAAAAGTGTTTAGCAAAAATTCTCAAATGATAAGCTTTCTTGTAATTGAATTTAGTTTTCAGGCATATTGGTAAAAAGTTTCCGAAAGTTAATTAGTGATTCCCCGATTTATTTCTAAATTTAGGCACTTTTTAGGTGACCCTGCTGAATTTCGAATTATCGTGATAAAATTAGTGTCATTGTGTTCTATGTTAATTCCTTATTCCAGTGGTGTAAATTTTATTATGATTGGTGGTGAAATAGCAAAGTTATCTGTTTAACAAGATCGATTTTGAAACGTTTCAGAAGTTTAACTCTGTTTTTGGTTCATAATTATCCTTCTGCTGCTTATCTCGAAAAAGTGAAGTTATCTGAATTTTCTTTGAATTTAATTATGAGTTGTTTTATTTACTGAAGTGGCTTAGTTTAATCACAAATAAATTCCGAAATTACCACATTGTGGTTAATGATGAAATAACTTTAAAATTGCTTTAAAATCTGTTCTACTGCATGGAATGTTCTAAAATTTTAATATGTTATACCAGATTTTACATTCTTTCGGGAAATTTACTTTTTAGTTCAAGAAATTGCTGAAAACATATGATAAAAAATGTTAAAATTGAAAGTGTTCTCCACAAGGTGTTTAAAATTTTATTTATGCTATTTATATGGCTTGAAACTACGGAATTTTAGTGAATTTAACTTTCTTTTGAATTATTATTATTTTTAAATTACTTTACTGCATCTAAAAGTGTTAAGAATTATTGGAATCATCACACAACCAAAATCTATTGTTTACAAGTTGGATAATAATAGATTACCCTATCCCAGGTTAGTTTAAAGATTCTTCACTATTAAAAATGTTTATTTAGCACTTATATTGTATGTTAAGTGGATTTACTGTTTTTAAAATGGTCTATTTACTGAATTGGCTTGTAGTATCGGCTTCTACATAAAACAGTTTCTCATATCTTATAGTTGTAAACTGAAACATTATATGTTTACTAGAAAGCTTACTCCCTCCCTTATGCTGTAAGCTAAGAAAACTAGAATTTACCCAAATTCTAAGGTGCCTACAGGCAGCAGAAACAAAAGACATGTTTTATTTTTCTGCTGCCCTTCTTCCTTTAATTTTGACGAGTGCCAGTCATGTGAAAAATAAAAACTATTTTTATATATAAAATTCTAGGTGTGCATCCATGAATTAAAAGCACAAACTTCAAATCATGTGGGAAGAAGTCGCAAGCACAAATAGATTCCTGCAAGTATGAGCAAAATTGGTGATCAAATATAGAAGTTATTTTTAATTCTGATAGGTGTTGCTGAACTCTAACTAAAAACCTTACTCACTACCTCAGTAAGCTTTTTAGTTGTTTCATTCCAATATATGGTGCTGTAGTCTAACTTCTTATTCCACTGTGAGATGGAATTATGTTTTGTTGACCGAATCTGTTGGGCTTTTTTGATACTTGTGGTATATTTTTGTTGGTTGTCATTAGAATTTGGTAGGTAAAATAGAGTGTGTCTCATTTTGATGCAAAGTTAGAAGACTGAGAAATTAAAGATTAAAATTTTTACAAATTAGAAAACCTTTTTGTTGAACGTAATTGATGCATTGTATTAATTGGACCTAATCAGTTTAACAGGGAGTTCATACTTTAAAATCTTACATAAACGAAGTTGCTGGAAATATCCAAAATTTCTTTAATAACTTGTCTGTGAATTAACAGCACAACTATCAAACTTTGTCCATGCAAAGTCACAAGCGCAGTTAGTATTTAATATATTTCATTAATAATTGTGTGTCTAGATTCTGTTAAGTAGTTATGAGTTGTTAATCTGTTTCACACAATACAAAAATTGACATATGGAGAAGAGTGTCAATTAGCAGTATAAATTATTATAAGTCTGTTTTCAAATACTGAATTTTGGGGTAAGTTGAGAACAGCATTTCTAATCATATGAATTTAATTTGTTTCTGTTTTAGGAGTGCACCAATATTTTTTCCTCAGGTGGAGGACAGTTACTTGCTGATAAAGAAAACATTCCATTTTTGGGGTGCATACCAATTGACCCACGTATTGCCAAGTGTGGTGATAAAGGTGAAAACTTTCTGTCAGCTGTAACAGACTCACCTGTTACACTTTCATTCAAGACTATTGTAAAGAGTCTTACTCAGTCTGATAACTGTTAATTTAGAAATTTGTAAGTGTTCTGGTGTAAATGAGCTTTGAAAGAAAAATACCAATAAATGAGCTGTACTTATAACTCAATTTAATATTTCTTTAATACATTTCTCCAAATTGTGCGTCTAAAGAGAAGTTTGAATACCAGCAATACAAAAATGTCAAACTTCAGACATTTATTGTAAAACAGCATATAGAAATCCTTTAACAACTTTTATCAATAATGGGGAAAAATGCATTTCACAACAATTGTTATGATTGCTAAAAAAAAAAATTCACAAACAGATTTAAATGATATATTTTAATAAAGTGTTTTAACACCTCAACAAGTTTTATTTTTTAAATAAAAAGTCTTTCCATTTATCACGATTAAATAATACATACATCCAAAAAAAAAGTTATTCAAATTTTTCTTGAAAATAATATCCTGACCTTCCATCACATTAAAAAAAAAAATATAATTTTTTTAACTCATTTTATTTCTGCTTTTTCACTGTGTCAATGATTGATGCTGTAGCTTTTCTTTAGTATTTTACTTAACAAAAAGTTCTAAATAGTAGAACACAGATAAATACAGAAAAAGGAACAGCTCCATCAAATGGCTTATTCTGTACAATGCTGAAAAAAATTATTTAGAAATATTTCAATAGAAAAATGGCACGTCGGTAATTAAATCAGATTTTTGTTCAATATCATTCTTACTCTTAGTAAACCACTAATGACACAAACTTTAACACCACAAACTTCATCTTTTTGGTTTAATGATAACTGGTTTACTTTGTTTATTTTTAGAAGCCAGCTTTTTCTTTGCCAGTCTATGTTTAGCTTCAATTCTTTTCTTCTGGATTTCCTCTGGAGTACACTGGAAAGGTGGGGAACATGAGACAGCCTGAGCTAAAATACAAAAATCATTTTTCAGCTGACTACAAATATATCACACAATTTAAAATTTACTTCAAAATTAAATTTAATAATTACGTAACTACCTGATTTATATGTCTTATTCCACCTGATACAAACTAGACATTAAGTGTACAGTTATAACCTGAGACCCCCGGAACTTACTGCCTGTTTGCAGTATTTTACTATTCTTTTGAAAGTCAGGCATTGAGCTACATTAGTGTTGTCTGCCAAACTAAAAAAACACCCAACTTTACTGATAAGTTTATCTGTGCCTAAATTTGGCACTTTTATATACCTAGTCCTCTTGCTAGGATTAATATACCGATAGGTTTACTTTCCTTCAGTCGGAAATGTTAAAACATATTACCAAGTTTGAATGCAAGAACACAAGATACAACCAATTTATTTTTTTTTTTTTTTTTTTTTTTTTTTTTTTTTTTTTTTCAGAAAATATTACTTATATTCTGATAAAGTTTGTCCAGCATCTAGTATCTATTCTGGGCCTGTATTTCCAATTTATTACAAATTTACCAGTAGTTAAAATTTTGTTTGAAGATGTTGAATTTTATATAGGATTTAAAATTATATTGAAACAATTATACAAGTATTAATAAATAAGATAGCAGTAGGCGGCCCATACAAAAATTTCGTGATTGATATACAATGAATAGCAAAGGTGGTGGTTTGTAGCAGGATGAAAGAATCAGATCATTTGTAACAATCGTTTGTCAACTGTAATAGGTACGCGGAAAAACAGTTTGTCAGTACCTCTGTGATAAGCTGTGCTGCTATCTAGCAGTAATGCAATCAAGTCAAGCAGCTTACCGTGGACTACTACTTACCAAAGACCTTGATTGTTGATAATTTTGCCATTTTCGGGCTGAATTTTGAAAAATTCAGTTACAAGAAAATCTCTCTTGGTGGTAGAGATTAAGCTCTGATCATGAATGAATTACTTGATGCTATTTAAAATTCTGCCTATGCTAAGTTCTTTTCTGAATCAGTCACCAACTTCTTGTATATATTTTGTTAAAATATTTCACCACAAGATGTGGATGCAATTCTATTGCTACAAAAAATAGTAAGGGCAAAAACCACTTTCACAGAGTTTATTCTTACTAAATTTGAAATAAACCTGTATCGGATTACAACACATTTGACTGAAAACTAAATCAGACTTCGAAATCCTAAGTTGCAAGAACAAACATTGCATTTACACGGTTAACTCTGGTAACATTTACAGAGTACCCCAAAGTTTGTAAATTTATATAATAGATTTTGAAACAGTTTTTCAAGCAAACAAGTTCATCACCTCATGTCGCCGACAGAAATAATTCAAAGTCCTGTCATTACTGTTACTTATCCTTGTAGTCAGAATCAAAGTCCAAAATATTTCTATTTCCAAAGCTACACGTTAGTGCAAAAAGAACTGTGGGTGTTGTGCCTGGTAAACAACTGCTATTGAGGTGGCAAATTCAGGGGTTTATGTGAGGTCTGTCCCAAAAGTATCTGACCTTCCTTCATATCTTCATTTCTGACAATTTGAATGCCATTTGCCAGGTATGAATGTGAACAGTAAAGCTTCACGAACTCCCTACATG
Organism: Vandiemenella viatica; assembly: GCA_031002005.1. Classification (NCBI taxonomy): domain Eukaryota; kingdom Metazoa; phylum Arthropoda; class Insecta; order Orthoptera; family Morabidae; genus Vandiemenella; species Vandiemenella viatica. Next base: position 97,932,452 of record JARYHS010011408.1, read on the forward strand.
TCGCATTTTTCTGTCATAAAAAATGACTGAAAGATCGGAACAATGAATTTTCATTAAAGTTTACTTTAAATTCAAAAAGAGTTGTGCAGAGACAATCGAGTTTAGAAAAAACTTTATGGTATAAAATGTAACATACCTTAGAATTTCGTATTTTTTGCATGAAAAAATTGGTTCATGGATACCACAGCTTTAAAGTCATTTCTGGGAGATAATTCAGGAAATATTTCAAATGATATAGTTAATATAGGCAGGAATTCAGGTTTTAAATAGTAAATCCAAGCATTAATCCACCTAAACAGCTGTAGAAAACTTAACCTAAGATCTGGATATGCAATATTTGGTTCTTATATAATTTCGCTAAATCAGTTTCACTTTAAGAGACTATTAAATGAAAAAATAAAAAAAAAAAATAAAAAACCAGTCAAACAACAACGAATCTTGTAGCTAGAGAATCCCACTATAAAGTTTGAGTACATTAAAAGTAAAATTCAGGTATAAAAATTTATCACGTATTTTTCCACTTTAAAATTTGAAAATTCAGATGTTAGAAAACATCTAGGAAATCGACTGCTGAAACAATGTACACAAATTTTGGGAAGCTTAGTATAGTCTGAAGATTGTTTTTAAATATTATATGGTAAATGCAGACACATGCTTAAAGAAAAAGTTAAACATTTCGGTCATATGCATAAACCCAAGGGAAGAAATTGTATTCAAAATGAAGTTTAAACAAATACAAAGAATCCCTAATAAGTTTCATTTGAATTCGCCAAGGTATTGGATTGAGTTAGAATAAAATAAATTTTGGCGCCAACAAAACTTTATTATGATGGCTTGGCTAGAAAGCATTCACCTGGATTGATATTTACAAAAATTCATAGTAAATTGAAAAACGCAGTTAGACTCTTCAGATTTGCACAGTAACCATTTTTGAATACGCAGAATTGTTTAAAGCTACTTTCAGACTGATATCTTTAATAACTCAGGAAATGGCAATTAGTCAGATTCTATTTTTGGTTTGCGAATTCTATTTAATAATAAACACGCTTTATTTGATATCAGATAAAAGAGCAGATAATTAGGGGTAAAATAAAAGTTGTTTCAGTTTCATAATTGCAAAAGGATGAAAGTTACTATTAGGTCTTGGGAATCGCCTAAAATTATTTTTACGGCTAAACTATTAAACTTACAAAATTTTTCATAAGGATAAAATTTAACGCTTTTTAGAAGATCATGCTATTCTCAAAATTTCAGAGCAATAGGATTATTTTATTCATCAAGGACAAATATCGGATGCAAGTTTACATGCGTGAGATATGATACCTGATCAGATTACCAGACTGTTCTCGTGAGAAACGTGGAAGTCTTTGTGTTCCCACAGTCAGTTTCTATAAACAGTAGTCCGAACTTTTCCTCGTGGCCAGTCAGTCACTCATCCCCGAAGCATTCACTCCCGCAGATGGCCAACAAGTGCTAGTGTGTGGTGTAAGCTCGCTCAGTTTTAAAGTTTCAGTAAGAATATTACCATGTAGCATTGAGACAGTATTTTATGCCTTTTGGTGCATTGGCATAACTTAAATGTTGGTCGTCGGCAGACAAGTTGATCTTTAGAATCGTGTGATGAACTTTTCTCTACTTTCATGTGATAATTTGAATGATGGGGTTTGGTCTGGCTCGAATCGGTTAATCGAATCTGCAACTTTATCTTTGTAAAAATTGTCTGCTGCCATTTCAGTTTGTGACTTTGCTAACTTTCAAGAATATAAAGATTATCTACCAGTAATAGACTTGTGAACATATTATCAATCACCTTATCTTAGTTTGGGGTTTTATCAAGCTAAGTGGCAACCACATTAAATTAGCAAAGCCAGAGCTGAAACCATCCAGGGCAACGATCACAGTTCGAGTCGAGATCAGAACATTATGGTTAAACCCCCATCAACGTTTATGTGCTCACAAAAAGTTGTAAGAAATTTTATCCTCTTTAAAATTGGAAGTAAAGTATTTCTTGCTATGACTTATCAGGAAGGAGTTATAGACGAAAAACTGAAAAAAGTACAAAAATTTTGACGTTTTTGGCCACAGAAAATTGTGCCAAGGGTGTCGGAGGCCAAACACTTGATTTCTGCATACTCTCACCAATATATACAAGATAAGAAAAAAAAATCTACTACAAGATATTCTGCAAGGTAAAATTACCCTTTTACTGGACTAATTACTGATATGCTAATGTTAATAGTATATCTGTTGCAGTCTGGTGGCTCAGTGGTTAAATTTTCCCACACCCCCACAGCTATTGACACCATAGTGCATAATGGGAGACTTGATGCTACTACCACACACAAACACCAGTGGTCTGCACTATGTAGTTGTGGCAGCAAAGAGAAATATAGGGACACACGTGTTTTTGGTCGAAATATGAAAGTGCCCCAGATCGACCAGTTTCAACCACCATATCGCCCTCATCCCCACAGTAACTGGCACTTGGCCAACAATGCTGTGCATGATGGAAAACTCCAAGTTACCACCACACATAAACATCAGTGGTCTGCACTAGGTAGTGGTGGCTACAGGGTGAAATGTAGGGAGACACAAGTCTATATACGAGGGTTGGAACTTAAATAGTGGCAACTATTTATTCACAACCGATACAAAAGTGTTACATGTTTGCACCTGTTACTGTCCTTCAAAGTAGTCACCAGTGTTGTGTATAAACCTCTTGCCAGTGATGTGGAAGGCGTAGTATACCATTAGCAGAGCCTGTTCTGTTGATGGTGCGAGTGGAGCGGTCTACTGCCTGTCGAATCTCTGGAACAGTTCTGAAGCGAATGCCACGAAGTGGTTCCTTCATCTTAGGAATCAAATCAAAGTAACAAGGACTTAAGTCCGGGGAGTATGGGGAATGGTACAGTACTTCCCAGTCTCATCGACCGAACAGAGCAGCCACAGCTTGCGCTGTATGCGCCCGCGCATTGTCGTGCAAAATGATGGGTTGGTTGCGCAGAAAGTGTTGCCACTTCCTTCGCAAAGCTGGTCATAGGTGATGCTCCAAAAACGAACAGTAATACTGTGCACTGACAGTCTGCTGTGGAGGAACGTAATGCGTTAGGATAACACCATCACAGTCGTACACAAGAATCACCAAAACTTTCACCATACTGGGCTCTGATGCACTTTCGACTTTTGCGGCGACCGATAATGACGCCACTTGTTGGATTGGCGTTTCAGTTTTGGCTCGTACAATGTGGCCCATGTCTCATCGAGTGTTAAATATGGAGTAAGAAAGCCTCTCCTTCGCACTCATAGAGGTCCAAGTGCATCTGAGTAGAGTCATAATGCATCCATTTATGCATTTCCATCAATTCATGCGAAACCCATCGTAATGCAATTTTTTGCATACCCAGGCATTCCTTCAGGATGCAAAGCAGTCGTATGCGCTAATCTGGTTTCGTAGGCAAGCTCACGAATCATGTGGTGTCGATCACTGTCCACTAATGCAGCAACAGTATGCACTTCTTCTTCAGACACGCTAGGACAACCTGCCCGATGCATGTCTGCTACAGTTTGCCGAACTTCATTGAAGGCTCTTACCCAATGTGCCACTGTTCTGTACAACAATGCCGATTCCCTGCATGCCTCTTGAAGACCTTGATGACACTGTTGTGTTGTACGACCTCTAGCACATTCAATCTTGATCCAACTTCATTGTTCCTGTTTCAAAAACATAGTGACACCATTAGGTTAGACCGCTCGCTCACAAGTGACTGCGTTTCCCTCGATTGTGCACACGCCGAGGTAAGGTAGGTATGTCAACAACGTGTGCTATAAGCGACAATAGTAGATTCCATTGCATAGTGTCTCCACAGCAGTGTTGCCACTATTTAAGTTCCAACCCTCGTATTATATTGGGTCTGGAGTACGGGACTATGCTACCAGATGGCGCCACAGGTGCAGCAAACTAAGCACGAGTGCTGCAGTGACCACTGAGATAACTACTAGGCGTGTACTTAAGGAGAGGAAGAACAAGCAGCAGGCAGATTCATGCACCCGCCAAAAAGGGAACATCACTCTGCTATCTGTCATTGTGTATTGTTAGACTCAGTCTAATAAAATGGATCCTTGTATCAGCTGTGTTCTCGTGGCTAGTCTCCACTGTCCGAGGGATATCCACAGCCTGCCTTCACTGATGAGCCATCTAACTTGAACTGGAAACTCCATTCAACCAGATTCCTGTGCTTTCCCGGATGTATTCAACATATACAAGATTTATGATAGTGAAAATAACCTGTCACTTACCACTCAAAAAAGCAGGAGAGCATGACAAACGTAATTAACTAATGCTTACCTGCCACTAAAATATTCACATCTACATTGAACTGACCATGAACTAAATATCCAGAAATTTGTATTCTAACTAGCATATTTAAATGAAATTTCATCCACTTACTTCACATTATTTGCTGTCAAATACGAGGGTTGAATGATAAATAATGCCTCCACCTTCATAACTCCTCAACACATGGCAGCACTGGTATGCAGCAGGTACTTACTTGTTCTGTAGACTCTCCTCTACAGCTCCAGTTGGCAGGAAGCTTTACCATTGAACGGTTGTAGGGTTGCAGTGTAAAGTATGGAACCCTGCGCAGATGGTCGGTCAATGCAATTTAAGCAACATGCAGCCATTGAATTCTTGACAGCAGAAGGTATCACCCCAAAGGAGATTCATCAAAGAATGCAAGCTGTTTATGGTGATTGTGTCGATGTGAGTACTGTGTGTCGCTGGGCGATTAAGTTTGAAGGTGTTGAGGTGGGAACATCTGACTTACATGACAAACAAAGAGTTGGACGTCCTATGACAGCAACCACTGAGTTTCACAAGCAAAAAGTTGACAGACTGATTCAGAATAATTGTTGTATCACTCAGAGAGAAATTGCAAGCACAATTGGCATTTCACAAGAACATTATTGCTTTGCTTGGCTATCGGAAGATCTGTGCACGATAGGTACCTCAGATGCTGACACCTGAAATGAAAGTGAACAGAGTTGAAATTTGCCAGGAACTCCTCTCACATTAGGAAAATGAAGGTGATGGCTTTTTCCATTCAGTTGTGACAGGAGATGAAACATGGGTACACCATTACGACCCGGAGATGAAACGCCAGTCTATGGAATATCGACATAAAGAATCACCCCAAAAAAAGAAATTAAAAACACAGCCCTCAGCTGGAAAAATCATGGCACCAGTGTTCTGGGACACAGATGGTGTTATCCATCTTGATGCCCTTGGGTGTGGGACAGTAAATTCAGAGTGTTAAATCACAATGCTGCTAACTTTGAAACGACGGCTAACAAGGGTCCGTAAGGAAGAGGGAAATGTTTTCCTGCAGCATGACAACGACAGACCACACATTTCACGTGCTACCACAGCAGAACTTCAGAGACTTAATCTCACCACCGTACGACATCCTCCATACAGTCCAGATTTGGCACCGTCTGACTTCCATCTGTTCCCAATAATGAAAGAAGATCTGTGGGGCATCATTATGCTTCTGATGAAGACGAGAGAACTGTGAGACTGTGGTTGCGGAAACAGAGTGACGGCTTCAGAAAACTGGTTCATCATTGGCAGAAATGTATCCAATTGTCTGGTGATTATGGGTAAAAGTGAATATTGGTAATTAAAGAAGACATTCTAAGGATTCTTTCTGTGTTTGATTTATTAAAATATTCCCATTCAATCCCGAGTTATGACCTTGGAGGCATTATTTATCATTCAACCCTAGTGAAACCTTTGCAGTAACTATCTTAACTTTAATATTGGTAAAAATGAAAAATTTGCACAGACAATATCGTTTTTTGCTTGGGTCTGGAAATTGTATATTATATTACACCAGATACATCTATTTCCACATTACGTATGCACTTTTGTTCAAATTTCAAATATGAAGCTGTGGCTTTCTTCACTTTCTTGAAGGTCTGGAAAAAAACTGTTTGTATAAAAAGGACAAGAACTTGCATTCAAAATTGAAACAGATTCTTAGGATTTCAGTTGAGAGGCATGATCTGCATTATGTTCTATTCTTTTTCCCCATGACTGAAAACATGCTATGGGAAATGGTAAGAAGGAACACATTACTCCGGAATCCTATTATATTTAAAGCCCTGTACACAGTGGGATTCTTTGTCACAACAAATTGTAGCAGTTCTGCGTTCCAGTAGTCTGCAACAATGAGCCATCACAAAAAAATCCCACCTCAACTAAATCTGAACCATCAAATATCGAGTCTCCGGTGTCGTGGAGCAGAATACTTGCATCCAATTTGAAATGGGATACACAAACGCATTGTCCCAAAACATGCACAGTGTGGACATGTTACTAACTAATTGCGTCTGGTTCAGTTCTTTGAAAATTTTCAAACTGTGCATGTGGGAAATCGTCTGGGTTATGCATAATTAGTTCACATGCTGTTTTGGTCTCTTCTTTAATTTACTTCATTAAAATCTCATGCATCATTTGAGGAGCACCGAACTTATTCTTCAACTAATGGAAAATCTGCAGGATGTAGTAGTATTTTTTTTATTTTTATTTTTTGGTGTTCAATCATTTGGTTATAAAAATAGAATATGAAAGCAGTTATTAGAAAGAAGACAGCTGAAAAAAATAATTTTTTCAGTAGCCAAAACAGAAAATTCATAAATTGAAATAACAGTTTCGAGGGAAGATAAAATGCTGGGTCTATAGAAGAAAAGTGGAACTTCTCCAAACAAATGCTCTTGGTTCGGGAATGAATATTATCTGCTCCTATTGCAAATAATAAAGATGATAATTTAAATATTTTTCGCTATTTAATTGTAAAATCATTGATAACTAGTGCCTGGCCTCACAAAGAAATAACAGTGGCCCACCGTAGTGAGTGAGTGGTAAGTCTCGTACCTGGCATTCAAATTCCCATCCAGCCATACAGATTTTGGTTTCCTCAAGTCACTCAGGGTGAATTCTGGGATTGTTCCTTCAAAAGGCCATGGCCGAAATCCTTCCAGTTCCTTTCTCCCAGTCTTTTTGCACCTATACTGACCTCAATGCCAATGATGTGAAAAGCCATAAGAGAGAAATATAATAAAAACAGGAAATCACATTTTGTAAATTAAAAACAAGAGGGCGTATATTCAACACCGCTGACTCCTTCAGTTCAGCATCCACAACAAAAATTCCTTCTTTCTCTCTAGTACACCTCAAACTCTGAAATTCTATCTCAGCATCTACATTCCAACTGTAATTGCACTTCAGAATGTACAGTTCCTTTGCCGAGTTCTGTTAGCCAAGATGCTGCCATAGAATGTAGTTATTCTAAGCATTTTGTATTTGAGATACTTGTTGGGAAATAAAAGTTTATGGATGTTAACTGTTTTTTTCAGTTAGTCTTATACTTGAGCTTTGCTTTTTAACACAAAAAAATTGATGGCCTCACACAGTGCACAAAATCTGATGTTACCTGCTTTGAAAATTTGAAAGTATATATTAGACTTTTGTATGAATATCCATCTGCAAGGAATCAGAGTGTGGCAACCAGCCTGATGTCAGGAGAAATATATTGTCTGCAGTCAGTTTCTCGTTTGGAAATCAGGTGCCTGGTTTAGTCGTGTAGCACAAGCTTCAAAATGTTGATCAATAAAATACTTGCTAATACTTATATCCTCAAAACTATAACTGTTTCTAACATAAGTGACAACTCCTCCTTTCTCCAAGTTTGTTCTACAATAATGAGAAGCTAAATTAAAGTCAGTTACATTTGACATACCTATTCCTGTAGGTTATGTAGCGTTCAGACAAGCATGAAACATCAATTCTATTGATATCATTTAACTCATTTATATGGATTAACAATTCATCCACTTTGTTAACCCTCTTATATTCTGATGTAATAAATTAATCCCTACATAATTTTTAATTTTGATATCTGAAAACTCATTATTGTTTAAACTAATGTCTTTTAAAACTCTCTGCCTAATACATGATCCTAATCTAATAAAGGAGCTGCCCTAACACTATTAACAATAGGAATCTTTTCATGTGAATTTGTGGCCCCAATTAATTGTTTTGCTATCAGATCTGATAGAACCCCCTTCCCTCTACTATTGAGGTGTAGGTCACGCCTAGTATAACCCCATCTATCAATAGCATCTACAGGTACCAAGCTCATGCCAGAGCCAATATCAGACATAAGCAGCCATTCCAGTTCCAGATTCACTCGCCTCACAGCAGAGTTAATCTGTGGCCGATCATAGCGTCGCAAGACTGACATCACACTGACCCGTGTGGCACATTGCTTCTGCTATTTTCTCCACGTCATCTCTGATACTATACCTATCATTCCTGCCTAGTGTTGCAAAATGAAAAACAATTATTTTTTTTCAGCTTTGTGAAAAAAAAACCTAGCACTCTTGTCTTTTTTTCTATTTTTTTTTTTTTTTCAGAAAACAATATATCTGATAAATCAGGGGTGGGCAACCCAAATGATCTTGCGGGCCACTTTGGAAATGCGTCATAACTACGCGGGTCACATATAAAATTATATATTAGATGTTCCGAGATGCGCGTGTATCATGAGTTCGCAGAATATAACATAATTATTCCGCGAACTGGTAACTGTAAACTCATAAATAAAACAGGCAATATCTCTCATATATGCGCAAGAATATTATTTTAAATTAAATAAATTTTTTTCTCATAATTTCGACAGTTAATTTTGAAATACATGGATGCACAAATAATGTATTTTTTAAATACATTGGTTTTCACTACATTGGCAATTATAAACTAAATATAATTTGAAAAAGTGTGATGAATCACGCGGGGCGAAAAACTCTTCAGGGCGACCGAGTACGATGCTTATTTTTATGAATTTTCATGATTGAAAAAAGATGCTCACATTTATACGTGCTTCCGAATGTGCAAATTATTTTTCGTGCAAAAACTCTCAGCTTTGGATATTTTTCTTCGGAAAGGTATGTTCTGTATCTGAAATTTCTGAATCTCTCGCGGGCCGGATTGAAGCTGGTGGAGGGCCGGATCCAGCCCGGGGGCCAGGGGTTGCCCACATATGTGATAAATTATAGTTTCATTTATGGAATTTACATTTACAAGTGTGTTTTAAATCTTACTAAATCATATAATGTTTTACATAATGAATCGTAAATGTATCTATGTAGGTAACATAATGTTATTCATCATCGGTCAGTACCACATTCGCTAGTATCAGCACTACCAACACTAGTTCAGTCGGTGTCGGATTTTTTTTTTTTAACTGCTTTACGTCTCTTAACAGCAAGGTCTTTAGAGACGGGAAAGGATGGGGGCAAGGAATGGGAAGGAATTCGACCATGGCCTTTTGAAGGAAGTATCCCGGCATTTGCCTGGAGTGATTTGGGAAACCATGGAAAACCCAAATCTGGATGCCCGGACAGGGATTCGAACCGCCGTCCTCCCGAATGAGAGGCGAGAACGCTAACCGTTACACTGCCCCGCTCGGTTCGGAATTTTCTGTTTCTTCTTCTGTCTCCTCTATATCCATAACTTCAGAAGTAGTTACATTTTCTTTTACTGGTTGTTCTTGTATTGTACGCAAAAGATTTTGAGATTGCAATTTTAAATTGTGTGCAAAGAACACACTGTGCTTAAATACTGCACCGATAGTTCTGTATTACGGTCTTTTAAGTTTGAATTTAAATCTATTATCATACAAAATAGTAGCTTTATTTCTTTTCAATCGTTGGTTACGCCAACAGTTGCAAGGAAACGATTCATAATTACTGGTAATTTATTGACTCAGTATCACTATACGCTGAGAGTTTAACAAGTATACGAATATAAGGAAAGCACAATATGTAATAAAAAGAGACAAAAAACCCTAGATAAATTTTAAATTCCTAATTTTTTGAAAAGATCCATAGGTCTACAGACTGGCAGCACTAGTTCAAATAACGAGTATCAATCCAAACAACGGGGAACGGGGATTCCTTCTCACGCAACCTAGCTTCTTCGGGAAGTCCCCATTCATAAAAGAAAATTTCAGTATATATGTTGTCAATATTTTTGTATTTTTTTTGTCTACTGAACCAGAAAAATATATTAGATTTAAAAATTAAGAAAAGTACTTAGAATAAACTCTAAAACAGTCATATTAAACAATAAATGCCTTACAAATTTGAGATTTAGTAGTTATGAAAAAAAAACATGTCCCAGAAAAAAAACATGTTTTTTTCATGTTTGTTTTTCAAGCCAGAAAAAAAATCTGTATTTTTACAACGCTATTCCTGCCCAAACTATTTCCCCCTTCTCCCACTATCAGTACATGATCTTGATCCTGATACCAGACAAAGAGTGGCTTCTGCTTTCTAGAGAATTCACAATTTGTTGTTTATAATTTTTTGTGCATCTAGGGTAGACATCGTCTAGACTAAAATGGCATTATTTGTGGTACATATTCTGTTGATTCTATTTTGTCTGTACCTGGCTTCCCAGCTTTCTTTTTTTTTTTTTTTTTTGCTATTTGTTTTGCCTCTTGCTTCCCATTTCATCTCTGTCTCTCCTGAAATGATAAAAACAACACTTTTGATAGATAATGATTTTTTGAACCAAAGCAGGTGGCTCTCCAGATTTTGACAATGCAGCATTGCTTGGGCTTGTCACTCTGCTGTTGTTTAAGTTGCTGATTTTCTTTTTTGAGTTGATGTAACAGCCTCCCCAAAAAAGTTATGTTTACTGCCAAGCAGGAAAGCTTATCTTTTATTTTTCTTAGTCTATCTAACCTTGGCCAGTGTTGTCCTCGGTTATCATTTAGATGTCTAATTCCTTATACTCATTTTCAATCTTTCCACTACCTTAGTTCAAACACTTTTATTACTTTCTTCTGGCAACACCATTTTAGCAACAACAGATAGTAGTTTGCAGCAATGACTAGCCACAATTACTTTCCAGCATCAGGTTGTTGACATGGCATTCTGGTTGTGTCAGGTTGCTGACTTGCAGAGTGTTGCTTGCAAGACGGGAGCTGCTGGCTCAGAACTTGGCAGCAATGCACATGGCGAGGCAAAGTAATTTAACTGTTCACTCGGCTTAATGTAATGTTTTTAATCATGTGTTCTGTCAGATACACCTGTAGTTTCATTTTTCCCACTAGATTATAATCAGAAGTGAAAGCAACTAGATTACTGCTGCTTAGTGTTTCCAGTCATCTCAATGAAATACTTAAGGTGTGTTTACAAGGTTCATTACTGTAATAGATTCAGATGAATCACTCGCAATGAATGTGAAATGAATTAATTTTTCTTTTACATGTATCATTACAAATGAACCATTCAGTTGACTTTAAGATGGCAGCAAATGAACTTTTGCTTGTTGGAATAGATTTACTTTACAGAAACCTTGCTTAAGATATTAAAAGTCACATCATCAAGAAAGTTAATAGAGAAAAGACGTTGGCAGATGAGAAATTGGATCTTACTGTGAGATAAAATGGGGACCTCAGCTGAAAGAGCTGGTACTGGAGGACAATATGGCATTAAAAATTCATTTTCGAATGTATGAAACACAATTTGAAGATTTCTTATCAAAAATCTCACCACTAATTACAAAACAGGATACTATGATGAGAAAATATCTTCCAGCCAAACTGAAGCTCCAAATTACTATACGATTTCTTACAACTGGTAACTGCTTTGGAACACTTGAAGCTGCATTCCCTGTATCAACTTTAAGGCACAATTTGCAACACTTTTTTCTGGTTTCAAAACTTTGGTTAATTCAGTATAATACGGATGGTACGGATAGTTTTAATTTTGCACTTGATGTCTTATTGTAAAAACTGAGAGATTCAATTTTTTAATCAAGTCCCCCAAAGCTTTATTTCTCATATCTTTATTTCTGTAACTTAAAATTTTTGTGTTCTATAAACACTGATGGTTAAGGAATGACATTAAAAATAAAGGATTGTGTTCTTCTTTCCATTTAGAAACCATTGTGTGCTGAACACAACAATACTCAGAAACAAACAGGTGCATGCAAACTAGGAGGAGGTTTTACTTCAATGTTTTGATTGTTTACACCAAGGCTGCACGACCAATTTTGGAGATGGGCCACAATTTCAATTCTAAATTAGCCAGCGTATCCCATAATATTTGCCTGTAGTTACAACAGATATTTAAATACAACAAAAGATATAAGTAACACAGTTTAGCAAAATAAAAAAGTAAAAACCATCAAAGAGACCTTTTTTTATTTTAATGATAATCAAAAGTAAAAAAAGACCTTTGCACAAGTTTTTGAGCGTGCATATTCAAGACCGCCGCTGTTGATGGGCAAATTCAAATGCACTGGCGGGCCAATCTATGAGGCAGTCTCCCACAACACCCACCTCTCATAATGTTTTCTTGAAAATTACTTTACCATGTGTGTTCTTGTCTTTCCTGTGTGTTCACGCCCCACATCCATCATCTGAAGGTAAGTGGTGGTTCATTTCCCTATGATAATTTGTTTGTTATTCCTTTTCGCTACTTAGCGCCTTTCATTTCATTGTTCACTATGCAACACATAACTCTTAAGCAGACCTTACACAATTAACAGTATTGACAATATCTTGTCATATTGACCTTGCAGGGTGAGAAAAATTGTATTGACGGTCGGTATTGATGGAAATTCGGATTTTCTGTTATTCAGGCATCATATATATTATTTCTATAAGGTATTTTTTTGTCACAAGCCTGTATCTTCCTTCATACTTAGCCAAAATCAATGAATGAGGTGTCATTTTAAAGCTTATGGTTCCCACTTTGGCCTCATCATATTTTAAGAAAGAATGTTTTCGGAATTCGACCCTTACAGGGCAAAAATGACAATATGTCTAAAATATTGTTTTCTGTGTTACAAGTCATTTATCTCCCTGGATACCTATCTCAAATCGTTTAGTGAAGTATCATTTTAAAGATTAAGATCTCCGCTTTAGTGACGTCAAATACTAAGATAATTTTTTTTTTTTTTTTTTTTTTTTTTTGGAATTCGACCCTTAAAGGGTAAAAGTATCAATATTTTTGCAATGCATTTTTGTGTCACGAGCCATTTATCTCACTTCATATCTAACCAATAATGATAAATGAGGTATCTTATTAAAGATATAGGTCTCCGCCGCGATAACATTATATTTTAAGAAACGAATTTTTTGTAATTCGTCCCTCAAAGGGCAAAAATGTCAATTTTTCTAAAATGCGTTTTTTGTGCCTTGAGCCATTTATCTCCCTGGATATCTAACCAAAATCAATAAATCAAGTAAGATTATGAGAAGTAATGTCTCAGCTTTGGTGACATCATATTTTAAGAAAGAATTTTTTTGGAATTCAACCCTTAAAGGGAAAAAGTATAAATGATTCTACAACGTATTTTTGTGTCACGAGCTATTTATCTCCCGTGATATCTAACCGATATAGATAAATGGGGTATCATAATTGTAAGGACATAGACCGATACCGGGGTTGTAGTATCGCCTAAGTGCCTTAACTTACACTCTTGATCGCACTTAACAGTTCTCTTAAAAACTCTGTAAATAATTTTGATTTGATTTGATTTGACCATGTAGCCAGGATTACTCAACTAAATGCCAAGGTCGCCACAATATTTGATTTCAACCCCAAATATTGGAAAGGGTTTTATGCTAACTACTGAAGCACACAAGTTCACTGTTGGAAAACTCAAAGTTTTATTTTCAAAGTCAATAGTTCAAAATAGCATTTACAGTTGAGCAGGCATATCGAACTATCTTTACCAACGATTACAGATTGTGGAGAGAAATCTAACCGACCGAAACCCCTTTAGCAAATTTACCAGTTCTTAACAGTCATTGAAGTTATGATATAACACGACACGACATGGTTGAACTAGCCCGCATGGCGAGTTACAACCAGCGCGACGAAAGACAGACCGAAACAGACTCCAGGCAGGAACAGACAGACCGGAACAGACCACGGACAGCCACAGACCGGCTCTTTTATCGAAACCACGAGAACCAGTGACGTCAGCAACTGTATCACATCTTTTTCCTCCGCGTAGCTCAAAGAGTACGAAATTTATTTGACGATCCCGATTATTAAAAAATGTTTAAACTTTGATAGTATCTGGACTTATCCACTAGAAGTCCGACGGCAGTCTCTTGAGAAATTTAGAGTAATTAATTTTAATGTTTTAGCTATTTAAGACTCCGCGTAGTGATACATTCAAATGTGGGTAAAATCCCTAAGTGTTCTAGAACCTTTTACGCGCGTGCACAACAATCTGCGACAATCTATTTTACAAAAACCTAATTTCCGGACAAATGCTTAAACTTTTGATGAAAACCCATATATGTCTTAAATCGTCTTAATTAGGGCTATCTGCTAATGTAAAATTTAAATTAATATCTCTTTTAGATAAAAAGCTTATTTTTTCTCTTAATTAAAATCACTAATTAAACTTTGCCAAATTATTTCATTTTATTACCAAAATATCGGGGATAGTGCTGACTACAGCTGGTGATAAAAGTTTGGTTGTAGCTTTACTGGATTTAAAGATACTGCGAAACTTAGAATTTCACTATTCTGATCGCGTGCTTCAAAACTTGAACAAACGGGAATAACTCTTAAACTAAACGTTTCCCGATATGATAATTACACATTAAAATGATTATTATAACGAATTACAACTGTGAGCAAGGTTACAGGAAAATTACTTAAAGTTGAAAACTGTACTTCACAAAATTTCTAAGTCCCGCCTAAGCAAAACTAGAATTTGCCAAAATTCCAAGATCCTTACAATATTAAAGACTAATGTCTCTGCCATGGTAACATTATATTTTAAGAAAGGAATTTTTGTAATTCGACCCTTAAAGGGCAATGTCAATATTTGTAAAATGAGTTTTTTTGTGTTTTGAGCCATTTATCTCCATGGATATCTAACGAATATCGATAAATGAAGTCTGAGTATGAAGAGTAATGACTCAGCTTCGGTGACATCATATATTAAGAAATATTTTTTTTTTTTAAATTTAACCCTTAATGGGAAAAAGTATAAACGGTTCTACAACGCATTTTTGTGTCTCGAGCCATTTATCTCCATTAATATCTAACCGAAATAGATAAATGTGGTATAATTCTAAAAATTAAGGTTTCCACTGTGGCAACATCACATTTTAAGAAATGAATTTTTCTGAATGAACTCTTAAAGGGCATAAATATCAGTATTTCTAAAATGCGTTTTTTTTGTGTCTCGAGTCATTTATCTCCCTTGACAATTAAACATAATTGATAAACGATGTATCATTTTAAAGATTGAGGTCTTCAAAAGGTATTAGGTTCCGTTACACCACATTTTTTTGAAAGAAATTTTTCAAAATTCTAACCTTAGAAGGCAAAAGTATTAATATTTCTACTACGCATTTTTTCTGTCACGAGCTATTTATTTCCCTTGATACTTAACCGAAATTAATAAATGAGGTATTGTTTTAAATATTTAATTATCCGCTTTGGTCATATCATATTTTAAAAAACTTTCTTCAAATTCAACCCTTAAGTGGCAAAAATATCATTATTTCTTGAACTCCTTTTTTTTTTTTTTACTTGGCTTGATAACTAACTGAAATCGATAAATGAGGTATCATTTTAAAGACCAAGTTGACTGCTTTGGTCACACCATATTTTATAAAAGAAATTTTTTGGAATTCAACCCTTAAAGGGCAAAGGTATTAATATTATTTCTACAGCATGTTTATTATTATTATTATCATTATTATTATTACAAGCCATTTATCTTCTTCGATACCTAGCTGAAATCGATTAATATCATATAGTTTTAAAGATTAAGGTCTTCAGTTAGGTAAAATCATAAATTAACAAAAAAAAAAAATTCGGAATTTTGTGCTTAAAGTGGCAGCACATATGAGAAAGTTCAAAGCCAAGTCCCTAGATTGCAGCAGCAGATATCACAGAGATGTCAATTAACTTTTTTTATATTCAATAAGTAGCTTTTCGGAAAAAAAATTATGTTATGGAAACACTTTCGTTTTGCTATACAATTCCAATGTAAACCTTTTATTCGCACAGCAACAAATATCACAAAGATGTTGATATGTTATATGTATTTTGGTCAGGTTGTTTGTATCCTGTTAAAGTCAGTGACAGTTTGTCGTAAATACAGAGTGTTTTAAATTATCTTAACTGTTTCGTAATATGTTATAAGTATTTTTATGCATACCTATTATAATAAAAAAATAATTATTTGCAACAAAAGTACGGTTCTACTTTTCATTATATTACAAACCTTCAACCTCACTATTCATCGCATTTTATTTGCGAAATTTTCACACGGGTTGCCTAGTCAATACTGGTATGCATCAATATTTTCATCAATTCTCAGTTGAGTTCACATAATCCTTCAATGAAGGTTAAGAAATGAAGACAAGGACCAACCCTATTACTTTCTTACTTTGTGGATGCTCCTTGTAAATTCATACACAAATAAAGGATGGCATTATACTCTGGGCTCCATCAGTAGATGTATAAGGCCAGAATTCAGAAGAAAGCAATTAGAATAATGACCAACAGTAAATCGAAGGAATCTTTTATCTTTATTTAAATATATGAATACTCTTTCATTGACATGCATTTACATCTTTAAAGCTATCTTATATTTATAATAAATTACAAGGGAAGGGAAAATGACTCATCACTCACCAAAGTTGAGGGCTGCGACGGGTGAAGAACATATATGACGAACACAAGAATACACAATATTTCGGTTTTACACCTTATTCATACTGTAGGAAATGAGTTACGTGATTTGGGAGGTGAGCACACGCAAAAGTTTAAAGTTTAATATATATATATATATATACACATAAGGAAGAATATCCAGTTTCGAATTACTTAAATATTGAATGACACCAACTATGTTCTTCCAAATTTTCCCACTATACTGTCCATGTCAAGTTAAAAGAAACTTCAAGGCAGTTAATATTAATGGTAGAGTATTTCAAGAAATTAAAAATGTAGTAACACCGTTTTAACATAAATTTTCCATAAACATGGTCTTCAGAATTACCCTAATTGAAGTAATAATTACTAAGAAACTGTCCATGATAAATTTCGTTAAGTACTCAGCAAGGCAATCAAATTTTTCTCACCTCAATCATTTGAGCTGAAGTACATTTGATTTTCCTTTATAATGAAATAATGCAAATAACGACACATAACTGTAACTGCTGTAGCTTTTGGCAGCTGTAAGTTGGAAGGTTTCTGGAACAAACCAAACCATGAATTCAATATTTTGAATGACTCTCAACAAATGCACAAGCTCGTGACAACCCCTTATTAAACATTTGTTCAGGCTCATTCAGTAATCTTTGAGAGTAGGGTTTCAATAAACTGTTGTGTAATGCATATGCCTCGTCAGCAACAAATATACATGAAAGGTTCAGATGAGGGTAAATTCAATTTTCCTTCTGGGAACAATTCTCCAAGTTTGGAGTAGAACATTATCCTTCCGTCCAAATTTCAATCATTCATTCTGACATCAACCATTATAAACCATTGTCCACATCATCTAGAGACAAAAGCACAATTCTGAAAAATCCCTTCAAATAATGATGCGAGGATCCAGAGTTATATGGTGACAGAGGCCGGTGGAAGGTGATATCGCTCTTCAACCTGGCATTCAGGTGAACAAGGGCCAAATTCTGTCTGGCCACCCAGACTGTGGTTTTCCGCCAAGCGAATGCCAGGATGGTTCTTTTATAGGCCACTGCTGGCTTCCTTCCCATTCCCCCCCCCCCCCCTTCGATTAATTCGGGTGAAAAGAGTCTCAGAGAGCCTCCAGCAGCTCGCCTCCCATGCTTCACATGGGAGGAATGAAATTTGGTTTCTTTATAGCTACAGGTATTCCATCCAACAAGCTCACTGTATTCCAAAACTGATGTCACATTTCAAATTCATGGGCTGTGTCACACCCCATGAGTGTTGGCGATTTTAAAGTGCTTGATCAAGGTTTTTAATTAACTTCAGTTTTTTAATATTTTATAGTTATTTCAATTTTTTAAGTAAATTTTGAATTTGTATTATCTGTTATAGTCAGTATACATAATTCTGATCAAGTAGTTAACACATCTCCCTATTTCATTCACTTTACCTGCTTACTTTCAGTTTAGTGAAGGGAGACAATGTACTGGCTCAACAAGCCAATACATTGAGATTTTGATGTTGTAATGAAAGTCAGCAGGTACGTGCATTGGGAGGTAAGATCCCAAAGTACCTGTATATAAAAACAAAATGATAAAATTAATGAATAAATACAAAACTTGCCTTCAGACAGCCTTCTATAACAAATACAAGCATTTTAAACATTTCTACTATAGTTTTGCTAATGAGTTACAAGCACCAAAATAATAGCAATGCAACCTTTTGTACGATTATATATGTTTTGGAAGGAGATAATCCAGAACTACTCAAATAAAAACTCACAGATCCATCCTGCTCGTTCGGCAGAAAGAAGTACCAAGCAAATTTATTGACATCAATATTGATCTTGTGAGGTACCACCATATTGAGACTGATTGCCATGAGGATTGACAGCTGTATTGTCAACACTGATATTGACAAAACTATTGATTATGTAGGGCCTGCTTAAGACATGTAAAATGCTTCTGCCAACTCTACCAACAGTATTAGCAATGAAGGAATTCTCATCACAGGGCATCCAACACAAGAAACCTGCAATCTAATATACCAATTAATTTGTAATAACTGGTGTGCCTCCTACATTTTTAGGATTTTCACCACACTGACATAGACAGAATAAAATGTGATGCAAGCTACAGAAAAGAATTCAGCCAAGTCCTTTTAGAAAAACTATACTACCATTTAACTGGAGTGATTTCAGAAAATGATGGGGAAAACTTTGGATGATCTAATGATGATTCGAACGGGTATTCTACTTCATGTATCATTAGAATAAGTTCCCTTACACATCTGGGCACTGAGTAGCTAGATAAGTGCACATACCACCTCTCATGATACCAAAAATTTAAATTTCTACTTCATTGCCTTTGGGTTCAGACATTGTGAACTAGCTTATTAACACAAACTGGGCAAAAGGCAACTTCCAGTTCTCAAAATGTGTTTCTGTAAATAACTCACTTTGACATACCACTTTATATTCAGACATTTTGTTATACTGTATTCAGTTTACCTACTGAGATAACAGCAAATAATGTGCTGCCATGAATGTTAAAGTTATGTTTGTATTAATCTATATATTAATAAAGTTATATTTTTAAAAGTCATACTTACATTCAACTACTTCTAACACATTAAGTAATTCAGATTCATTCACATCATCATCAAGTGGTGTGCATTTCAGAAGTGGAGAAGTAGGTTTTGTACTTATTTTAGAACCTAAACTTTCCAATGAATTTTCACATTTGGCCCGGTGATAGTAGCTTGAGGTGAATTTCTTCGAGTTAAATTCTTGTAGAGGTCGTGTAAGGTATCCATCAGCGAGTGGTCCAAACCTTACAGGTTTTGTTTTGCTAAGACCCTTATCAGATATCTTGGCTGAATTATTGCCAAGATGAGCATTACTTTTTGTTAAATTGTTATCTACAAAAGTTTCAGAAAAAGCACTGTCTTCAGTTACTATAGACTGAAGGGCCCTTTCAAAAGATTCACTACAGAGTTCTGACTCTGCTTCTTGATTTAAAGAAGTTAGAATATTTTTCTTTGTCCTTGGTGATTTTCTGGGCCCACGACCAATTAACTTTCCATCCTTAAAATAATACCGCGCGTGATTTGGAGTTCTTGACCGTGGACTCTTATGCACTGACTGTTTGACCTGACAAAATGCTTGCTTACCAACTTTTTCGCAAGGCTCAATTGACAATGTTTTTTTGTTGTCCTTAGGTGTAACAATTTTCTCAGGAGCAGATTTTAAAAGGCCACTTGTTTCTTCAAATTGCTGAGTGCATTGTACTATAATATCATCCTCATCATCTTCTAGTAACATGCCATAATCATCTTTCACTATTGTGTCATGTATAGCTGAAACTGGTTGTTTTTTTTTACTAGACTGCTTAGGCTCATCACCATCAAAAATGTTACTTAAAGAAGCATCTTTAAGTACAACTTCATCATTTGTACATTCATTTACTTCAGAATCTGAAAAATAATTTATTATACATACATAGAAACTTTGCACAGTTCTTATGATTTTACATAAAAGTAAATGTATAAACCTTTACACTGATTTACGAGGGGATATTTTGCCTACCTTCTTTATCTTTGTACTTTTCTGATAGTGCCATTAATTCTTTCAAAAACTGGGTTGGAGAGTCAGTAGGTTTAATTAACTTTCTAACAGGTTTCTGTACTGCAGTAAGATTTCTTCTGCCTCTGATCTGAGGAGGAGTAACAAGTTCTGTTCTTATTCTCGGATCTGTAATAACACAAACGGCAATTGTTTATTAAACAATACAACATTTGAGCTCAAGAACTTATAAAATAAATTTTCTCAGACAAATAGAAACAGAGCTGCTTTTTTATATCTGCAAATCAGATGCTATTCTTGATATTATTTTACACAAGTGTGTATTTCATTCTGTGCATGAACTTTTGGCCACCTTAGAATGCAGCCATAAACTATGTGGCTCGGTCAAAAGGTGGGAAGGAGGGAAAAGGGGAGGGGGGAGGAGCTAGGAGGCAAGCTATGTAGCTTTGCATTCATTTTATTTGTCACAATTAATATGGGTTACAGAATACACAAAATCATGTAGATATTTGTTTATCTCATTTAACTGTCTCCGTATTTTATACATATGAGCATGTGAAGAGAATTCATGCTGTTCCGATTTGCTTTAACATGCGATAGTGCATTATGCAAAAAAAAAAAAAAAAAAAAAAAAAAAAAAAAAAACATCGTACCTAGAATCAAATTTGTTTACAGATCTCTCACAGGATTATCCACACCAGTAACAATTTGTATTGTTTTGGAAAAAAATCAGTTTTTATTGTGAACACAAACGTGTCACCACACAGCTCATTGATAAAATAATTCTAATTTTCTTTTGTCAAGTGAATTTCAATGTGCATTTAGCTATGGTGTTATTTCAAGTTCAAAGCATGGTGCTGTACAGTAAACATTATAAGGCTTATCAGAAATGTTTTCTTCCAGCAAGTTTATAATGGAACTATCAAACCTTTTAAGCAGGACAACAAATCATTCCCTGGTAATGTAGAAAGGTAACAGCACTGCAAAAATGCAGCTCTTCTCAGCTTTTTATGCAGCATGTATATAGTCTGTATTATTTTATTAATTAATCAACAATGATTGAAGGAGTTAAAATTTTCTTTTGGTAACACCTCAAGAAGTAAAGATCTCTGACTGTACCTGAGAAAGAGTTTTCCAAATAATCGATTATTTGGCTAGTATCACCATTTAATTCAGAATTTTTATATTTGAAAAAGGTTTTGCCCGAAACATTGCGTTTGTTGTATTCATTTTTTTTTTACAGCTTCCCTCATTCCTTCCCAACCTCGAAGCAAGTTGGGCACTGTTTATCTTTCTATATAACTAGCTGACCTGAGAGACATTGTCCTGTGCAAATCTATATATTAATACGCTAAGCGAAAACTTATGTTACATTTTTAAGAATATTGCAGGCACGGAGAAGTGTGAGATTTGACATAGTTAAAGATTATATGGAGAAGAAGTGAAGGAAGCTAAAATCTATATATAATATGCGTTACAAATACATTAAATTAAGTAAAATAAAATGCTCGCTCGCCTACGTAGTTGGCTCAGTTGGCTGGTAGATGGCGCAGCTAGCGGCCTTACTTTGTCTTCTTTGGTGAAACAAAACAATCGAAGTTAATCTCTGAACTTATATAGAAGCAAGAAGCAACATTTCGAGGGCTGGTAGATAGCGCAGCTAGCGGCCAGAATATTGGGCAAACGGAGGAACTTAAAGAATTACAGAAAGCTAAAATTATATATATTTTACAAACCTTGGAATCGATATAAGCAGTCAGAGATAATCGATTGCTTCAGTTGTAAACAAATGTGCAGTTTGTCTCTGGTTTGCGACATTGGCTGCGCAGAACGAATTTCCCGTAAACTTTTTACTCTTGGTCCAGGCCGAATTTCAACCTAACCATGATCACTATGACAAAACGAACCTATTTAGGTTGATATGATCCAAGTACCGATAATTTTTGTGTCACTTTTACAGTGCTGCTAACATTTTGCGGTTGCGGAGCATCCCATATTTCGGCATTTTCAATTTAATTCGTGGCGACTTTTCCGGAAAAGGAGAGTGCTAAATACGAAGAGGACACTATAAGGAAACAGTTAATCCAAATTTCAACAGGTCAGTAACAGTTTTTCATTGGTGGAGAATGTCCCACCCCACCCAAAAATATAATAAGCAAAGGTAATACATCTTACAAATAGATTATTAAAATAAAAAAATTATTTGCGAATGTGTGTGTGCGTGTGAAATGGGATCGGAGCCAACGTTCTTACGTGAATTCCCAGCATTGAGACAATCTGTGGTCTTTGGTAAAACGAAAGACTCGGATAAAGTAGAGATTAATGTTTGAAGTTATGAAAGGAATACTTTGAAAAGGAATGTAGCGATTCTGCCAGATACTATATGGTCATTTTATTATTTAAAATGTTAAACTTTGGTTAAGTGTCTTTTGATTTTTTAATTTCAGTAATTTCATTAGAGAGAGAGAGACAAGAAATAAGGAATACTTATTTGCATGAAAATCAAAATGATAATAGACCAAATTTAAATAGTGAACATACAAAATTATTTTGATAGATACATTTAAATGTGCATGTTTCATAAAGCTAAAGCAGTTTTCCGGCCTTAAGTCAAAATGAATATTTTGAATTCAATTGAACAATCGATAAATACATTTCATCATTTGCTATGTTTAGATTAGAAGCTAAAATTTAGCATACAGTCACACGTGGAGTGTATCATTTTAATTTTATAGGTAATGCAGAGAATTACTAGATTATTACTCTTTCATGAAAGAAACTAAAGAACTTAATGAATTACCGTCAAATTTCGATCGTTTGGTGATCACTAGTTTCAATAAACTTGTTTGTGATCACTTTGTGAATTTGTGAAAAGCTATTGGAAATGTGTAAATGAAAAAAAAGAGAGAAAAATGTATTTCTGAGTGATCATTGTATTTATGGATATCATTGTGTTTATGGATATGTGATTTGAGGAGTACGCCAATGAGAAATTTTATATGCAAGATAAATTCTATCAGTCATACACTGCTGAAATGTATGATGTGTTTGGAATGTGGTTGACTATGAACCATATGTTTTTTTTTTTTTTTTTTTTTTTTTTTTTTAAATTTAAGTCACAATTGAATTAAGTCAAAATTTCATGTCAACCAAATGATTTATTTTCTTCCATTAAATTTGAAATCTAAATGAATCTCAAGATGTTTTATTTACATTTCAATCATCGCACCACAAAACTGCTTTTGATTGTTTTTTAGATCTTGCATCGTTCAGTCTAATGTCTCCAAAGACTTTTTATGTGCCATTCATCCCAAACGATCAATTTGCATTGCTGCAAAACTCTGGCCATTACACAGTTCTTCATAAGGTTGCACACTGGAGTTTCATTTTTTTTTTTTGCATATTCAATGGCAACTTGAGTGCTGAATGAGCCTTTTGATTGCCTTCTAATAACATAGCTGTATTCCTGATGAAACAAGTGCAATTTCATTCTGGAAACGAATTGAAAAAGATTATCCAGTTCCAGCGAAAGCATCTAAGAAGAAAATCCCTCTAATTTCATTTTTCATAACTTTCTTGACAGCATTGTACACATGTTTTTGTAGCCGATTCAACAGCGGAATGTTCCTTCGAACTGATGCTCGTAATCAATCACAATCATATTGGTTTTTGCATTTCAACTCTTGATTAAATGTGTCTTGCATTAGGCGATTAGGCACTATCATGCCTAGTGTTGTAAAAAAAAAATTTTTTTCTGGCTTGAAAAAAAAACATGAAAAAAAACTTTGAACAAAAACATGATTTTTTGTGGGACATGTTTTTTTCATAACTACTAAATCTCAAATTTGTAAGGCATTTATTGTTTAATATGACTGTTTTAGAGTTTATTCTAAGTACTTTTCTTAATTTTCAAATCTAATATATTTTTCTGGTTCAGTAGAAAAAAAAATACAAAAATATTGACAACATATATACTGAAATTTTCTTTTATGAATGGGGACTTCCCGAACAGGCTAGGTTACGCGAGAAGGAATCCCCGTTCCACGTTGTTTGGATTGATACTTGTTATTTGAACTAGTGCTGCCAGCCCTACTTATTTATCTGTAGACCTATGGATCTTTTCAAAAAATTAGGAATTTAAAATTTATCTACGGTTTTTTGCCTCTTTTTATTACTTATTATTCTTTCCTTGTACAGTAATACCCCGCTTTACGCGACCCCGTTATGCGCGGTTTCGCTTTAACGCGAATTTCAAATTTCGCGTTAAAATGCCTCGTATTACGCGAATTGCTTACTTAAGAATATGTATGTCCATAATGTAGTCATTGGCTTCTCTTTGGTCGCGGTAATCCCCTCTTTCTCTGACCATTCTGATCGAAGAATTGAGGATTCCCAGTCCTACGACTTTGTTCTATGGCAATTCTCTCGTTTGTTTCGTTTGTTCCATTTGTTTATTTCGGCTGGCAGTCGTGTTTTAACGTTTGGTGGAGATACATAATTTAACACTACGTTAAAAATGCCGCCTACGAAGAAAAGAAGAGCGTAAAAGCGTAACTTTGGAATTGAAGATGAAGGTGAAAAGAAGAACGGAAAATGGAGGAAAAGCAACAATTGTTGGCAGAGATTTTGGTCTGTCAGAATTTACTGTGAGAACGATTTTTAAAAATCGGGAAAAAATAAAACTTTCCAGCGAAAGTTCAACACCTATAAGTGCAACAAAACTTCTCGTTCGAGATCTTCTATCCTAGAAAGAATGGAGAAGTTGCTAGCAGTCTGGATCGAAGATTTAATTAAGAAGAACACACCACTGACTCAAGATATTATATGCACACAAGCAAAATCTTTGTATGAGATGTTAAAGACAGAAGAAGGTGACTTCCACTCCGACTCTTGCTGCCAGCAGAGGCTGGTTTCATTGGTTCAAGCAGCGTTCCAATCTTCACAATATCCAGACAACAGGTGAGGCCGCCAGTGCGGACACTCAAGCTGCAATTGAGTTTCCAGACAAGTTTCAAGATTTCGTAGCACGAGAAAAAATTCCTGTTTGTCTCATCTTCAATGATGATGAGACCGGGCTTTAGTGAGAAAAATATGCCATCTTGAACATTCATTTCTAAAGAAGAACGTCAAGTCAGCGGTTTCAAAGCTGCGAAAGATCGATTAACACTTCTGCTAGGTGGTAATGCCACTGGTGATTTCAAACTGAAACGTTTACTGGTTTACCATTCAGAAACACATTGTGCAATACGAGGTACAGACGAGATAAGGCTACCAGTCGTGGGCGGTCCAACAGAAAGGCGCGAGTTACACGGGAAGTTTTTCAAGATTGGTATTCTAATAGTTTTTGCCAGTCAGTAAAATCCTACTGTGACAGAAATGGGCTTCAACGTAAAGTTATATTACTCTTAGACAATGCCCCAGGACATCCAATCTCACTTGATACGCCGAGAGACTTAAAAGTGTACGTGATGTTCCTTCCACCAAACACTACGTCAATATTACAACCTATGGACCAGGGAGCAATAGCAAACTTCAAAGCTTATTACCATCGCCGCACTTTTAGCCAGCTAATTCATGAAACAGCCGGTGAAGGAAGACAGTCTATGCGAGAGCGGTGGAAGTCATACAACATCCTGAAGGATATTCACAACATAGACGAGTCTGGGAAAGAAGTTATATGAAGTTGTATGAACAGGGTGTGGCGTAATCTTTGGCCAGATGTAGTGGAAGCACCTAGAAGAATTGTCCAAATGCACAGACAAGTGCTTGAAGACATTGCTGCAATGATTGAGTGGTCTGAACTTGAAGATGTCGCGGTAGAAGATCTTGAAGAACTTGTAGCAACTCACGACGAACCTCTCAGCAATGAAGATCTGATCGAGTTACAGAATAATTTCATAAACGATGAGGAGGACAAGTAGAAGAGAGAATTTTATCTTCAAGCAGACAAAATATTCGTTCAAAAATTTATTCAGATTTGGACATATTGCATAGCATAGCTAGTGATGATGACCGTTTTTGGACCATGTGTCAAACAATTAAAAACAGCGTTGGGTGAACGTATTTTACAAGAGCGTGAAAGAAATGCTACCCAAAAGACAATAGATGTATTTTTCCGTTTAAAAAAAAACATGTAATACTGCATAAAGTGTTCTTAGAATTAAAGAGATTGATTCCAATGATTTGTATTTTTTTTTTTGCATTAACTTTTGACTCTGTTTAGTCGTAAACCCCAATATACGCGAATTTCACTTAACGCGATTTTTTGCGGAACGTATCCCTCGCGTAAAGCGGGGTATTACTGTATTTGTATACTTGTTAAACTCTCAGGGTATATTGATACTGAGTCATTAAATTGTCAGTAATTATGAATTGTTTCCTTACAACTGTTGGCTTAAACCAATGATTGAAAAGAAATAAAGCTCCTATTTTGTATGATAATAGATTTAAATTCAAACTTAAAAGACCGTAATACAGAACTATCGGCACAGTCTTTAAGCATAGTGTGTACTTTGCTCACAAGTTAAAATTGCAATCTCAAAATCTTTTGCATACGATACAAGAACAACCAGAAAAAGAAAATGTAACTACTTCTGAAGTTATGGATCTAGAGGAGACAGAAAAAGAAACAGAAAATTCCGACACCGACTGAACTAGTGTTGGTAGTGCTGATACTAGTGAATGTGGTACTGAATAGAGGATGAATAAAATTATGTTACCTATATAGATACATGTATGAATCATTATGTAAGGCATTATATGATTCAGTAAGATTTAAAACACAATTGTAAAATGTAAGTTATGTAAATGAAACTATAATTTATCGAATAAATGGTTTTCTAAAAAAAAACAAATTTATAAAAAAAACAAGGGTGCTAAGTTTTTTTCATGTTTTTTTCACAAAGCTGAAAAAAAACATTTTTTTTTTCAATTTGCAACACTAATCATGCCTAATTAAGGTAATATCTTGTTCTGTATCACCAAGCACACATCCTTAATTAATATCAATAGAATAAAAATAAAATAATTACATTTGTTGGATAGATTGTGAAACAACACAAAAATAAAAACAGAGGTAATTTATTTTAATTTAGGCTGGTATGTGTTTTTCCAGATTATTCTCCAGATATTCCAGTTTATTTTTTAATATAAAATATTTAATAGGGTTATTTACACCCTGGAAGCATAAGGAACAAAACAAAATCAGAATCACACATATCTATCATTCGAATTGTGGGTTCATACAAAAACCCCATAGAAAAAAGCACTTTCAGTTTTTCCAGAAATTTCAATTTTTCTGGAAATTATTCCAAATTTTCTCTCCAAAAACCTTTTTCGCAAATATTACAAATATATTTATAAAAAATAGCCAAATTGGTTCTTAGAAAAAGAGCATTTAGTTTTTCCCCAATTTTCTGAGAAACTTTTCAAATTTTCCTTTCTCTCAAAACCTTGGTCAGACTAGTGTGAACCGTGTCCGGACAAAACCGCGAAGTGACAAAACCGCGAGGACAAAACCGCACAGACAGAACCGCGAACGGACAAAACCGCGAACGGACAAAACCGCGAACGGACAAAACAGCGAAACGGACAAAACCGCGAAACGGACAAATCTACGAGTTATCCCCTCACTGTTTGATCTCTTATGCTCCAAAATATTATCCTAACGCAGTTTTTAAACGATTTGGGGATCGCAGCTAGGGTTACGTTATTATGGAGTATCATCTCTGTTTATGAAGAACTTTGTGATAGGGAGTTTGCAGACGAGGAATTCTCTCCACTTTTGGATTACATTGATGATACATGGATTGGACGTATTCTTCGAGGAAATCGACGACGAGAACCACTATTTCCAATCGAAATTTGGAACCAAAACCAGAATGTTAAAAATGCGTTAGAGAGAACCAACAACTCCGTCGAAGGTTGGCACAATGCTTTTCGGTTATTACTTGGATCAAGCCATCCTACAGTTTGGAAACTCATAGAAGCTTTCAAGAAGCAGCAAAATCTGACGGAGGTTAAATTGGTGCAATATGGAAGGGGAGATAGAAAAATACAGAAAATGACATATGCGAGAGTCACCAAGTCGATTTTCAATTTAGTTAGTGAATATGATTGTAGCGATGCACAGAAATTTCTTTCTGGTATAGTTCATAATTTCGATTATTAGATAGTGTTCTTGTGTATTTTGTTACAATTTATATTAACTTATTAATGGTTTATTGATGTATATTTCGTATAATCCATCTATATTGTATTTTTATTTTCCATAATGTTCATGCTTTTGTGTAATTTTTTTAAATAAAAAAAATAATGGGGTGTTACGTAGATCACCTCCTCGTGGTGCACCCTGGGTAACGCTAAGAATCTACGAACTCTTGTGGGTTTATGTATTCCTGGTTTTTCTGTATTCGCGGTTTTGTCCTTTCGCAGTTTTGTCCGTTCGCTGTTTTGTCCGATCGCGGTTTTGTCCGTCGCGGTTTTGTCCGTCGCGGTTTTGTCCGTCGCGGTTTTGCCCTAGAACCAGTGTGAACATTTAAAAAAATTAGTGAAATTGGTCCAGCCATTCTCAAGTGATGCAGTTACCAACAAACAGCATTTAATTTTTATTTATATTGATTATAAAAAAGTATGTAAGGCAAATATTAGTTACATTTTTATATATACCCAATAATTTTAAAAATAGTCTAGTAAGAGAAAACAACACAAAATGTCTTCTAGAAATAGACAGAAAGTTATGTTTCAAATGGCGGAAGGGGGGAGGGGCTGATGGAAACTTCAGCTGCAAGCCTCCATCAGGCAACTACCTCTTTCTATTGTTGAAGAAGGGAATTAACCCAAAAAATTTTTAACTCTATTTGTGTGTACATGATTTTCAATGTTTAGACGCTGCAGTAATTTTCATCTCTGGTAAGCGGTAGTTACACTCCAATCCAAATGTTTAATTTATATAATAAGAGGAGACAAGTAGCAAACAAAACAAACAAAAAACACAAACACAAAAAAAAACAATATTTTGGTATGTGCTTTGGCTATGTTGAACAAAGGCACTTGCTTGAGCCCAGTAACATGTTTCATTTTTCTTGAAAAAGGGTATGGCCGGCAATATTGTATTTTTATTTTTATTACTACCCTCCTCCCTTTAACTTTGGTGAACAATAGATATAATTTATAATTCCTTATATATATTCCATTTTTTTAAATTTATCTTTTATGTTTTAATAATTTTTCACCTCCTTTACATAAAGAAAAATCAGGGTATTGGCTGCTTACCACAGTGGAAGAATGAATGATGGAGATGAGATTCTTGGAGAAACTAAATTCACAGTTCAGTGGTGAGCGTAGAATGGTTATTATTGGAGGGGATCTAAATTTACCAGGTGTCAAATGGGTAGGAAATAAGATAAATAATGCAAGGTAACATAGATTTGCAAATACCTTAGTAAGGGAAGGAGGTTTCACACAAGTGGTAGAGCAAAATACAAGAGGACCAAACATGTTGGTTATCTTTCTAATAAAGCCTGATGAAAATCTTGTAGGGTGTCAAGTAACGGAAGGAATAAGTGACCACAATGCAGTACTGATGGATATTAGGGAATTCAGTAAACCATTGCACAAAATAGAATCGGGAAATAGATATAATTATAAAAAGGCACAGACGTTGGAGTTGAAGAGAGATTTCAGGGAAAGGTTCAGCGAATGGAAGAATGGCACAAGTACAGTGGAGGCAAAATGGGAAAAGTTTAAGGAGATAATAAAAAAGGATGAGGAAATGTTTATTCCAAAACAGAAAATAAAGAGAAGTACAGAACCTACACACTACAATAGGGAGATGAAAAGGTTAAAGATGCTAGTGAGATTGGAACACAACAGAGTTAAGAGACAGGAAGGCAATAGGTAATACTTAAAACTACTAAACAAGCAATTAATAAGAGAGAAGCAAAGGATGAGTTTAAGAAGAATATTATTGGTGCAGGAGGACCACTGAATGATGCATCCAGAAATTTCTATGGTTAACGGAGGGGAAGGGAAGGTATTCAGATGGTTGTAGATAAGAACTGGAGTTGAAGTCGCTGAGGATTTAAAATCACACATATATTGAATGACTGGTTTAGTGAGACAACTAGAGACTACCATCCTGTGATGGGAGGGAATGATTCAGAGAAGAGTCTCCCTAAAAATATAAATGAGGAAACTACAGCGTATGATGTACTTCATATCACAACTTATCTTCATATGTTGGAGCGACTTTAGCAGGGCATAGCACTCAGCAGTGAAGATGGTGCACATTCTATCCAGCTTGTATGTGTATGTCGCTCGAGGGAACACTATGGAGCAGCCAACTCCGTTAGCCTGCTTAGACCCGTACTGATACTGATTTAAAACATCGTTAAAAATATTCATAAATACCTGGTCAGCAGTAAACAGCTTACTGTACCGCAACAGGTCTAAAATCATTCTGGGCCTCTTTAAAAGCCAGGGAGGAGATTTACTCTGGCCCTGGTGATAAAAAGCTGGCAGTTCACAACCATATTCTTCTAAAATAGCCTTTGTACGGTGGCTGAACAGTCTGGTCGCTCTAGGGCAATTGCCATAAAGCTGTCCATAGTTTGGCCTCATTACTATATCGTGCATGGGACTACCAGGAGTTGCGGCAATATGTACATAGTGTCACACCATGAGGAGATGCTGCTGGGTGGAAAGCAGTGGCTTGTCAGTCTCAGCACAGATGCTGGGTATCGGGATAGTGCGATAGGCACCCGTGGCGAGCCGAATTCCTGCATGGTGGACACCATCTAAAATGCGTAGATAACTGTCCCGTGTCAAACCGTATACAATGCAGCCATACTCCAGCCGCGACAGTACAAAGGCTCTGTAAAAATGAAGCAGGCAGGAACAGTCAGTGCCCCACGAAATGCCACACAGACATTTTAAAAGATTAAGAGCTATCAAGGCCCTGGCTTTCACATCTTTAAGATTTGCAAACCAGTTGAGCCTTGTGTCTAAAATGAGGCCCAAAAATCGAACAGTATCAGTAAAACTTAAAACGGTGTTCCTCAAAGTAAGGTAGGGCTCTGCTAAAAGGCTTCTGCTACAAGTAAAAAGTACAAACCGGGTTTTCTCAGCAGAGAAACGAAAACTGGAGTGCACTGACCATTCATCCAACCTGTTCAGCGCGAGTTGCAGCTGCTGCTCAATGCCTCTCAGGCTGGAGGATGTACAAAAAATTTAAAAAAATACACATATAAGAAGAACCGTATGGGACTCCTTATCATATATATTATTTCTATAGAGTGTTTTTTTGTCACTAGCCATTATCTCCCGTCATACTTAACTGAAATCAATGAATGAGGTGTCATTTCAAAGCTTATGGTCTCCATTTTGATCACATCATATTTAAAGAAAGGAATTTTTCGTTATTCAACCCTTAAAGAGCAAAAATGTCAATATTTCTAAAATGCGTTTTTTGTGTTACGAGTCATTTAACTCCCTGCATACCTATCTGAAATTGTTTAATGAAGTATCATTTTAAAGATTAAGATCTCCGCTTTGGTGACATCATATATTAAGACAGGAATTTTTCGGAATTCGACCCTCAAAGGGAAACAGTATCAATATATCTGCAACACGTTTTTGTATCAAGATCCATTTATCTGCCTTGATATCTAACCG
Source organism: Vandiemenella viatica (assembly GCA_031002005.1). Classification (NCBI taxonomy): domain Eukaryota; kingdom Metazoa; phylum Arthropoda; class Insecta; order Orthoptera; family Morabidae; genus Vandiemenella; species Vandiemenella viatica. The sequence continues at coordinate 97,964,460 of JARYHS010011408.1, forward strand.
CCATAGATAAATGATCATATTAAAGATTAAGGTCTCCGCTGTGGTAACATTATATTTTAAGAAAGGAATTTTTCGTAATTCAACCCTTAAAGGGCAAAAGTATCAATATTTCTGCAACATGTTTTTGTGTCACGAGCCATTTATCTCCCTTGATATCTAACTGAGGTGTCACATTATATTTAAAAAAAGGAATTATTCATAGTTCGACCCTTAAAGGGGAAATATGTCAATATTTCAAAAATGGTTTTTTTATGTCTGGAGCCACTTATCTCCCTCGATACGTAACTAAAATCGATAAATGAAGTAGGATTATGAAGACTAATGTTTCAGCTTCGGTGACATCATATATTAAGAAAGAATGTTTTTGGAATTCAACCCTTAAAGGAAAAAGGTATCAATGGTTTGACAACGCATTTTTGTGCCACGAAACATTTAGGTATCATTTTAAAATTAAAATATCCACATTGGTTACTTCATATTTCTCCAAATTCAACCCTTGAGGGGCAAATATATCAACATTTCTAAAACTTTTTTTACCCTCACTTGATGCCTAACCAAATTCGATAAATGAAGTATCATTTTAAAAACCAAGGTGTCCGCTTTGGTCACATCACATTTTTAATTTTTTTTGGAATTTGACCCTTGAAGGGCAAAAGTATCAATATTATTTCTACAATGTGTTTTTTTTGTTGTTGTTGTAATTACGAGCCATGTATCTCCTGCAATACCTAACCGTAATCGATAAATGACATATCGTCAATAAGATTCAATAGAATTAGGTAAAATCATAAATTAAGAAAGAATTTTTTGGAATTTGATGCTTAAAGAGGTCGCATGTATGAGACAGTTCGGAGTCATGTCCCTAGATTGCAGCAACAGATATCACAGAGATGTCAATAAACTGTTTTTTATACAATAAGTAGCTTTTTTCTGTTACAGAAACATTTTTATTTTGCTATACAATTCCAACATAAACATTTTATTCACATTGTAACACATATCACAGAGATGCTGATATGTTGTGTGCATTTTTTTCAGGTAAGCTGTATTCTGTTAAGGTCAGTGAAAGTTTGTTGTAGATACAGTGTGTTTTAAATTTCCCTAACTGTTTCCTTATATTTTGTAAGTATTTTGATGTGTACCTATTACACTAAACAAATAAATATTTGGTACAGAATTGTGGTTCTACTTTTCATTATATTACAAGCATTCAACCTCACTTTTCATCATATTTTATTTGCGAAATTTTCACACGGGTCATCTAGTTATGGCTGAAATGCTATTAATAGCAATGGCGAAAAGGGTCACACTTAAAACTGATCCTTGAGGAACACTGTTTTCCTGAATAAAAAGATCTGACCCTTCACCACTGACTTGGTACCGGAAGCAACGATCTGATAAAAAAGATTTTAAAAAGTGGGGCAGTTTTCCCCTAAATCCCCATTCATGCAGTTGTTTTAATATGACATGCCGCCAGGTAGTATCGTAGGCCTTTTCAATATCGAAGAACACTCTGATCAAGTATTGGCTGTCGATAAATGTGTCCTGTATGGCTGCCTCCAGCAGGATCACGTTGTCCATGGTGGAACGGAACTTCCTGAATCCACACTGAAAGCGGCACAGAAGGTTTTGGGATTCCAGACACCAGATGAGGCAGCGATTCACCATCCTCTCCAGTGTCTTACCTACGAAGCTTATTAGGGCAATACTACGATAGCTACCTGGCAACATCTTGTCCTTCCCAGGTTTTGAAATAGGTACTAACGTTGGTTCTTTCCCCAAGTCAAAGAAGTATTTCTCGGTCCATATACAATAAAAATATCCAGAAGGTACTCTTTAGCATCATTACTAAGATGCCTCAGCATCTGGTACTGGATCATGTCAGAGCCTGGAGCGGTATCTTTAACACTATTTAGTGCAGATTCAAGCTCCCATGGTGAAAATGGGGTGTTATAGGCCTCCGAGTCCAATGAATCAAAGTACAGCATGTGCCTTTCAGCAGCAGCTCTTCGCTTCTGGTCGCGGGGAGGTAAATCGTTAGACAAAGTGATGGCAGTGAAATTCTCTGTCATCAGCTGCGCTATGCTTCATTCATTGTTAACTATACATCCCTGATCCAGTAATGCAGATACTGGTGGGCGGGAGTACCTTCTGGATATGCGGCGGATGGATTCCCATACTTTTGATGACGTAGTGGAACAGTTAATTGTGCTCCCAAAGTTGTGCCATGACCTTTTCTTACTCTCCTTTATCACCAGACATGCCTTAGCTCTTGCAATACAGAATGCTGCCAGGTTGTCAGATGTTGGGTACAACCTAAAATAACTCAACGCCCGTCTGGGACCCTGAATAGCGGAATGACATTTGTTGTTCCACCAGGGGACAGGCGTCGTTTGCAGCGTTCCGGAGCTTTTTGGCATGGAAATCTCAGCTGCATGGTGGATCATTGCAGTGAAGTGATCCACCTTCTGCTGTATACCATCTTGGTACTGCAGTACAACAGAGCGGCAGAACAGCTGCTAATCTGCGGCCATTTGCGCCAGGTGGTTCCCCCTCCTCGCTCAACCGCTATGTGCATCCAAATAGGGAATTGGTTGCTTCCATGAAGGTCACGATCCTCCTCCCACTGCACCGAGTCCGCAATTGAAGGAGAACACAAAGAAATGTCAATGGCAGAGGACGATTCAGAAGCAGTGGTAAGGTAGGTCATTTGTCCTGTATTCAGGATACAAACATTCTCCTGCTCCATTAATCTATCAATTACTCGACCTCTGGGGCAATCGGTGTTTGAACCCCAAAACGCACTGTGTGTGTTGAAGTCTCCTAAGAGGAGGAATGGCCGAGTGAGCTGCTGCAATATGTCGGTTAGTTCGTCATACTCAACGGGTGCATTCGGTGGTAGATAGATGGAGCATACGGTCAGTTTAATAGGACCGTGTATCCTCATTGCCGCTGCTTGGAGATCAGAGGTGAGTGCAATAGGTTCAGAGTGGACAGTGTTTAGAACAAACACAGCCACTCCCCCCTTTGCTTGAACACCCTTGGTAGCATCCTTTCGGTATAAGTCATATCCTCCTAGCACAAGCTGGTGTGATGGTCTAAAATGTGTCTCTTGTAGGCAGAGACACAACGGATTTGACCATACTAGGAGTTGGACTTCCTCTTTGTGAACCTCAAAACCGTTGATGTTCCACTGAAGTGTGGGAGCCATCCTACCTATTTAACTTCACCCACCCCGGTTCAGGTGGGTCCTCCGATGGTGACTGCTGAAGAATGGGACCAGATTTGTCTTCAGGATCCGAAGATGATTCTTGTTGTGAACAGGCCTCTGAGTCTAGCAGAAATTTTTTTCCGCCGAGGCCTTCACCCCCTCCTTTCCCTGACAGTTGGTGATCCGGGGGAAAATGCAGAAGGGGACTTTACAAACGCAGTTGGGTCCGTATGCTTAAATTTCGGACCCTGAACTTTCTGTACTGTTTGTCATCTGCTACTAGCTGATGACATTGCCGGCACTAGTTCTGTTTTAGCTGGTTCTGCTGCTGCTGCTTCTGCATAGCAGAAGGAACTATCATAGCAGATGGCTGCACTTCTGCTGGTGGAACTGCAGAACCTGCTGCTTTAGTGGTAGGAGTTGCAGATGTGTTGCTACCGACGTACGCAGTCTTCGGTGTTATGACCTTTTGTGCTCATGTTTCCTGACAGGAGTTGAGACAGTTTTTGCGAAGCTGGTAGAGAAGATGGTAAGTGTTAGTCCCTTGTAACACTTCTTCGTTTCGCCATATGGAATCCGTTCTTTCGTTTTCAACTCCTGTATCTTGTTTTCTTCCAAGATACATTCAACACTCCCCGCTCCAGGCTGGATGTGTCCCGGAGCAGTTGACGCACACCTGTGGGAGTGTACTACTACTACCTGGTTCGTGTGCAGCCTTTCCACATTTCCCACACGTCGCTGTCATATGACCGAACCGCTGGCACTTGAAGCAGAGCATGGGTTCTGGTACATACGGGCGAACATTAAGTTTTAAATATCCTGCTTTGATCTCTTTTGGAGTGTTGAACATCAGGACGAAGGTGGCTGTCTTCTCCAGACTGCTGTTTACCCTTCGCGTTATCTGACGAACCTCGACCACATGTTCTGACACCCACTCCTTAAGGAGTTCCTCGGTCTCTAAATCAATTAGAGCACGGAAGGTGATCACGCATTTGCTTGAATTTAGAGTTTTATGGAGGTTCACATTTTATTGCAAACTCCCCGAGCCTCTCAGAATTAAGGAGTAGGACAGCCTGCTTGTGAGTTGATGTTTCAAGCAGCAATGTCCCGTTTCTCAGCTTTCTAACTGATTTTAAGGTTCCCACAATGCCCTCTAAACCTTTTTGTATGTAAAATGGAGAGACCTTCTCGAAAAATCCCTCCAACTGAGTCATTAAAATGAAGAAGTTATCCATCAAATAACCCTTCCTGTTACTGTTACTGTCCTGGTCAGGTGGAGGGCTTTCCTCCCTCACCCGCTTACCAGTTTCTTTGGCATTAAAGCGACATTTCCCCTGCAGCATGCCCAAGCCGCAGGAGGTGGTAGAAAAGGAAGATTTAGGATTTCTTGGAATTTTGATCCTACGAGTTCGGAGGAACTACATGTCGAGTGACATGGAGCCCCCGCATCACACCACCAAGCTCAATACAACAGGGGTGCAGCAGGTGTTCCTGAGGTTGTACGCTAGCGGATGGTTGCCTCAACATCCATCCAACTCCTCGGCATGTTAGTCATCTTGAGGTTGAGGGGTTTTTCATAGAGATTTGTACCGTCTTCACAATCTGGGCAATTAGCCAAGATCCTCGTTCTCCTATACAGACAATGTTCCACCCTCACACCGTACGGTGGTTGTTGTAGCATGTTAGAAGTTTACAGTGTGGGAAACTTGCGGCGCTCACAAGTTTCCAGCTCGGGCACCGCGGGTTCACCAAACCTGTACCTGGCACTTGAGTACCAGGCTCCTGTGGGAAGGTATATTAAAGATTGTGGGATATGATATTGTACCTTATTTGGAAATTTTATTTGAAATGAGTCTGGAGTCTTGCTGCTTACCAGAGGATTGGAAAAGAGCGATAGTAATACCCATTCATGAAGGAGGGGTTACAAATATGGTTGAAAATTACAGGCCAATTAGTTTGACATCAGTGGTAGGCAAAATGATGGAGAGATTGATATGCAACTATATCAGAAATGTCTGTAAGTAAAGAAACTGGTTTGCAGATCGACAACGTGGCTTCAGGCAAAGATATTCATGCGAATCTCAGATGGCGGGCTATATGCAAGATATTACAGATGTATTGAAAAAGGGAGGCCAAGTTGATAGTGTGGCAATGGATCATTCTAAGGCATTTGCCAGAGTGAGCATAAATGGTTTTAAATAAACTGTTAGGCAACAATGATGCAACTAAGGAAAATGGAAGCGGCTTCTAGGCGATATAAATAAGAAAAGAAAGGGAAATTAACCCACCACATACCAAAGTGGACGGATGCGATGAGAGAACACTAATGCTGACAAACAAACAACACAATATTTCGGCATATGCCTTGCTCACAAATAGAAAAAACGTGCCATTAGGCTCGGAACGTGTGTGCACACTGAACGTTACCTAATGACTAACCGTGTTGTGGTGAGGAAGGGGGGGGGGGCGGATAAGGAGTAGACTATCGATATCGGTATACAGTACAATGTCTGAGATAATATATTTATATTTTGGCAGGCGATGGTAAAATGAGCAAATGTAGTAATGGTACGGTATAAACATAGCAAAAAAGGTAGTGATGGGTTAATTGGAATTTAACGGTGGTTAAGTCCAGGTGGGTGTCTTGTATCCAGGATATTCTGGTACGCTAGTTCCCATCTCCGGAGTTCTGCTGCAGTGGTGCTGTCAGGGAAAACTCTGACTGCTCTCACAGTGAAACAGTCGTTGAGGTTGTTGGAATCATGGCTATTGGCATGTTCTGGTACTGGAAGGTACAGGTTACGAGTATGGACTGTTTGTCTGTGGCCATTCATTCTAACAGAGAGTTGCTGTGTGGTGAGGCCTATGTAAGAACTGGTGCAAAAGCGGCAAGTTAGTTGGTATATCAGATGAGTGGTTGAACAGGTGGCATAACTTGCCGCTTTTGCACCAGTTCTTACATAGGCCTCACCACACAGCAACTCTCTGTTAGAATGAATGGCCACAGACAAACAGTCCATACTCGTAACCTGTACCTTCCAGTATCAGAACATGCCAATAGCCATGATTCCAACAACCTCAACGACTGTTTCACTGTGAGAGCAGTCAGAGTTTTCCCTGACAGCACTACTGCAGCAGAACTCCGGAGATGGGAACTAGCGTACCAGAATATCCTGGATACAAGACACCCACCTGGACTTAACCATCGTTAAATTCCAATTAACCCATCACTACCTTTTTTTTTTTTTTTTTTTTGCTATGTTTATACCGTACCATTACTACATTTGCTCATTTTACCATCGCCTGCCAAAATATTAAATATATTATCTCAGACATTGTATACCGATATCGATAGTCTACTCCTTATCCGTCCCCCCCCCCCTCACCACAATACGGTTAGTCATTAGGTAATGTTCGGTGTGCACACACGTTCCGAGCCTAATGGCACGTTTTTTTCTATTTGTGAGCAAGGCATATGTGTTGTTTGTTTGTCAGCATTAGTGTTCTCTCATCGCATCCGTCCACTTTGGTATGTGGTGGGTTAATTTCCCTTTCTTTTCTTATTTATTTAAATAAACTGAAATTACTTGTTGTGTAGAGGATTTCTTAAAAGCCAGAAAGCAAAGTGTTAGAGTAGGAAATACATTATGAAAAGAGGTGGATGTAAATATGGGAGTGCCAGAGGGTAGTGTATTGAGCCAGTTGCTGTTCACTATTTTAATGAATGACTATGTTGATGAGTTACGGTCAGAATTTAGTTTTTTTTTGCAGATGATATAATGGTATACAGAAGGATCAAAACAGGTGAAGACTGAACAGCTGCAGGGTGACTTGGATATAATATCTTAATGGTTAGGTCAGCATGGAATGAAGATAATTGCCAAGAAGAGTCAGCTTATTAGGTACACAGATAAAAAGCTAAAGGTGAATTATGATTGTAGGGTGAGAGTGTCAGAACTGATTGTCGAAGGCTTGAAGTGTAAATATCTTGGCATAACTTTTGATAAAAAACTCAACTGGGCAGAGCACATTCGGCAGGTGATAGGAAAAGGTTACAAAATCCTTCATTTATTGGAGATGGTGATGAGAGGATGTGCTAGAGAAGTTAGGGAATTGGGTTACAAACCCTTTGGTCAGACAATTGGTTGAATATGGTGGTGTAGTTGGGGGCCCACATTTTGGCTATCAAATACAGGAGTTGGAGGGTTTGCAAAGAAGAGCAGCTAGATTTGTTTGTGAAAATTATCGCCGGACCCAGTCAGTAACTGAAATGGTAAATGAGCTGGATTGGGAGTCATTGGAGGAAAGGTGGAGGGTGAAGAGAGTGCTGAGAATGTACAGGGAATATGTTGGTGGTGGGGCTTGGAGGGATATTGGTCAAAGAATTAGGAACAGTGCATAGAAGGAGAAAGGCGATCATGACCACAAGTTGGCGCTCAATTAAGTGCACAAGGGAGTTGGAAAATTTTCTTTTGTTGGTAGGTGTGTTAGGGATTGAAACACCTTACCAAGTGAAGTGATAAATGATTTACCAAAACGCTTGAGGGAATTAAAAATTGAAATTTATAAATTTGAAAAGTAAATTGGGAAGGAATTTAACACTCAAAATAAAATAAAATAATTTAAAAAAATAAATAAGAAGGGGTAATTAGGTGACTAGGGAACTGTGACTGGAGCATTAGCTCCATCACAATTAAAATTAATAACAATAATAATGGTCAAAATGATAATTCATGTGGCTGTGTTACTGCAGGTATCTGGGCAAGCTGAGTAAGAGTATAGCCCAAAATGTTGTTTTTTTTGTTTGTTTGTGGAGTATGATTAGAATATTTTATATTATATTTCATGTTAATATTGCCTGTTTGCATTTTTTCCTACTCCACTATTGCTGACTCCTAAATGAAAGAGAAATGGATTGGTAAATTATAATGATTCTTTGAGTATTTTCAAAATGATCAGATCCCATTGCAAAATTTTCAGTAGCATTTTCCAATATCAGATTTATTTCACAAATCTATTAAGTATTTGCATATACTGAACTTACTAACCATGAAAGCTGTTGGGTGAATCTTGTGGGGAACCCCATTCAACAACAGGTTCATGCTCAATAAATTGAGAGCAGTTTGGTATATCATCATCTGCAGAATGTTTGTGAGAAAGATCACTGCTTGTCCGTAATGAAGATGCATTAGTAGCCAAGTTAAATCCATGTTCAGCAGAAACTTTCTTTTCTTCATTTTTCTCTCCAAGATGAGTGCCTAAATACAAAATAAAAAATGTTAAAAATCCTGTTCCACAGTTTGGCCACCACAACTGAAAATAAAAACTTTCTCTCACCAGCAATAGTTTTTTGTAATTTTTCTTTTCTTTTCCGTCTAGAAAACTGTTTGTTTCCTGAAGACTTGTCCATTGTAACTTGAATATATCATTTAAAGACATTTTAAATGCTCATTACATCCTTTGGGAAGTAAAATATTATAGTGACACATTTTTGGATTGTACCATGTCACAGTCTCAGGATACTAATCATACTGGACCCAATCGATCTGTAACAAAATATTAAATTCTACTCTATAAATGGGCACAGAAAAGTAAATTAATCAGTTAAAAATGTAGGAAAGCTACATAATTCATTAAAATTCTTCAAGTAATGAAGATAATTTAATTTTAAATCACCTGATAAATATCTCCCTCATACAAACTAAAAAAATTTATACCACCTTATTTGAAGGACATGTTAAAAAGTAGCTGTGAAGAATAAAAACTCACCTCATTGAAGACAATTAAGGAAGACATAGTTTCAAGTACTAAAAATGTTAAAAGAAATGCTATGCCACAATTTTTAATTTAATTAAAATTGCAATGGAGTGCACGCTCCGGTGGCAATTTCCCTACACATCCATCTTCCCCCTTTCCTGCACCCACCTTATACAAATTTCAACTTTAAATTCTTTCAACAGTTTCCATAATTTCTATTGGTAACTTATTCCAATCCCAGACACCCTTACCTAAAAAAGAGAATCTTCCTACACCCTTGTGCCTGAAATTGAATGCTAGCTTGTGGTCATGGTCATATTTTCCCTTCCATGAATTTCTTTTAATTCTTACACTAATATCTTTCCATGCGTCATCACCAATATACGCCTTGTACACCTCCATGAACCTCTTCACTCTCTTTATGTCTTCCAATGACTCAGATTCCAGCTCTTTTATCATACCTGTTACCGACTGTGTTCTGCAGTAATTTTCAGAAACAAATCTAGCAGCCCTTTTTTGCACCTTCTCAAACTCCTGTACTCGATACTCAAAACGTGGGTCCCACACTACACTACCATATTCAAGCAATGGTTTGAACAAAGTTTGTTACCCAATTCTCTTACTTCTCTCTTACATCCCCTCATCACTCTTTCCAAAAAGTGCAGAATTTTTTACCTTTTCTTACTACCTGACCAATGTGCCCTGCCCAGTTAAGCTTGTTATCAAATGTAATGCCAAGATATTTACATTTCAAGTCTTCAAAAAGCAATTATTTCCCCATCTTATAGTCAACCTTTAGTTTTTTTTATCTGTGTGTCTAATAAGCCGACTCTTCTTTGCATTTATCTTCATCCCGTGTTTACTAACCCAGCTAGATATCCTGTCCAGATCACCCTGCAGCTATTTACAGTCCTCTACTGTTTTGATCCTTTTATATAGCATTATGCCACCTGCAAACAATCTAATTTTGATAGTAAACAATCAACACAATTATTCATTAGAATAATGAATAGCAATGGTCCCAATACACAACCCTGTGGCTCTCCCATTTTTACTTCCACTTCTTTTGATACTGCATTTCCTATCCTTACTTTTTGTTTTCTATTTTTTTTTAAAATTCCTCTACCCAGCAAATAACTTTCTCAGCCTTTTACCTTATTTACTACTATTTTATGGCTCACTCTGTCAGAAGCCTTTGAAAGATCTAGTGCTATGCTATCAATTTGGCCTCCCTTGTCTATTTCTTCCGAAATAACTTGCATATATCCCACTAACTGAGATTCGAATGAATATTCTTGCCTAAAGCCATACTGCTTTCTTGAAAAACACTTATGCTCCTCGCATATGCTCCTCCTCACCGATGTCAAACTGATCGTCCTATAATTTTCAACTCTATGTCTCACCCCTTCTTTATGTACTGGCACTACTATTGCACTTTTCCAGTCATCTGGTAAGCAGCACGTATCGTGACTCAATTTAAATAATAATTCAAGATAAGATACAATGTCACAACCTGATATCTTTAAGACATCTGTAGTAATATTATGCTTATGTTTTTTTTTTCACTTTTCTTTGTTCCTTCACGATATCCTCAAGATGAATTTAAAATTGTTTGGTCTGTTCATTTCTAATCGTGTTGTTAAACTCATTCTCCGGTTTAGACCAACCCATTTCTGATTCATTGTCCATAATGCTCTCACAAAACCTGTTACTTAAAATCTCTTCCTTTTTCAAATCCTCTGTAATTTCTTCTATATCCTTATCTTTAAGCATCCCAATGCCCTCCTTTCCCCTCATTTTTCTAACATAGCCATAGAAATTTGCTAATGCATCAGTCAATGGTTCCCGTGCACTGTCAATACTTTTCTTAAACCCATCTTGGCTATTATTAAGTCCTTAGGTTGGTTGTTTTAAATATTTCTTACTACCCTGCTGTTTCTTAACTCAGTCATGTTCTCTTCTAACCAACCTCTTTAACATCCTCTTATGTGGAAGCTGAGTGATTGCACGGGAGATCTGTGGGGTAACAATGTGAAATAAGGGTATGGGATACAATCAGGGAGTATTGGCAGAGGGAATGAGCATCAGAACAAATGTGACTGCTTCAAGAAATGTGATGAATGAATGGGAGTAGGTCCAGGTGAAATTGATGGAGTTTTTGCTATTGTTAAGGGAACGGAGAAATTCAAGGAGTTGGATTTCACTGTGGGTCCAGATCATAAATATATCATCTATGTTTCTGAACCACACAGTGGATTTAAAGGGAGTGTGATTCAGGAAATGTTCTCCAGAGGCACAAGGGATACATTGGCATAGGATGGGGCCTTGCGGGTGCTTATTAGCAGTGCCGCAGATCTGGTGATATAATATAGAATTGAAGGTAAATTTTTTTTGGGGGAGACAAGATTGGCCAAGGTTGGAAGAAAGTATGTCCTAGGCTGGCAATGTGGTGGTCGCAGATCTAGGTAGTATTCCAGCGCACTGAGGCCCTGACTATGGGGAATGCTTGTATAGAGGGGAAGTTGCATCAATGGGGACCAGGAAGGATTCTGGAGGTAGAGGTCTGTGTACTGTGGATAAGCATGCAAGGAAATAGGGGGTGTCTTTGGCATATGAGGGAAGATTTTGTACAAAGGGTTGGAGATGTTGATCCTCAACGGCTGAAATCTGTTCAGTGGGTGACCCATATGCTGCAACTATAGCTCGCCCAGGATTACCAGCCTTGTGGATCTTGGGAAGAAAATACAGGGTGGGTGTACAAGGGTTCTGGGGAGTTAGGAGGGAGATGGACTAAGGAGATAGGCCTTGCAAGATACACTTTAGTGTGTTGGACGATATTACTGTGGAAAAATATCAGATCAGAGATTATCTGGAATTTTTTTGTCAAAAACAGAATGAAGTACAGCAAAGCATTCAAAATATTAAAGAAGGCCTTTGGTGATGATACTATGTGATACACACAAGTTTACGAACGGTATATACGCTTTCAGCAAGGTCGAGAAGGCACTGAAGGTAACAAGAGGTCTGGGCATCCTAACAAATCCATCAGTGATAAAAACATTTAAAAAAAAAAAAAAAAAAAAAAAAAAAAAAAAAAAAAAACAGATTGTAGCTGATAATAGTAAAATTACCATTAAAGAAGTTATACCATGACAACACACTGCAACATACCGCTTTCATATCCAACAGTTCTTGGAAACACAACATTGCTGTGAAGTCGATTCCACCCCATTCTCCAGACATGAAACCCTGTGACTTTTTCAGTTTTACAGACTCAAAATAACACTCAAAGGAGAATACACTGGAATAAATGAATAATATCAAAATGGGGACTGCTTCTAAAGAAGTTGGATGAGCACTGAAGATTAAATAAATTACCATTTAATATTATGTGCATACAGACACAGTTGAATTATGCAGTGCTTTTCTGATTCACCTTTCCAATCTTCCAAACAGCTTTCATTTTCTCTCTTTCTTTCTTCAGTTCACTTGGTACATGATGACATTGAACTTGTAAGAAAGAAAATTAAATAAATACTTTTTCCAAAATCTCATTACTTTTTGATCACACCTTCCAAATAGCCCGTCAGTTGCTGTGCTAATCCCTAAGCCACAGGTTAGCAGGCAATCCAGCAAATGGAATGCACAGTAAAAGGGCATATGGTATTGTTGGTTGGGAGACCATGAATGGTAGTTCGGGCATCGGTTTCATCAAGTTTCTATTTGCCGCACATTCGCCTCTGTTATGGCTACACTAACCTAACCCGGTAAACCTGAGTATAGAGCACCTACAATTTTAAGTGCAATATGAACCATGGAGCGTCCTAGCTTACTTCACATGAACAAAGCAAAGTTTTGCCAAAGGTGAAGGCCAATTTTTAAGGCCACAAAAATTCCAGCCAAACCCAACAGGCAAACAAGGGACTTTCTGAGGACATAAGAAACAAATGGGATAGTTCATTCTAACGAGTGTGAGAGATTATTTCAAAAATTGGAAAGTAGTGGTAAGAGAAAATTAGATGTGGACGTTGTTTTCCCAAGCTACTGTAAAGTTTGTTTTAGGAACAGGAAGATCTCAAATCAGAAGGAAATGACAAAAGTGCAGGATAAAGTGTCAAATCCCTTCATATTTGGCTGATAAAAGGAGAAAGGGAACTAAAATGGGCCAGTGGGAGCTGGAAATTTGTTGGAAAATAAATAAAGTAAATAAAATGAGGCATCTTGATAATTGTGGTAAGACCTGTTATCAGAGTCATGGAAGGATTAGCCTGATACATATATACGAGTACATGCTACTGAGAACAGAGGAGGAGGAATAAAACGTTTTGTTAGTTGAGGAAATAGCAACTGATAATCAAATGTGCACTTTCTACAGGCAGGTGGGGAATAATCATTGATACCACATAAATTTATAATTTTGAAGTAACAGCAAAGAGGGAATTCATAAGGAAAGTTGAGAACATTAAGTTAGGTGTCAGATCACTATTTGTGAACTGTAGGAGTAAAATGAACAGTTGTAGAGTACAAAGTAGAGAGCCTCAAACCTTAGGGCAACCTCTGTGGTGAGTGCACATTGTTGAAGGAAGAAGAGCAGCATCCTGAGGATTAACACATCACACAGAGAGATGAGGAGTGTATGAGGAGGTATTGATATTGGCTAGTAATGACTACTACAGTTCACTGGAAAAACATCTTTATACATTACAATAAAATCGTAAAAACATTTATGTCTGTACATGAAATTTAGAGTAAATTACAACATATTGTGCAAAAACTGCTTGAAAGAAAAAAATAAAAAAAACCTACTACTGAGTTGTTCACCGACTGACCCATTTAATATTACAAACTTCTATTTTACCATCTATAAAATGGATTAATCACTGCACAGCTTCCTACATCTATCTTACCACTCAGCAACTGTCATATACGATGAATGACAAAAGGAAAATAGTTTATACTGCCAACCCTAACCATCCATGCCAGCCCTCAAGGTTCCAATGACCTTAACACATGCTTTACAGTTAGAGCTGTTAAAAGTTTTACTGGATACCACTACCTCCTCAGTACTCCGTAGACGGGAATCGCCCTATGAACACATCATTGGCACCAGACATACCCCTGGTCTCAACCTACGCTAAGATCCTTCCTGTAAACCTGTCACAATATTAGAAATTTACAGTTAATTTAAATATATACATATTTTCTAAATGTTATAATAAAAGTTATAATATACGTTCCGATTCCAAGTTAAACTGTAGTTCCCAGAGGAAAGGAACTGGCCGTCCTACCTCTGATACAATGGCTTAGTATGCCTCCTTCGGGAGGATCCAACCAACCTTCGGGCTGTGGACTAAGCTAAGTTTATATACATATATATATCTGGATAGGAGAAAGACCACAGCTTACCATAGAAGAGGATTACTGCGGCGTCGATACATGAAAAAAAACACACGCACACACATAGGGCTGTGGCCCTTCTTCAGTAGTAGTGAGATGGTTGCATGTTGGAGGCTGGCAGCCAATATATATATATATATATATTAAGGAATGATTGAGAAATATGTTCTTGCAAAAGTGTTTGTCTTGCTCGTTCTTGTCTCGTTGTTTGTATGCCTTTGTCTTTCCATCGTTTTCCTTCTTATCATGTTATTATGGTTCCCAGTAATTTGTTTCTGATACCTCGTTTTTCAAGCCATGCCATTCACCAGACCACTGTTGTGTATGCATCTGGCTCCACATTGTGTCTCACTTCTGCAAGAATAAGGCTATAGACCGAAATATTGTGTGTTTGTCATACCCAGCCGCCTTCATTTGTGCTAAGTTTGAGTCATATTACCCCATCCTTCTTTAGTTTTATTGCCTTCAAGCATTTTCCTGCTAACTGATGTTACTATATATACATATTTCTTGTTTCACTTAAATAGTCTTACAATAGTTTGAAATATTTTATTTTGACTGTTTGCCACAGAATTTATTCCGTCCCACAATTAACGTTGGTCTACCTCTACCTCCACCTGGTCAATCCACTCTCTTACCTCTTTTTTCATCATTGGTTCATTCATATGCTAGGTTCCAACATGTACACATTTTCTCCCTGCCATATATCTCACCTGCAACATGATAAAGGTTGTAAACCTGAAATATATTGTAGTGTGTTTTTTTTTATTTATTTTCTTGTGTTCATCTGGCCCTCCTGCCTTCATCTGTATTAAGTGACAGGTTATTTTTTCCCTATCCTATGTTACTATCTATAAAATGTGACATATGTAAATATTTTTTTTATATACAGGAAATTGTAATGTCTACTGTTGACGACCCTAAATTTGGAATGTTTCTCTGTCTTTCTATAAGCCTTTTTGTCAATCTATGTATGTGCAACCCAAAACTGAAGAACGGATTTCAATGAAATATGCCGATACTGGTTGCTTATTCCTTGGTTTAACATACAGGATCCTGATAAGCAAAATAGTTGCCTGCAAAATTCATATGGGTTTTAATGAAATCCAGCACACTGGCAATTAATACAAATAACAAAAGTAATGACGAAAAGGAAAATGCTTTTAGGCAATGAAAATAATTAATTGTATGGAGAATAGACCCATCATTTATAACAAATATAAGCATGAATACAACAACAAACATAAACATGTCCAAAAAATTGACGAATAACTTTCACAATATTTTGGATTAAAACAAATTCACGTTCAGAGATCTCCCATGTCATATAATAATAACATTTAATAAATTGTGATGGAGTGCATGCGCCGGTGGCAATTTCCCTACAACCCATCTTCTCGATTTCCTGCACCCACCTACATTTGCCCTCTGCAATTTTTAGCTTTAAATTCTTTCAACGTTTTTGGTAAATTATTCATCATTTCTCTTAGTAACTTACTCCAATCCCTGACACCCTTACCCAAAAAAATGGAACCTTCCTACAGGCGTGTGCCTGAAATGGAAAGCCAGCTAGTGGTCATGGTCATCTTTTCCAATCCATGCATTACTTTTAATTCTTACACCAATATATTTCCTTGCCTCATCTATCTATACTATTATAAATCTGTAAGCAAGCTGCAAGTGTCTCTTTATTTGAACGGGAGCCTCGCAAAAACAACCGCAGCATTTTGGACAGGGTTTTCAATTTTTTAGAGCTAGTGGTCCGTATCAAAATCTGCAGAAATAGCTAATGACTTATATGTACTGAGGGGTGGAGGAAATAATTAAATACATTTCTAGACATAAAATTAAGAGATACAGATCACACTGTAATTGAGATGTTCACTCCTTGCACAAAAAACTAAAAAAAAATCACACTACTTAACTTAGAATTCTGTTTAATACTTTGACTTCAAATATTTAGTTTTCGGTTTTCTTGAATACAGTAAATAAATGAAATTCCTGAATCAGATGTAATAATCATTAGTAATAACTTCATTAACTGTAAAAATAATGGATTTGAAGCGTTTAATGACAGACTAATATACTGATCTCTGGATTGTTTATATTTTATTTGTCTTTGGCTGTATATTCCCGGTTTCATGAATTTTGATAAGTATAATTAAAAGGAAATCGGTACTCAAACCACTACATAATACATTAACTCTTCAATAAGAGTAACAGAAGTGTAATATTTATGGTAAGTAATTTTGTGCTTTATATAGATAGTACAGGGTTTTCACTACACCGTATCTCCGCAATTTGATAGTGATAAACAATTATATCGTTTAGTGGTAGTTCTCGAGATATCACAAGTCAAAATCAGTTATATGTACAGTTCCTTGTGCCTTTGGTGGCGTTTTTAATCTGCTCCACGACATATTTCAACCTAACCACATGAATAAACTCTACATGGCAATACAGCAATGTATGATTCCACGTGTTTTAGTACTCTTGCAGTTCAAATTGAAGTTGTATTTTGAAATTAATTCTTATAATTTATGCTGGGCTTACTTTGAATCCTGAAATCCTGTCATTACAAAAAAAGTATTTAGCGATGCATTTCATACGTTTAGGTGTATCTGCATCGCTTGATTTTGAAGTGGCAATAGGAGTATAGATTGTGGTTAGGTCGAAATGCAGCCTAAACAAGAATGTTCTTGGAACAACAAAAGGCATGAGACATTCAATTGTTGATAATTAATTAGCTGCTTTAATGAATGCAATGTTAGTGATGAAGTGTAATCACAAAAACAAACCAGCCACTGTGCATGTCCAGCTTATATTTCCGTCTGGCAATGGTGACATATTTTTTTCTGGTCCAGGCCGTATTTCAATCTAATAATTTCCATTTTAAGATATGATGAAGAAAATGGCTAGAAGTTCGGGTGAATGCGTAGAAGTTATAAGCAAGAAATACATTTTATTACCTATGGCATGATAATGTACTATACATATATGGCATACGAAAACTGGCCAGCAATTTTAGATTCATTGTTGTAAATGCTATCATTGGTGGCAAAGATATTTTTATAATGGCCGTTGAATGTTGTTTCAAAACTATCGCAGATGATAACTTTTGTGTCGCCTTTATGTCTTAGGTACATTTGTTTTTGCATTAATAGGCAGTTTCTATCCTCCGGAAAATGTGTCTCAAATTTCTGACCAAGAGAACAACTGATTCTCAGTCTACATCTACATCTACATATATACTCTGCAATTCACAAAATTGTGGGTGGCAGAGGGTGCTCAGCACCAAAGCTAATCTCTTTGCTGTGCATTCCAATCCCTAATGGTACGAGGGAAAAAAGAATTCATATAAGAATCAGTCCGGCACCTTATTTCTCTAATTTTATCTTTCCTGTCCTTCCGACTCAAATAGGTTGGTGGAAGAAGTATTTCACTACACTCATGAGTGAAAGTTGGAGTACGCATGTTTTCCAATAAGTTTAAACGAAACGTGTGTCGTCTATCTACCAGAGACTCCCAACCTAATCTACTAATCAGTTCTGTGACGCTTTCATAAGGACTGTAGCAAGCGGTCACGAATCGAGCGGCTCTTCTCTGTACTTTCTCTATACTTTCGATCAATCCCTTACGAAACGGGTCCCAAATGGCACAACAATAATCCAAACGTGGACGCACAAGAGATTTGTACGCTATCTCCTTTGTTTGTTCATTACAATTTTTCAAGATTCTACCTATGAATCGCAGCCTAGAATTTGCTCTACCTACTAAAGAATTAATGTGTATGTCCCATTTCATGTTCCTTTGTACTGTTACTCCCAAATATTTAATAGAATCGACCATATCAATAACTGTATTGTTTAACTCGTATTTATGAACAATTGGATTCTTTTTGTTAGTTATGCTCATTGTCTTGCACTTTTTACAATTTAGAGTAAGTTGCCACTCAGCGCACCAAGCCAAAATAACATCCAGATCGCGCTGAATTTCTAAGCAATCGGCCAAAGTTCTTACTTCCCTATAAATAACCGCATCATCAGCAAACAATTTAAAAAGGCTTTTCACTTTGTCTCCGAGATCGTTTATAAAAATTAAGAAAAGAAGTGGTCCTATTACACATCCTTGAGGTACACCCGATGTAACATCTAGATTAGAAGAACTTTCTCCTTCAACGACAACATACTGCGACCGACCAGTTAGAAAATCCTTTATCCATTCACAAAGCTGATCCGTTATACCGTACGCTCGAAGCTTCGCTAAAAGGCGGTTGTGTGGCACAGAGTCAAAGGCTTTCTGGAAATCTAAAAAAATTGCATCTAATTGTGAACCTGTATCGATAACTTTCATTACGTCATTTGTAAATAGGGCCAGCTGTGTTTCACATGATCTTTTCTTCCGAAATCCATGTTGATTTGTTGTAAGCAAATTATTATAATCTAGAAAATTCATAATGTTCGAGCATATAATATGCTCCATAACTCTACTACAAACAGATGTTATAGATATGGGACGATAGTTCCCAGGATCACTTCGATCACCTTTATTGAAAATCGGAGTTACTTGCGCGATTTTCCAGTCTGAAGGTACTTTTCGCTCTTCTAATGATTTACTGAATATATCAGACAGAAATGGCCCGATTTCTGCAGCATACTCTGAAAATACTCTTACTGGAATTCCATCCGGGCCCGGTGCTTTCCCCCACTTCAGGAGCTCTAATTGCTTAACGATACCTGCAGTATCTATTCGTAATGATTCCATCACCGACTCGCCACGGCGTGGGAAAACGGGAATACTATCCTTATGTTCATTTGTAAATGAATTTTTGAATACAGTATTTAGTACGTTAGCTTTATCGCGGCTTTCATTAACCTCGGAACCTTCACGAATTAGTGCAGGAATATTGCTGTTGGTACAATTAACTTTTCGTACATACGACCAAAATTTCTTTGGGTTTTCTGTCAGACTCTTAGAGAGAGAGTTGGAGTGAAAATCGTTAAAGGCCTCGCGCATTACATTCTTAATACGTCCTCTTAAATCAGCTAAGGTTTCTAAATCGCTGCGACACCCCTTCCTTCTTGAGCGTGCGTGTATCCTCCTTTGTTTTTTGAGTAATCTTTTGACTTCGCATGTGTACCACGGTGGATCATACTCTCCCTTTATTGTCCGCTTTGGTATATGTATTTCCATGCCTTCCCTGACTATATGTATAAAACGATGCCACATCTCTTCAACGGTGTCCTTTGTTGACTTGAAGTTATGGTATTTATTCCTCAGGTAGGTTCTAAAACACTCCTTTGAGGCCTTACTGAATCTGTATACAATCCGCCCTTTTTTCCTTTTTCACTCGGTCATTAATTTGATAGTCGCAATTACCGCTTTGTGATCGCTTATTCCTGTGGTCATTGAAATGTCGGTGAATAATTCTGGCCTGTTGGTAACCAGCAAGTCTAAAATGTTTTCGCTACCGTTATGACACCGCGTAGGTTCATTAACTAGCTGCTCGAGATGATTATCTGACAACAAATCGAGAATTACTTCAGAAGCTGCCTTATCCCTGCTACCTGTGATGTGAACGTAATTACGCCAGTCAATATAAGGCAGATTGAAGTCGCCTCCTAGAATCATAGCATGATCTTTAAAACGGCTTGCTATACTATTTACATTATTTCTTAACTCCTCGACGATAGCTATATCCAAATCAGGTGGACGGTAGAAGGCACCTATGATGAGTTTTGACCCAGCAACGTTGAGTTTAATCCATATGACTTCACAGTTCGTATCGACGTCTATTTCATTACATGGGAGAAATTTACTCACAGCTATAAATACCCCACCTCCATGAGAATATAATCAGTCTTTACAAAAAACGTTCATGCTATCTTTAAAAGTTTCGGCGGAACTTATTTCCGGTTTCAACCAACTTTCTGTACCGATAACGATATCCGCTTCTGTACTACAAATAACGCCTTCAAGTTCCGGTTGTTTGTTACAAACGCTTCTACAGTTAATTACGAGAACTTTTAACTCACGAGATTCTTTTACGTTGCTCCTACATTCCGGTGTTGTATCTGATTGGGTTGCCCGTAACTGAATTTCGTGTTTCGGGTCTTCCTCCCTCAGCCTAAAAAACCACCCAGTGCATTCCACACGGCCCCTGCCACCCGTGTAGCCGATTCACGTGTGTAGTGCACACCTGACCTATTGAGGGGAACCCTACAAGACTCGACCCTGTGGCGAAGATCGAGAAATCTGCAGCCAATGTCATCACAGAAACGTCGTAGTCTCTGGTTCAGCCCCTCAATACGGCTCTGAACCAGAGGTCCACAATCAACTCTGTCTACGATGCTACAGATGGTTAGCTCTGCCGATATCTTGCGGTCACTGGCCACAGAGTTCACCCTTTCAGCCAGCCGCCGGAAGGAAGAGAGGATAACCTCCGACCCAAGGCGACAGGCATCATTGGTGCCGACATGAGCCACAATCTGTAGTTGGCTACACCCCGTCCCCTCTATGGCATCCGGGATGGCCTGTTCCACATCTCGGATCAGGCCACCCGGAATACACACTGAATTGGGCCGTTAGCAATTATGTTTCGTGTAGCTTTAATTTCTTATTTTTCATATATTATATTGTGTTAAAATATAAGTATAACAAAAATTTTCAAACTATAGGATGAAAACTGAATCTAAGGTAGTAACTAAAAGAAAGGAAAATCTTTAAATGAAATCTATATTTTTTGCTTCTCCAAGTTAATATTTGATACTAAACTTAAAAAGCTCAGAGTATTTCTAATTTCGCCAAGACCTGCACGTGTGAAGCAACAGTAAATGCTAGTCACCAATATACGACTAACACACTCCTTTGACCCTCTTCACCCTCCTCCTGTCTTCCAATGAATCCCATTCCAGCTCTTTTATCATATGTGTTACTGATTGCATTCTGTGGTAATTTCCAGAAACAAATCTAGCAGCCCCTCATTGCACCCTCTCCAACTCATGTATTTGATACGCAAAATGTGGGTCCCATAATACACTACCATATTCAAGCAATGGTCTGACCAAAGTTTTGTAACCCAAATCCTTTACTTCTCTGGTACATCCCCTCATCACTCTCTCCAACAAGTACAGAATTTTGAAACCTTTTCCTACTACCTGTCCAATGTGTCCTGCCCAGTTAAGCTTTTTCTCTCTGTACATGAATAAGATTTTAAACTGATATACTATGAATGTGTTCTTCCCCTTTTTTGTTTCCATTATTGCCCTAATTCTTTCATCTGTGGTAAATGATGGATCTAATTTTTTTCTATTCTTTGTTGGTAATAAGCACCTATAGCAATCATCACAAAATATTTGAAAGTAAAGAAAAATGTAGTTATTTTTATCCTTGTGCAGGTATGTATATTTCTCTTACTTTGAGATATATATATATATATATATAAAACCACTTACTTGCCAACTGATGGCAACAGTTGACTTTTCAACACAATATAGGTGAGTTAATTCTGTACATACAAAGATTGACTTTGCGGAACATTTATAAATTCTGTATGATAATTTATATAAATACTAATAGGTTCCCACAGTAATAATAATGAACAATATATGATGCATTAGATATATGGTATGGTCATGGGCTACTCTGTGCTGCTTCCCCACATCCAACTCTACACAGCTCTCTCACAAATCAGTGACGTAAATTTCCTGTTTTTACATGAACTAAGTAGTGCCATTTAAAATATTATTTTAGAGGAGATTTGTCAACAATAGTGAAATGTGCCTTTGGGTCATAAAATTCTCTGAAGTGGTGTCTGTTTCAAGCACTGTAGAAATAAATGTGCTTAGAACATTCACATTAAACCTACCTTCATAAAAGAAATGAAGAGAACAAGGATTTTCCTTCTTTTTCTTTTTCATTGTATCTATCTGCATAGCCAAAATTTCTGGGATGTTCATCAGTGGATTAACAACACAAATCTTATATTCAATGTGGATCAAATGACGAGCAGATAACAAAAATTAGTTACTAGGTGTAAGAATTCTATGGAGAAAAAAAATGTTTTCATTGTTAACTGTAGCAGGAGGATGAATGAAAAAATGAGGCCTTCAGGGAAAAACTGAACCCATATTTGGAGTTAAGGTGACAAAGTAGGATGCTCATAACAGGATTTAAATATACCAGGTATAGACTGGAAAGAAAACAGGATTCATAGTGCAAAGAAAAAAAATATACAAAAGCGAGAACAATATAATAAAGATAAATGATAATTATGTGAGGATATCAAATTCTAGACAGGGAATTAAGTCAACACAACATGGTTGTAATAGAGGAAAGTCTGATAAACCAGTATCTGTGATGGGATAAATCCACCAATGGGAATTTCCCTACACACCCATTTCCGTACCTGCCTACTTTTGCTCTCTACAAATTTCAACTTTAAATTCTATCAAGGTTTTGGTAAATTATTCATCATCTCTCTTGGTAATTTATTCCAATCCCTGACCCTCATTACCTATGAAAGAAAATACCCTTACCTCAAGTGCCAGCTTGTGGTCACAGTCATCCTTTCCCTTCCATGCACCTCTCCAAATTCTTCCACAAATCTCTTTCAACACCTCATCACCTATATATGCCCTGCACACTCCCATTACTCTCTTCACTCTCCTCCTCTTTTCCAATAAATCCCATTCCAGCTCCTTTATCCACATTAGTTAGTGATAGGGTTCTGCGGTCATTTCCAGAGACAAATCTAGCAGCCTTTCTCTGCATCCCCTCCAGCTCCTGTATTTGATACTAAAAATGCGGGTTCCATACTACACCAATTGCCTTACTTCTCTGGTACACCCCCTCATCATTCTCTCCAACAAGTGAATGATTTTGAAACTTTTTCTTACTACTTGTATAACGAATCCTGCCCAGTTGAGATTTTAATGAAATGTTTTGCCATTTCCAGTCGTCAACAAACAATTCTTTTCATAACTTATGATCTATTCAACATTTAGTTTTTTTAAATCAGTGTACCTGATAATCTGACTCTTCTTTGCATTAATATTCATACCATGTTGACCTAACCAGCTAAATATCTTGCCCTGGTCACCCTGCAGCTGTTCAGTCTTCTCCAATTTTGATCATATTATAACATTAAAGAATCTAACGTCTCATAATAAACTATCAACATAATTGTTCATACGATAACAAATAACACTGGTTCTGAAACGTTACGCTGTGGCTCTCCGATCTTCACTTCCACTTTATTTTATACTGTTTTTCCTACAGTCAAATTTTTGCTTTCTACCTTTTAAAGAACTATTGTAGCCAAACATCACATTTTTGTCCACTACAATACTTTTTACCTTATTTGGCACCATTTTATGGCTCATTCTGTCAGAAGCCTTTGAAAGTTCTAGTGCTACACTATCAATTTGGTCTCCCTTGTCCATTTAATCCAAAATATCTTGTATATACCCTACTAGCTGAGATTCGCATGTCTAAAGCCATGATGTCAACTTGAAAATCACTTATGGGGATTATTGGAGATTGCAATCTCCAATAATCATTCCATGCTGGTCCAGGCTGTATTTCCGCTTGAAAATAATGGTTCAGGCTATATTACATTGGAATTACTGTTTGAAAATAATACGTCTTGCATTTGACTACAGCAGTATTATGATTTTATTAGTGAATGTTGTTGTAGCGGAATCATGATCTCCAATAGACCCCACTTATGCTCCTCACAGAGATTTCTGATGTGGTCGCATATCGATCTCTCCATTAATTTACCTACCACTGATTGTCCTCTTATTTTTTACCCTATTTGTTCAGAACGGTAGTACTAACACACTTTTCCAGTCCTCTGGTAAGCAGCAAGTATCCAAGACTCAATTTAAATAATGTTTCAAGATAAGGCACAATGTCACATCCTGCTATCTTCAAGACATCTGTGGTAATATTATCTACACCAGCCCCTTTATAATTTTTTAGTTTTCTTAGTTCCTTCATGATATCCTCAGGATGAATTGCAAATTTTTTTAGTCTGCTCACTTCTAATTGTGCAGATAAGCTCATTCTCCAGTTTACACCCTTCCTTTCCTGGATCATTGACCTAATGGTATCATTAAACCAGTTATTTAATGTCTCTGCCTTTTTTAAACACTCTGCAACTTCTTCCCCATCCTTATCTTTAATTGACTCTACATCCTCCCAACCCTTGTTTTCTAAAATAGCCACAGAATTTTCTATATGAATCTGTCAGTGGATCTTCTACACTAATAATATTGTTGATGAACCCAATTTAGCAACCTTCTTTGCTATTAATATATTTTTCTCGGGCTTCCAGCCGTGTTAAGATGTCACATTTGCGGGACGTTTCGAAGGCGTCCATCTCTGCCTTCATTCTAAACCAAATGTCAATGTTTAACTGTTTGTTTATTCAGCCGCTGCTACGGAAATGGTGGAAGACAAAAACCAACACAACGCGATTACGTCATCCGCTCTTCTGCTCGTTACCTACGCGAAACTGTTTCAGCATTTTAATAGCCGGGTTCCAGGCCGCACTGAGTTGATAACCAGTGTCCCTGTTGACTAATAAATCAGTTAATCTTATTTCTACAGCCTCTGTAATAACGCTGGCCCAAAAATCGTTGACCCGGGCTAAAATGGTTGTTTTTTGAAATTCAAAAGTGTGACCCACTTGCACACTATGTTCGGCCGCGGCAGATTTTTCTTCTTGCCCAAGACGAACATTTCTGGCATGTTCTACACATCGCTGCACAATGCATCGCTGCGTCTGTCCGATGTAGCCGCGGCCACATTCACATGGTATATAATATACACCAGGGGTTCGTAAACCTAGGTCATCTTTAACGCTGCCGACCAAGTTACTAATTTTAGTGGGTGGTCTATAAATTGTCTTGACTCCGTGTTGTGATAGCAGTCTACCTTCGAAACGTCCCGCAAATGTGACATCTTAACACGGCTGGAAGCCCGAGAAAAATATATTAATATTCAACGCCGTGGAAAATTACGATCCTACTTCTTTGCTATTGTTAATTCCTCATGTACAGAGTAAAAAATAAAAAAGAATTTCTTGCAGACAACTCTTTAAAAAGCTCAATACACTTAAAATGATATTTCAGAAGGCCTGTATATAGCCTCTCATGTACTCACAGAAAATTTTAATTTGTCTACTTGTAATTATCAAGTGCACAATTTCAATGCAAAAAACAAGAGTAACTTGTACAGAACTCAAAAATTATATCATTAATACAAAGAGATGTTATTAGCATACAGCTGTTTGATAAAATTCCTAAAGGTATAACACAGTTTGTAGATAATTGGTATAGATGTATTGGGATTAGGCACTACTAGAGATCACGATTCCACAAGGAATTGGTGTCATCATACTGCAGTAGTCAAACATAACACACCACTAGAAATACTTTCCAAAATATATTTAACAGCTTGATGCAGTACCAGGATGTATTACAACCAAATTTTTGATTGAAAATAATGGTCCAAGCTATATTACAATGGAATTACAGCTTAAAAATAATATGTCTTGCGATTGACTGCAGAAGTATTAAGACGTCATTAATGAATGTTGTTGCAGTGGAATTACGATCTCCAATGTATTTAAAGAGAAAGTGAAGAATTGGGATTATTGATTTCGACTCCACAAGGAATCGGCATCGTAATACTGCAGTTGTCATATTCAAGACACTGCTAGAAATACTTTACAAAGTAGTTTTAGTGGTGTCATGCTGGTCCAGGGTATATTATATTCCAATTATTGCTTGACTGCCATAGTATTATGACCACATTAATCTACAGGGTGCATTGTTGTTGTAACAGACTCGTGATCTCCCATGGAACAGAAAGATTATTTTCTTAGAAACACCTACATCATCAAATAATTTGTACAAAAGAAATAACCACATTTAAAATGACTTATTACCAAATTCAATCATAACTTTTAATGTTTAAAATTTGTAATATACAATAGTTTTTTCCATCAGTATTTCTCATGTTGGACATATAGGTGTTAAATATGTCATGTTTCACATCCTATGGGTCATTCTTCCACTGGGATGTATAGAACAAGAATAATAGCCAAAGAGTCAGCTTGTGTTTATGGTCATCTCTTTTCCATCTTGTTTAATTCCTAATTCTCACTACTTATACTGAAACATTGGAACTGAAGATGTGTGGGGCAATGTTGTGAAGAGGAAAAAAAAACACATTCAACATTTTTCATTAAGTTATGAAAACTACAATCATGGATTGTCATGTTTCTTGTACCCTCATTCTTTCAGAAGCCTTGCAAAACAAGTTTAATACATTATTACACAATACATTTATTTCAGATATTTACAGAAGCTCAGTCTTACAAAATCAATGCAAAAAGAAGAAACCAATTAAGCAGAACTGACCGCGCAATACGGGCTATCCACATCAAAAACTACAAGCAATGTATAAGAAAAACTTGGTTGAATGACATAAACATCACTAATAAAAGGAAGTATTCATGCATCTTAATGTCGATAATCATTTAAAACGAATATGCGAATCTATACTTTTCATAAATAAATAAACAAGCTATATTTACCTTTTTTGTGTCACTTAAGAAATTCGGCAAGGCAATAAGACAAGTAAGATTAACTCGACCACTTTCAATGTCATCTGGATTCATGACACACGTCTTTGTATTTTGTAACTTGAAATCGCCGCGAACATCCTTGGTATATATTTACATTCAAGCAACATCTATGGTACCATAAATGAAAACAAGAACAACCAATTAAATCATTGAACAGTCAATGGTAATGACATTTTCAACTGAGAACTCAGAGATATTGGTTGAAAGAAAATAAAGATCAAAGATATTCGCGTGCATGTGTGATTCAAAAATCGAAAAAAAGGTTGTCATATGCCGTTGTATATATTTTTATCTTACCATGAAGATTGAAACTTATAACGAAATAGTGCAGATGATACGGTCATATGATGGTACGAAGGTATGTCCATGGAGAGAAGTGGACTCAATTCTTAGCGGACGTTTTCCAAAGTAAGCATAATTTGTGTTCGTTATGGGGGGGATAAAACGGGCATTTTGGAGGGAGGGCAGAATTTTTTTTCCCTTGCTTATTTGGTTACAGTTAGCTTAGCTTATACAAGTACTTCAGACAAATGCCCCCCCTTTTTTCCCCTCCTTGGCTTTAGACAGCTTTGAGAAGTAGTGTAAATCGCGATACACGTCGTCACTAATATATGATGCTCATATAATTACTAATAATAACTAAATACCTCGAGCCTTATTATATTCATTCCGACTTAGCGACAGTCTCAACTAATATTGCTTCTTTATGATAAAACTGCAGAAATGCTTAAACACATTATATGCATCGCGAAATATATTCCGGGTAATTGCGTTGTGTACGTCGGGATTAGCGTAGCATGAATTATCACACTTTCAGTATGAACTGCTACAGAAATAACGCACCCGCAATGATACATTCATTGTATTGTGATCTAACTTTGACCCTTCTTTTGAGAGGATGGGTAGTATTGGTTGTCTGAGTGGAAGAACTGTTAGCTGGAAGGGGTTAATTATAGATCGCGATACCGATACCACTACATTCCGCCACACGGACAACGAAGAAACCACGAACAGTCACTTATGACGTCATTGTGCTGGGTGTGAAGTATTAAATATGCGGGCAGCTATAAACGTCACTTACGAGAGCTGCATGGGGAGGGGAGAGGTCAGGAACCAAGCAAATGTAACAATTCATAACTACTTTTGACATATAGGTTACAATAACAGTACATCGCTTTAAACACTTTCCACCAATACCATTGTCGGTACAGGAATCATATCTACCTAAAATGTTTTGTTCCCTTTTTAATGGTTGTAGTTAGGTTGAAATGCAGCCTGGACCAGAAGACAATTTTTTTAAAAGCCAGTGATTGAGTTCTTTTCAAACAGTGAAAGCACTCTATCTCTATTGAGTCAACGCCGTGAGACGTACCGTACCCATCGCTAAGGCGTGGAAAATATTTGCTAGCTTTAATTTCTTGTAACTTTTTACAATAGATATAAGCTGACAAGAACGAATAATGTTGTTTTTATGTTTTACAGGAAAACTGAATCTCCCTGCTTCAACTGTGGATTATTTTACTGGTAGCTATGGGTATATTTGTGGGTATCTATAGATATAAATATACAGAAGGGCTTAATTCTAGGTACTGATACCAGAACTATAGAAAATTTTTAACTGTTATATAAATATATGGAAAGGGACATATAAAATACAACCAACACTCACCAAAGTTGAAGGGAGGAGGACAGCAGCTGCCTCCCTTCAACTTTGGCGAGTGTGGGTATATTTTATCAGTCCTTTCCATATAAATATTGGCTCACAACAGTTCTTTCCTTCCATTGTTACTGTTAAATTTATATAAATGTTGTATCTTATTTGACCCTGACCGAAAAACCTATTAAACCAAAAAAATTTGCTATGGTATTTTTTAGTTAATTTTTTCTTAAATGTTATGAATAGTATGTATAAACATTTTTATTTGTCAGATCCACATAAACTTGAATCTATAAAGGTTAATAAAATATTAATCATCATATTACATAAAAGAAGTTGGAAAAAAATTGAATCAATATTTCAGAGGAAAAAAAGTAAATAAAAAAATCTTTTGTAAATAATAGAAATAACAATCCGATCTGATAGATGCTCAATGTTGAATAAAATAAAACATTAAAAATTTTGTTTGCAACTCTTTTTTTCCAGCATATAATATATGCTATGAAACAAATTGGAGAACGGAAATTTTTCAAAAATTGTATTTAATTTGAAAAGTATATATAAAGGAATGAAAAAGTCATTAATTTTTTTTAATGACAGAACACGCTTCTAGGATCATTAGGAAAAAATTGTTTTGGGTTGTTATATTCCCTTTGAGTTTATTGACTTTAGTGTATTACTCACTTTCAGCAAAAATTCATGAAAATTATTTTTCTATTATTTATATTTTACTTGGAGTTTTTTAATATATTTTTTCTGGAATCCTCATGCTTTCATTAATATTTTCATAAAAATTGGCGAAAAATAAATGAAATATAAATTATTTTCAATCAAAGAGCAGAAATCGTCAGAAATAGGAATGTATCAAATTTAAAATTTTGATTGGCTGTAAAATGAAAACCTAACCAGATTGAGAAGAAAAAATTGATTTGCATACTTTTCTGAATAGAAAAACTAAACTTACAAAGTTGAATAAAAATCCGAGTCAGTGGTGTCATGGCTTGGTTGAAATGACATGGAATGAGCTAAAAGTGAAGTGAACTAGAAGAAAATTATTTGCCAAAGCCAAATTTGATGATAATTTTTATATAACTAGATGTAGCAAATCCTAAGTGAAGAATAAAATTTCTTGATGTCTTGCTTGGTTCTCCAGATATACTGTCTCAAAAATGAGGTGATTTGGTGAAGATGTGGCTTATACCAAAAACAATTTTCATTTGAGCTACAACAAACTGCACGCAGGACATGACAGTGAGTGTTTCGTTTTCTTGCTATCAGTTGTGGTTAGGTTGAAATGTGGCCTGGACCAGAAGAAAAATTTCTCCAGTGGCACAGGAAACTATACCTACAAGTAATTCTTGACAGTTGATCTACAGAACTAAGTGATATATATATATATTATCTTCACCTTCGATTTTTCTTGTAGATTTACATACGAATCCATCATCAAAATGCGGTGGCACAGTTACATTAGTGCTGCCCTTATTTGTAAGTATCTTGCTAATAACAATTGATAGTTGGGCAGGTGGTTTCGGGAGTTATGTAGAAAATTAGTTTGACAGTTGTAGATTTTTGTACAAAAATATTTTTTCTGTATCTCTAAATGTTTGTTTTATATAACCAAACGAACTTACTTTGTGGACATACCTCGTATTAAAAGATTTCTTCATTTTAAGATGAAGATGCCAAAATAACAGTATGGGGTAATGAACTTTGTTTGAAATGTTATCATTTTGTTGTGGTTTCTTTGTTGTCCAATAAACAATGGTGCTAAACATTTATGATTTATAAGAGGGCTTAAAATTTTTAAATTGAAGTTTTTAAGAATGGAATACAAAATGTGTAATTAGTTGTTACGAAGAAGATATGATTGCCTAAAAAATATTACAGTTTTTATAGATTTATTATACACACTTGTAAAATGATTTTTGACCTATAACTCACAAAGTCTATAAATACAGATTATTAAGTGCAAGAAGTTAAATTTTATTTAACATTTATCTGTCACAACGGCGAAAATTGCTTGTATTCAGGTAAGAAAATGGGAAATAGTGTCTTCTGAATTGTTTTTTAAGAATGTATGGTAATTGAGAAATTCTGTACACACATGTAATATGAGTTAATTAAATAACCATTTACTGCAATTATTTTATTAATTTTCATATGAAAGTACTTTGTTGTAAGAAGTTGAATATTATTATTTTTTTGTGATTACTGGATACAAATAACAATTTTGGGGTTCCATACACCAAAGGAATTTGAGCCCTGCCATTGTTGTACAGTGGTCTGTCCATTGACTAAAATCTAAATTTCATTTTCAAAATTTTTTAGAATTATATTCCAGGGAGTTTTATACAAATAAAGAGGGTTCAAAAAGCTACCATAGCTTGCAGCATAGTGTTGTTTATAGCTGGACAAATAGAGGACTAAACCACCTCCTGCCTCCTCCCCACCTTCACTGGCAAATTAACATTTGAGACTGTCAAAGTTGACAGTTTCTGACCATTAGCAGGTTTATCTAAAAAAAATACAGTTTTTTGGAAACATCACTTTTATGTCCAGTGTCAACAATATTTTTTAATTAAGCAGCAAATACTAAAAATACTTTAATATAGTTAAAAGCTGCTAACAAATCAATCATATTACATTATTTTATTGAAAGTATTCTTAATTCAGA